>JAKSZU010000011.1:9094484-9601984 GCA_026018925.1 Tupaia tana | reverse complement strand
CCAGTCAGGATCAAGGGCCCGTGTGTAGCTGGCATGTACAGGGAGACCTCTGGATGTGAACTCAGGACATTCCCAAGGACCCTCCTATGCCCTTCCGTGGCTTCAGCGTCAGAGTGTTGTGTTATTGCTGCAGCGACTTGGCTAGCCCAGGTGTGTCATTTTAAACTAAAATATGTCGATTGGAGAGGAAGCCTAAGTTCCCTGCCATGAACGGAACACCAGTATTGTTCGGCACAATGAGAAAGTCGCCTTAAAGGGAGTGTCATGGATCTAGAACTGTGTTATTAAATTCTGAGCTCTAAACTAGCAAGGGCCGATGAAGAGCCATGAGTTAACCGAAGCAGAAACCGAGCAGAATTCCTGAGTAGAAACTAGAATGAATCGAGAGACCATCTGGAGGTTGCTGGCACATACCGCCCGGAGCCAAAGCAGTTGATATGAAGTAAATCACCCTGATGGGTGTGCGTCCAACCATGCACAGCCAGGCCTACCTCTCTGGGTCTAGAAGCCACCTCCAGTGCCCACACAACATTTCATTCTCTATGAGGTCTGGCTATAGTGAACTGTCTGCGTTCTAGAGAAATTCTTTGTCTTTTGATTTCTATTTGTACACTTTATACTAAGTGGACCATAGTTTGAGGTAATTTTCATCAGTTTCTATTTTTTGAAAGTAAATAAGAAAATCATAAAGATATTTATGCTTCCTAAGTAAATTGGGAAGTTTAATACAATTCTAGTCAAAACATGGATGGTTTGTTTATTTATTTATTTTTGATTCTTTGCTATAGGGCGCGTGCGCTTGCCAGAAAGACAGAGACAGAAAATGAGAAATCACCCCCCCCCCCCCGGGGGGGGGGATGGCCACACCGCAATCCCTTCTCCTCCATTCTCCTCTCGGGATCTTGGGCATGCACGCACACGCACCTGGCGTGAGTTTAAGCCACCGGGTCTGTGACTCAAACCACAGTCGGCTATATGGGAGTCCAGCAACATAGCCATTACACCATCTGTTGGTCCCTATACTGCCCAACTTTAATGTGACTTATAGGAACATAATATAAAACCTGTGGAAGTAATACCAAAATTGAGAGTTTAGAGGCAAA
Source organism: Tupaia tana (assembly GCA_026018925.1). NCBI lineage: Eukaryota > Metazoa > Chordata > Mammalia > Scandentia > Tupaiidae > Tupaia > Tupaia tana. The sequence continues at coordinate 9,600,881 of JAKSZU010000011.1, read as the reverse complement.
TATAATAAGACCGGAATTTAAAATAGGGTAAGAGGAATGTTTCACAACTTTAGAAAGGGGTGTCAGGACATTTATCTCCAGAAAAAAATGATAAATTAAGTCTATTTGGTCTCAAACTATATAGCTCATAAGTGCCAGACTGGTGAGGCTTAATGTGTAATGAAATCACAAAAGATGCAAAACAATTCCAAATCTGATCTACGGGTGGTGGAGTTGTCTTCCTGTCCTTCCACGGGGTCATCTTTATGGATTTACTTCTTGGGCAATCACACAAGTCCTGCACTTAGTTTAATGCTCTGTTGCTAACAGTCTTCATCTTGAAATTATTGTTTTTAAGTTCATTTATTTCTTATTTAAAAAAATAATTATTTATTTAATTTTATTTATTATTGTTATTATTATTTTTAATTTGTTATAGGGCATGTGTGCGAGAGAGAGAGTGAGAAAGTATGGAGTGCATTAACATGGCTCTGCATTGTTCTTATAAAATATTCTATAAGGATAACTTCCTTAACTAGAGAGGGCAGGAACAGGATGGGTCTCCTTAATATGGTGCTATAGAGAAATCAAGCTGCTGGATCCAGGACTCGAATTGCAGTCAGTCATGTGGGAGTCCCGTGCTTTAACCACCATGCCACCTGCTGGCCCATTCACTTATTTCTTCTTAGAGAGACAGAGAGAGGTGGGCATCTCCAACAGGGTCTTCATGCCATCATCCACCCCCAACCTCAGCTAGCCATGATCACAGGCACATGAGTGCCAGACATGTACAGGGGGACCTTGGAACATGAACCCAGTGCCTTTCCATGTGGACTTTGATATCTCAGAGGACTGTGTTACTGCTGTGTCACTGAGCCTGGTCAATCGAAATTCTTAGTAACTGTTGAATGAGGATTCTGCATTTCATGTTGCACTGGGTCCTGCAAATTGTATAGTTGGTCCTGCTTATTTACAAAGTAGCAACTGTAAGGCCAAAGATTACTGCATAAAATAAAGCACTTCTCTAGGTCTAAAACAACATGCATAAAACTAAAATGTCAACAATAAACTGGTGGGAAGTATTTGCAACAGATATGGCAAAGATAAAACATGTGAAAAGATTTTCCAAATTATTAAGAAAAATGCAAACACCCTAAGGAAACAAAAAAGGTCCAAGAATTTGAGAGGGAAATTCACATAAACAAACAAAATGCAGGAACATTCAATGAACACACAATTATAATAGTAATTAATTATGCTCAGCGTTGAACCTAATGAAAATAAAAGGGGCACACTTACTATTTTGTGGGCGAGATTGCAAGTTGGTGTAACTTGTGTAGGAAAATTCAGACAAATATATTTTTCTAAATTATTAAAAAACAAATATAAATATCCTAAGGGGGGAGAAATGGTCAAAGAACAGGAGAATAAAATTCACATACATACTTGACTCTTCTTGCCTTCTGTGGTGGTTGTCATTTTTGCTTCATTATTCTTTCAGTCTGTAATCCTTTCCAGTAATTTGCATGTGACCTTTAAGGTCTGTACTAGTTTCCCTGGGCTGGGAACCAGCTGGTTGGCTTAGTGCATACACATGTATAGTTTCACAGTTCTGGAGGTTGTGAGTCTGAAATCACGGTGTTGGCATAGCCACACTCCCTCTGAAGGCTCTGGGGAAGGATCTTCCCTTTGAACTCCTAGATTGTAGTAGCCTGGGCTGCTCTTTTGCTTGAAGATGCATCATTTCGATCATCCATCTCTGCATGGAGTGCTCTCTGTCCTCACGTCATCTTCACTCTATGCATGCCTGTCCCTGTGACCAAATTGCTTTGTTACAAGACATCATATAGTGATTTTCCCCTTCATTTGAATTCTTTCTCACATGCCCCAAATCAGTAGCAAAAGGTTTTTTCATTTTATATTGAAGGGTTCTCTATTGTTTTGGAAACTGCTAGAACATCCTCCGTCAATCACAATCTTCACATTTTTTTATTTGCTTCCACAGGAGTTCCTTGGTTGCCTTCAGTAATAATGTAATTTTCTTCTTCTTCTTCTCCTCCTCCTCCTTTCCCTATTTTTCCCTCTCCTGCTCCTTTTTCTTCTCCTTCCTTTCTTCTCCTCCTCCTCCTCCTCCTCTTCTTCTTCTTTTTCTTCTTTTCATCACCAGAGGGTCAGCTGTTCTTTCATCTCCTCTTTTCCCTCTTGAATTTTCAGCCTTTTTGAAACTCCTTCCTTCACCTCCCCACTTTCCCACTGGCATAGTGGGGCCTCCTAGTTGACCAGCTCTTCTCCTTCCTCTCAGGGCTGTATAAAGAATCCAAGTCCCTTTTCTTTGAATTCAGCTTCTGTAATAATCTCAGGAACTATAAAAATAACACTTCCTATTTGTATGGTGTCTTGTGGTTTACACAATTCTTTTATTTACATAATCTTATTTTGTAATTAGATAAGACTGATTTTTTTCATAAGTCGATCTTTATGGAGGAACTGGGGCCGGGGAAGAGAAGCAACACCTCAAATCATAAACATGATAAGCTGACAGACCACAGATTTCTTCTGCAGGATAAAGGAGGCCTAGCACAGCGACGCTTGGCCAGCCTGGAGCACGACCTGCAGCCGGTTCTCAGCCCTGTCAGGAGGATGTTTTAGAGTCTGCTTTCTGCAAACACTGAACATGTCCTTCTTTGCACTGGCTAGACGAAAATTTGCTTAAACATTCCTGAGCATCTACCATGGGCTGGTCCCTTTGGCGACATCGAGACAGGACTAATTAGGAGGGAGAGACATAAAACGAGAAGCAAGATGCAATTTTTTTTTTTTTTCCTTCAAGGAAAACATTTGACTGGAAATGAAGAACCAGGGAGGCGAAGGATTGACCTTTCCCCGCCAAATGAGCCGTCTGAGAAATGACAGGCACCACTATGTTTGCTGGAGAGGGTGCAGTCCCAAGGGAGACATGGTAAGAGTGGGTTTATTTTGCTTATCACCTCCACACCTATGAGAAAGCATGATACACAGGAACTGACGAAAGGGGAAATCGTTTGAACTTACATGAATTAAACCCTGGCCCCATGGGCCTCTGTCTACCTCAGATCTGTTTCTTATTCTTTGTCAGAGAGGTCCATGCTCCCTTCTGTTTTTTAGGCTCTCCAAGGCCAAGGTCTCTTGGTGAGAGCTTCCAATGGGAGACTAAAGAGTGGAGGTCGAAGGAAGAAACAGAATATTTCTTCCCTTCCTTCTGTTTCTAGAAACTTCTCTAGCAACTCTTCCATCTCTGGCTCTAGCTATCATCAAAAAGACCCCAGGATGTCTTCAACTACTGCAGATGACTCCAGCCTCAGGTTCCTGTGACTCTGCCCTCCCTCCCTCCAGCTGGGGGCAGTAGGGACTTTTTGCTTTTGCTAATTCTGGGATTGCATTACTACTTCCTGTTTGGTTTCTCAGCTCATTTATCACCTGGAACCCAGTTTCTTACATGAAGAACAATCTGATTTTTTTTTTTTTATAAGAAAGAGATTTTTGCTACAGAGCATGTGCGCTCACTGGAGAGACAGAGACAAAGAGACAGAAAGTGAGAAATCAGCTCCCAAGGGGTATGGCCATGCTGCAGTCCCTTCTCCTCCATTCTCCTCTCAGCATGGGCACACAAGCACACGTACCCAGTGATTTAAGTCACTGGGCCTGGGACTCAAACCGCAGTCAACTACATGGGAGTCCAGTGACACAACCATTATACCATCTGCTGGCCCCAGAACACTCTGTTTTAAACATTTATCTGGGAGACCAGCAGATGGCAGAATGGTTGTGTCACTGGACTCCCACATAGTTGACCACAATTCAAGTCCCGACCTGGTGACTTAAAACTCACACTGGATGAGTGTGCTTGCGCGCCCATTCTGAGAGGAAAGTGGAGGAGAAGAGATTGCAGTGTAGTCATCCCCTCTGGGGGATGATTACTCGCTTTCTGTCTCTGTCTCTCTGTAGAGTGTATATGTCCTATAGCAAAAATGTCTCTAAAAAAAAAATAAATAAATAAATATTCAAGTGGTTTTGCTTCCTGGTCAAATCTCAATTGATGAACCTTTCTGCTAAAGAAAAACCCAAACTCTTGGGCATAGCGTGGCAATAACACTCTCTCTCCCCCTGTCCAAAGCCCCGCACACTTCAGAGAAGCAGAGGCTCCAAGCTCTGGTCCGCCTTTTCTTGGATCGAAGGCTTGGAAAATTGAGCTCTGTGATTTGTTGGACACATGTTTACACGGAGGGCCTGTGCAGCTCTACAGATTTCATGACTCCAAGATGTTCACTGACTTCCAAGTTTTATATATTTGAATGTTTAAAAAATAAATTTGGATGAAAGATGAAAGGGCTGGAAATAATTTCTATGTCCTCATTTGTGTGCTTCAGATATTGCTACTGACATTTTATAAATATTTTAAACCTTTCTTTACCTTCTATATATCAAGATAAAAAAAAAAAAGACATTTTAGATAAAATCGGGTGGTGGGTGGTGCCTCTTCCTTGATGGGAGACTGATGAGCCTTGAAAACCTGAAGTCATGGTCACTGGGCGATTTTTACAGTTTGGATTTCCAAAGCCCATCCTAAAGACTCCTATGAATGCCTTCGAATGTTGGGTGTGCGAAGATGGTTTTTTACTTCACATCTTCCTGTGCTGCCTCCTCCTGTCCCTCCGGCCTCCAGTCTTGCGATTTACACCGAACGACCAGCACAAAATCTCTCCACTTCTCATGCCCACTCTGATTCTCTACCCAGCAGAGTCTCTCTTCTTCTTCCCTCTTTGGGGCCATGTCTTTCTCTGCTCCTACTGTGATCTGTGGAAACACATGAGAGATTTTTAACCTTTTTTTTCAGTAGTGAGTGCATTTGAAACATTTTGGAAAATTGAGTCAGGTAAACCAAACATGATACACAGTATCAGCAGGCTGACATTGCTAAAGGGGATGCCTGAATCCCACCTGAAGAGATCTTGCTGCAGATTCTGCACCTTCGACACTAGAGCTCCTCCCCCACCCCAGTCTGAGCCAAATTACTTTTGCTTTGTAACACATAGTTTCCCCATATGAGCCTCTTACAGAAACTCTGAATTTAATTGAATTCAATTTTATTTCATTCCATTTTGTCCCAACCCGCAGGACAGTCGAACAGTCACCTGGGGGAAGGAGCGAACAAAGGGGACAAACACACACAGACACACAGAGTGGAGACAAGACAAGGTGCTGATCAAGTCTTCAGTTTATTGAGGAAGAATGGCGAGTTATATACAGGCTGGTGGGCATTGATTGGTTGCCCAAAATGCAAATAAGCTACGATTCACAGAGAGCCAATCAGGAGTCTCATATGGCCTTCGGTGGACTGTTGTAATTGTTTGCTCAACGAGGAAGTGAAACCCAAAGGTTTCTAAGACGGCGAATAGCTCTTAAGATGGCTCTCGTATGCAGTGCCCTCTACACCATTTCTCTCCTCAATTAATTTCATTGTGGTTGGAGAACATACTTTGTAGGTTTTTTTTTTTTTTTTTTTTTTTTTTTTTTTTTTTTTTTTTTTCCTTCTTTTTAAGCAGGGCTTCTCCTGTCTCAGTTTCCTGAGTTGTCAGGATTATGCATATGCACCACTGTGCCTGGCTCTTTAGAGAGGATCTTTTTATTATTATTTTTAGGAGATTTTTTGCTATAGGGTGTACATACTCGCCAGAGAGACAGAGAGAGATAGAAAGCAGACAGATAGAAAGCAGGAAATCTTCCCCCGGGGGGATGGCCATGCAGCAATCCCTTCTCCTCCATTCTCTTCTCAGGACTTTGGGCATGCACACACACATATCCAGTGTGAGGTTTAAGCTGCTGGGTCCAGGACTCGAACCACAGTTGACTACTTGGGAGTCCAGCAATACAACCATTATACCAGACAGAGTCTTTGCATGTTGCTCTGGCCAGCCTCAAGCTAGTGCTCTTTCTGCCTCAGTCTCCAGAGTTTCTGGGACTACAGGTGCATGCCACTGTGCTCAGCCTTTAGTTGGCATTGAGAATCCATCCCGGGCCTCCCATGCAGTCCTGCCCTGTGCAGTGTAGCGTCCTAGCCGTGTGCGCCATGGTGGCTAGGCCAGAGTTCAATATGTGTGCACTAACTAAGGTTTATTTTAATGCTTATCATATAGTGTATCCTGGAGAAAGCTCCATGCATCCTTGAAAATGCTGTATTCTGATGGGTAGAGAGCTTCATGCCTGTCTCTGAGACCTAAGTAGTCTGCTTCCCTGCTGATCTTTGTCTCCTTGTTCTGCTCGTTATCAAAAGTGAGATATCAAATCTGACTTCTCTGGCTGAACTGTTACTGTCAAAACGTATCCTACTGGAATTCTGTTGGTTTGTTCCTTCACCTATTCACTTACGTTCTGGGTTCTGTTGTAAGGTGCATATGTTTATAATTTTTGTATTTTCCAGGGGATTAACCCTTTTATCATTATAAAATATATGTTTTTATATTGGGATTCTTCCGCCTCACCTTTCCAAGTTATTGTACCATAGGCATGAGCCGATATGCCTGGCTCTTTATCACTAGTAGTATTTTTTTATCTTAAAGTCTATTTTGTCTGATATTAGTACACCCATTCTCTTATTATTTTTTAAAGTTTTTGTTCACTTATTCTATGAGCAAGACAGAGGGGGAGAGAGAGCACCCCCAACAGGTCCCTGACACCTCAGTTCGCTCCAGCTCCAGCCAGCTCCGAAGCATGGGCACCACACCCAGTGTACTCAGGAAGGTCCACAGACACAGACTTTATGATGGGGGTCAGCTTGCAGACCGTGGTGTTTTACTGCTGCACCACCATGCAGCCCACCATTCTGACTTGCTTATAGTTGCTGTTTTCTAGTCTAACATATTATTTCTTTTTTACAAATTTTAATTTTACATTCAATCACTGTGTATCATTACAACATATAAAATGAATTTTCGTAGCATGAATACACCATATATTAGTCCAGTCAAAGATTTTATTATACCTATTATTATCAACAATTTTCCATTTTAGTGTTTTTAGATGTTTTGCTTTTATTTTCCCCATGATTCCTTTCCTCTCTCCCTCCCCCATTTCTCACTCTCCTCCTACATTGTCTCTATTATCCACAGTTACTCTCCATGCTTTTATACCTTATTTTCCTTTCTTTTCTCTTCTCTTTTCTTTTCTCTTCTTTCTTTTCTTCTCTCTTCTCTTCTTTTCTTTCGTTTTCTCTTTCTTTCTTTCTTTCTTTCTTTCTTTCTTTCTTTCTTTCTTTCTTTCTTTTTCTTTCTTTTCTTTCTTTTCCTTTTCCTTTTTTATTTGTTTCTTTTTTCTTTCTTTCTTTCTCTTAAGTTTTCCCATAGGGCACATGTGCTGCTGGAGCAAGACAGAGAGAGAGAGAAAGAGAGAGCGAGAGTGAGAGAGAGGGAACGTGAGAAACTGCCTCCCGCAGCTGGGATGACCATGCTGCAGTTCCTTCCCCTCTGGTCTCCTCTTGAGATTTTGGGTATGCATGTACATGTATTTGGCATGATTTTCAAACCACCAGGTCCAGGACTCAAACTGTGGTCAACCATGTGAGAAGCTAGTGCCTTAGTTCACCATGCTATCAGGTGAACCCACTTTCTTTATTCTTTTATTTTATTTTTGAGAGGTTTTTGCTATAGGGCACGTGCGCTTGTCAAACACAGAGAGAGAGACAGAAAGTGAGAAATCACCCCCCAAGGCGGATGTCCACACTGCAATCCCTTCTCCTCCATTCTGCTCTCAGGATTTTGGGCACCCATGCACACACGCCTGGCGTGAGTTTAAGTCATTGTATCTGGGACTGAACCGTGGTCAACTACATGGGAGTCCAGTGACATAGCCATTACACTAACTGCTGGTCACAATTTCGTTGTTCTTTAGCCATATTTTTTGAGGATTTTTTTCTTCTTCTTTAGTTCTTACAATATATGGGGGGAGGGTCTTATATAGTTAATGGAAGTGAATATTATGAAAAAATGATATGGATTTCAAAAATTTTTGTACCAAAACACATACTTTAATTTTTCATGAACTTCTTAAAGTACCTTCATCTGAATCTATAAGACTCTATTTCAGATTTATACTAACTTAATTTCAGTGAGATATAAAATCTCATTTTCATATAGCTCCATTTTTTCTCCCTCCTTTCACTATTATTATTGTCATACATATCACGTCTCTGTTATAAGCCCAAGAATGCATCATCATAATTGTTATTTTATCAAATTCTATGTCTTCTAAGGAAGTAGAGAGAAGAAAGGAGAGCAAGAATAAATCTACAGAATCTGTTATATTAACCTTGTTCACAATATTTCACTTTCTTTCCCTTGTGAATTTGGCTTATTCATTTTGGCTTATTCATTTCTTTTGATTTCTACCCTACTTGGGGTAGAAGAAGACTATCTTCTTAAGTTTTGCTTCTGACACTTTAAAAACAATGTTTTACCATAGCTGCTCAAAGTCTTGATCTCTTTGGAAATCCCTTATCCATTCAAATGATGATCTCACTATATTCTTTGGGATGATTTTCTAAAGTCTGGATCACTTTTCTCCATGAGTTCATTCTTATTTTAGCTTTCTTTCGTGTCATCTTTCTTGGTAACTTTTGATATTACATCGGACATAATTTTAGCTGTTTGGACTAACAATTCCTCAGTGTCTTCATTTTCCTCTTACTATTTCTATCTGCTCTGCCAGTCACACCTTACATTTCACCATTACTCAAATCACTTCCCTGATAAAAATGCAGGCTTTGAACATGTCTTTTCTTTGTGTGTATATATATATATATATATATATATATATATATGTATAAATTCAATTTTTTTATACATTCAATCACATATGTCACTTAGCTAGCAAAGTGAATATTCCAACATGTATACATTTCTCACCAGCCCAGTTGAAAATACTATATATGCTTCATCAACAGATAATAACCCACTTATTTGTCCCATAAGTACCTTGCCTTTTTTTCTCCTTAATGTCCTTCCTCAGACTCTCCCCCTTCACATGCCTTTTCTGACCCTCACAGATTCTCCACCCTGGTTGAAAACTGCTAAGCACTGTCCTTTCTTTTCATAGTTATTTTCACCCCCTAGATCTTGCCAGTCTTGCCTGATTTCTAAGTCCAACACAGCCTTTCCGAATTTACATGCTTGCTTTTTACGACTAGCCAATGTACAATGCCATTCCTGCTGGTGCATTGAATCTCTTTTCCTTATTTTTAAAAACTGTTTTCCTGAGCATTAACCTCTACTTCTCACTTGCTGCAGCCTCTGTAATGGATATCTGCTAGCTCTGATGGCCCAGCATGCGTTTGCTGTACTTCAGTAACTTTCAGGCCCATGTGTTGCTGCAGTGGAGCTGATTCCCATTAGACCTAATGGGCGACAGTAGACTTAAATGTAACCAAACAGAATATCACAGTTCTCAGGCCACAGGGAAGCGTGCAGGAAAAGGCACAATTCTTTTTTTTTTTTTTTTTTTTTGGAGAGTTTTTTTGCTATAGGGTGGGTGTGCTCACCATAAAGACAAGAGAGAGACAGAGAGACAGAAAGAGAGAAATCACCCCCCAAGGGGGATGGTCACACTGCAATTCCTTCTCCTTCATTCTCCTCCATTCTCCTCTCAGGATCTTGGGCACGCATTCACACGCGTCCGGTGTGAGTTTAAGCCATCGGGTCCAGGACTCAAACTATGGCCGACCACATGGGAGTCCAGCAACATAGCCATTACACCAACTGCTGGTCCTGAAAAGGCACAATTCTGTCAGAGATGATGAGCTGTAATGAAAACTTTATGGAGACTTTGGGAAAGAGGAACCACCTCTTTAGAATGGAGTCTCTTTAGACATTGAGTCTTATAAAGTCACATCTGAAGCTACAAGAGTTCGTGGATAGTTCTACCATCTAGGCCAATAAATTATTTCATTTTGCTCTTTTTTGGTTTAGTCAGTTAAAGTTGGATTGCTGCCTTTCAGCACCAAAAGAATTTTAACTAATAGTTATACCTCTTTTAGAGCTGGGCATTTTAGGATGTGACGAAAGCAACAGATCTGGGAATATTAAAAATCTTTTAATTCTTATAGTGATCATAAGCCCTCAGCTCACCCTACTTTCTCAGACTTTGATAAAGACATAGGCAAAGGGCACTGTTAAGCAGTTCATAAAAGAAGTCAATGGCTAGTACACAAGAAAAATTTGACCTTATGTTAATCAAGAAATACAAATTAAACCAAAATATGTCATTTTTCCTGAATGTACAACTATTAAACTTTTGACCCAAAACAATTCTCAATGTGGCTGATGGAAAATACATATTCTCAATACTTGGTGGTAGTATCTATTACTACGACTTTCTTGGAAGCAATTTCACTTCACATACCCTAGATCTAGATACTTTCTTTGTAGAGGTAATTAAGGATGCTCACAAAAATAAAAAAAATACAACTACAGAATTATTCTTTACAACACTGTATGCAAAAGCAATTACTTTCAAAGGACAAAAATATCCAAATTATAAAATATTATGCCTAGTAATTAAGCAAGTAAGTAATCTTATCTTGATATTTAAATTGTTTAAGCAATGTTATGTTTTGGACCAGACATAGAGAGACAGAAACAGAGCTCTGCTCCTTAATTCTGGAGCTATATAGAAGACTGGGGTTTGGTTTCTGGGTCGACCTGAACATGTTAGGTGGGCATGTGACTGTGATCTGGGGAGGCTGAGGGGGCTGGGGCAAAGATCGTAGCATGAGACCTGAGACCTTGTTGAGGGTATTTTCTCTTTCATGAAAAAAAAAAATTTAGAAAGTTGTCTTTTAATGGGTTAAATAGTTTCCTAGAATCAATGGTTAAATACTTTCCTAGGACCAAAGTTTTCAAATGTGTTTAATTTAAAAAAAAATTATTTATTTATTTCATGAACAAAAGAGACATCCAACAGGGTCTTGATGCCATAATCAACCAGCCAGTCCTGATTCATGGGTGCACACATGCCTGGTATACTCAGATGTGGCCTGGAGTTACCCTATGTGGTTCAGCCTTGTAGACCATTACATTTTATTACTGTGCCACCGTCTGACCCTCTATTTTAATTTAGTTGAAGAAGGTTTTTGAATGTCCATTATAAACAAAAATCAACCCTACCAGACCCAAGACCCATGGAATATATTTCCTAATTTCAAGAAACCCCCACCCAATGGAAGAAAACAACCACTGATGACATATATATAGATTTTAAATACCACCCTCTTTAACAAGAGGTAGAAAATTACAGGGGAGGATAAGATTTTTTTTCCAATAGGTGGAATCCAGGAAAGCTTTATGGCAAAATGAAATTTGAAGTTAGCTTTGTAGGATGGACAGAACCCTGAACAACCATAAGGGTGGTGACCTGTACACGCCTCCTTACATTTCAGAGTAAAAACTCAACAGAAGAGAACATATGATGGAAACTTCCTAACCCTGGTTGAGTCTGCCCTTTGAACCTGGCAGCCTGCCCACTACCCTGGGAACGCCCTTCTCTCTAGGGATCACTGGCCTGAAAAACTTGCCAGAGGTCCAAAGTGTGGTTGGCTCTGTGTTGTCATTTCTGGGAGTTCATTCTGTGGTCTGGATGTGTCTTTCTTCATATTTAATTTTGCTAAAGACTCCAGGACTTGGGGGATAGAGTAGGAAACTGGGAAATTCTCCTTAAATTCCTTCAAAAGAGCGCTTGATGAAATCTCTTGGGAAATTATATGTACAAATCATGGCTTTGTCTTTGGTCCACATGTATGTCATGGACTTTCTGGCATCGTAGAAAAGGCTGATCATGACTAAGTGGAAAAATATGTAAAGATATTAGTGCTTTCCTCCTTTCACAGTGCTTACATTTTGGGTTAAGAACCAAGGCTCTGAGATCATTGTACCATGTAAAATACAAGACCACTCACAGGCCTGGATAATAGCAGAGTGACTCAGCAAAATCTCAAGGAAAACAGAGAAATGACTCAATCATTTTTTCCCAGGGAACACTCAAAGGATCCAGGGGAATTTGTAGCTTAGACCATGTCTGTAGTCACTGAATGCAGCTTAGTCCATGTCTGTGGCCAATGGTAAGTGTAACAAGATAATAATAGAGAGTGAAATGTAGGACACAGTGAGTTATTGGAGCTTTAGCAAATGTCTTCACATTTGAATTGATCTAACTGAGTAACATACCGTAGTCTAGATTCTGACCTCAGAATTCTGATTTTGTTAGTTTACGTAAAGATCTTTCTTAAGGACTGATTCACATTAGTTAACCTTTTTGAGAGCAATAGATACAACTAGAATGATATCTGTGGCTTTAATGCAAAATAATATACCAAGATCATTCTCACTATGCTACTTGTAAAGGATCTGTTTCCAGGTGGACCTGTACATGCTAGGTGGGCCCATGACTAGCTAGAAGAGCTGGGAAAGGTTGCAGTATGAGTCCCCATTGAGAATGTTTTTTCTCTCTCTTTCATGAAAAAAAAAAAACCAAACTTTTAAAAAAAGTTTTCCTTTGATGGGCTAAATAGTTTCCTAGGATTAAATTTCAAAATGCTATTTTAATTTAAAATTTATATATATATATATATATATATATATATATATATATATATATGTGTGTGTGTGTGTGTGTGTGTGTGTATGTGTGTATATATATATATATATATATATATATATATATATATTACAGTCAACTGATCTTTGACAAAGTACCAGACTATCCAGTGGGTAAAGAAAAATATCTTTAGCAAATGATGCTGGAAAAACTGGGTACCCACCTACAGAAAGATGAAACTGTACTCCTATCTCTTACTATTAACAAAAATCAGATCAAAATGGATCAAAGATCTAAACCTAAGACCTCAAACTATAAAACTACTGTTGGAAAATTCAGGGGGAAAGGCTTAGAGATATTAGAGTAGGTAAAGATTTCTTAAATAAGAGCCCCCAAAACATGGGCAATAATACCAAAAATACACAAGTGGGACTACGTCAGGTTAAAAAGATTCTGCACATCAAAAGAAACAATAATTAGAGTGAATTGACAACCCTCGGATGTGATAACACATTTGCAGCCATGCCTCAGATACGGGACTGATAACCAGAATATACAGAGAACTCAAGCAGCTTATCCTCCCCGAAATAATAAACCCAACTAAAAGATGAGCAAATGAGTTAAACAGACAATTTCTCTAAGGAAGATATACAAACAGCCAAAAGACATATGAAAAAATGCTCAACATCTCTTATCATAAGAGAGATGTAAATCAAAACCATAATGAGATACCATCTAACCCCAGTCAGAATGGCTAAGGTTAAAAAAAAATAATAAAGAACAATAAGTGCTGGAGAGGCTGTGGTGAAAGGGGAATACTCCTACACTGTTAGTGGGAATGTAAATTAGTACAGCCACTGTGGAGAACATTGTGGAGGTTCTTCAAAGACCTACAAATAGAACTACCATATGATCCAGCAATTCCACTCCTGGGTTTCTATCCAAAGGATAGGAATACATTCAGTTGGATTGAAAAGGTATGGCACATATACACTACAGAACACTGCTCAGCTGTAAAAAACAATGAGACCCTGGCATTTGATAAAAAGTGAACAAATGTGAAAAATTTACTGCTAAGCAAAGCTAGCCAGACTATGAAAGAGAGACATTATATGTCCCTACTCAATATATGCCAAATGTCTGCATTCTATGGCAGAAATTTAAAGATTGGAAGGTATAAAAGCATAGAGAGCAACTGAGGGTACTAGAGACAGTGTGAGAGAAGGTTGGAAAGTGGGGGAGGGTGAGAGGGAGGGAATCAAAAGGAAAAAGAAAGAAGTGAAACAGCTAAGGGACACAAAATGGAAAATTATCTGTTGATAATGTGCATGGTAATAGCTTTGACTGGACTAACATACAGTGTATTCATGCTGGGAAAATTCATTTTGTATGTTATAATGATATACAGTGATTGAATGTAAACAAATTTTAAAAAAATTTATTTTTTTACGTGAGCAAGAGAGATTGAGAGAGAGAAGAATGTACTTTTCCATGGGGAATAGTCACATCACAATCCCTTCTCCTTCATCCCTCTTTCCTTTCAGGATTTTAAGCATGTATACACATGTACTCAGCATGTTTCTCAAGCTGCTGGGTCTGGGGCTCAAACCACATGGTTGTCCATGTGAGATTCCATTGCCTTTACCACCAAGTCTTGCAGATGGCCCAAGATGCTATTTTCTCTGTAGTAGATAAGCCAAAGCAATCTATAATGGCTCAAACACAATAGAATTTCATTTTTAGTTCAGGAACCAAATGAAGGACCAACAAAAATATCAGTGAGGAGACTCTACTCCAAGGGGTCATTCAGAGATCCAGGACAACAATTTCTGACACACGGTTTTCAAATTCATCTCAGAATTGTCTTAATTTAGCTAAGAAGAGAGGGAAGAAAGAAGGAGTGGTGTGGTCGATTTCCAGGTTAACCCTGAAAATGAGCACATCATTCTCATCTCATTACCTAGAACTTGCACCTAATTGCAAGAGAGGCTTAGACAGGCATGCTAGCTATGTGTCAAGGAAAAAAGAGGAAAACATTCATTTGGTCAGCAGTTCCTGCCATTGTAGTTGTGTTCTTGGCTTACAGTTTTTACACAGACGATGTTATAAATGATACCCTTGGAACTGTGTCATAGGGTGACCCTCTCACTGTATTCCTGGTACATAAAACAGTGCATGCTGGTGGCAGGTCACGGCTGGTGACCACTGTAACTTGGATGAGAACACTTTACATTGGCATGGTTAACATACACCCTCTTTGCTTGCAGAGTTTCAGGGAAAGCCAAATTGTAGCCAACGATTTCTTTGCATGTGGACAGTTATTTAAGAATTTAATGAAAACAAGGTGGTCATGGTGTTTTCAACACTGCAATAGGTAGATTCTTGTTCCAAAGTCTAGATCAGTCTAGTCCCTGATGCAGGGCTTCCTTTGAAGAAGGTCAGAATAGGAATGGGGACTGACTAAAATTTTCACCATTGTCTTTATTATCGATTCAGCAACTCCATCAGTTGGTGAGAGTTATGATCCCGGAGTCTATAAAAAACTCTGACTATGCAAATTAGCTATTTTAATTTATTGCATTAATTTTTAGAGTTGAAATTTCAGACTGATCTGTTAAAGAGGTCTTGGCCAACGCAAGTAAGACCCATGGTTAAAAATTACAAGGCACTTTATCGTGTATGCTGCAGATGTAACCGCTATGCCATCTACTGGCCCTGGTCATCAAGATTTAAAAATTAGAATCTACCTGTATATACCCAAGATGAGACTGGAGATTACTGGACTAAAGTCACTAATTAAGTTTTCCATGCAACCAAATGTCTGAACCTAAATGTCACTTTGGACAAGTTCTTTCAAGTGTTCTACGAAATGAAAAAAATTTACACTGATATGATGATTTCAAAGCCTGTAATACCTAATAACAAAACTTGAAAATAAGTGCTGTGGTATCCAATACCCTGCCACACTTATAAATCACATTTTAAAAAATCAGAGAAGTATGGTGAAAATGTGAAGGGCAAAATAAGAAAGAAAAAATGAAAAAGAAGGAGATGAGAAGAGTATTAAATATTAAGAAGAAATTAAATTGTTATTGTTAGCAATTTGGACCTAATTTACAGGAAACCTAAGCCCTAAGCAAATCAATGAAAAAAATTACATTTGTTTCAAATGTTTGGTCAAGTGGTCAATTATAAAATAATAGTATAATAATAATATAAAAATTATTATAAAAATTTGAATAATAATATAAAAAATATCAGTAGCCTTCCTACATGCCAGCAGTGAACTTTAGATAATAGTTTTATTCCCCAAAACAAAGAAAATATAAAACACCTATGATTAAAGTTAAGAAAGTGCTCTACAGGAACCAGCAGTTAGCGTAATGGCTATGTCAATGGACTCCCATGTAGTCGACTGTGGTTCAAGTCCCGGACCCGGAGACTTAAACTCATGCCAGGCACATGTGCATATGTGCCCAAGATCCCGAGAAGAGAGTCGAGGAGAAGGGATTGTGGCGTGGCCATCCGCCCTGGGGGGTGATTTCTTGCGTTCTGCCTCTCTGTCTCTCTCTGTCTCTCTGGCGAGTAAACACACCCTATAGCAAAAACTTCTCCAAAAAGAAAGAAAAAGAAAGAAAGAAAGAAAGAAAAAGAAAGAAAGAAAGAAAGAAAGAGCTTTACAGAACACACACAAATATGACCACACATTAGTAAACACCATAAAAGGTTTATAACCTTGAGAGATATTTCTGAGTGGGAAGATATAATATTGACAATTGACCATAAATTCATTCATATGTCTAATGTAGCCCCCCCAAAAAATCTTAATAATATTTTTAGAGGCTGCCAAAATAGTCAGGAATACATTTGAAAAAAAAATCTAATGAATGAACCTTCCTTATCAGAAATTAAATTAGGTCACACTAAGTAAATCAGAATGGAAATAACACAAAATGAGCTGGAAGAGGGTAAGAACTTAGTATGTGGTTGTGTAATTAAACTTCATGTATTATTTAATAATGTTGATGATGCAACTATTTATAATTTGGTTGCCTCAGGTTAAGGTTCTATGGTCCAAAAATCTGAAATCAGAAATACTCCCAAATCTGAACATTTCTGTTTCTGTGTCTGGCTCATGTGACACAGACTGTAAACAAGAGGCTGCAATAGGAAAATGCACACCATTACCTTCAGGCCATGCCTACAAAGTGTCTATGAAACATAAGTGGATGCGGTGTTTAGGACTGAGACCCTTCCCCAAGCTATCTCATTATGTGTATGCAAGTACTCCAAAACAAACGAACGAAAAACTCAAAGTACTCCCAGGCATGAGCATTTCAGATAAGGAACACACAATCTGTGTTTCATATCTCAAAACAAGGTAAATCTCAAATGATCTTGATATGTCAGAATAAAAAATTCTAAGGCTTTATCAAAGTCACATGTGTGGGCTAAGATTTATCTGCAAGGATGACCTATGAAACAGTTTTACAAATACTTTGCTACAGGGCAAGTGCACTTGCTAGAGAGAGATACAGAGAGTTAGGGATGGAAAGTGAGAAAGCACTCCTCAGAACGGATGGATATGCCACAATCCCTTCTCTTCCATTCTCCTTTCAGGATTTTCAGCATGCACGCACGTGTGTTCCGTGTGTTTCTCAAGCCAAGGGTCTGGGATTTGACCACACAGTCAGCCATGTGGGATCCAGTCACCTTAAACACCACACCACCACCAGGTCCAAAACATTTTTATAATAGTGAAAAATTGGCATGTAAGTAATGTCCATCATTAGGTACAGATTAAGAACTTATAGAAAATCCATAGGATGGAATACCTTTAAAATATTATATTTAGTTTTTGCTTTCTTATCATTTCTGCTATTTATTTATTTATTTATTTATTTATTTATTTATTTATTTGCTATAGGGCATGTGTGCTCCCCAGAGAGATGGACAGAGACAAAGAGAGATAAGAAAAGTGAGAAAATATCCCCAAGGGGAAGGTCATACTGCAACCTCTTCTATTCCAGTCACCTTGGGATTTGGGGCATACATACACATGTCCCCAGTATGACTGTCAAGCTCCTGGGCCCAGTTCTCCAACTGGATAGTCAGCCATGTGAGATCCTTAACCTTTACGCCTCCTATTGGTTCTCATTTTGTTTTTGAAAGAACAAGTCGTGTAGCTATTAAATGATCTATCTGATCCAGCCTTAGTTGAACAAAACATAACTATTTAAGTTTGAGCTTCAATAATGTAAGAAACTACAAAACATGCTTTGGGGACTGGAAATGGTCAGATGGTTCTTAATCCAAAATGTATTTCCTGTCCTTGCAATTATAAATGAAAGATTCTTTATTCTAAACATATCATATTTCACAGGAAATTCTAAGTTTAATATTACTAAGTATAAGAAAATAAAACACTTTGTACACCTTGTACCTTTTAAAATACATGTAAAGATACTGGAAAATATTTTCAAATTTTTACATGTGTTTTCTTCCCTTCTTTCCCCTTCCTCCAAAGATTAGTTCCCTAGACCTGAGCCACCAAACCTGGTTCACAGTTCCAGCAAGTTTATAAGCACAGCAGAAAGACAGGAAATAGGTGATGCTTTGACATTTTGCATTTTTAAGTAGAAATGATTTTTAAGGCACAGATGCAATGTTTAAGTTACTTCCAGGGAGGTTTTAGGTGGTGAGCACTCAGAAAAAACGTTCAGCTTCAGTAGAATCAGTCAAGTTGTGAAAGAGTTGGCGTTGACTTTTTCCTCTAGTTCAGATTAAAGATGCTTGACAGGAAATGACTTGGAGGAGAGAGTTACACCACCAGCAAGATTTTATGATGCTTGGACCAGTGCTTCTCACACTTGAATGTGTACACAAACCACCTGGGGATCTTGTTCAAAGCAGATCCTGATTCAGTAGGTCTGCAGCCTGAGATTCTGCATGCTGAGCTAGCTTCCGAGTGACGCTGATCCACTTTGAATAGGGAGGACTGGATTCTGATCTCTTTCTGGCTTGTTCTAAATGCTTTTCATGTTTACCATGCTCATACAGAAACCAATAATCCTTCTGTACTCATTTTTTTTAAATCTGGCATCTGACTTGTTTCTAGAATGAATATTCTACCTGCGGTTTGAGTCAAGTGTGGAGTTAATGCCCCATGTACGCCAAGAGCAAATAGAGAATAAAATATCTCATGGAAAGAAAGAATATTTTTTATCCTAGGCAAATACTTCAGTCAGATAAAACAAAAAATATCTTTATGAAACTATTAATAAATCCCTAAGACATCTCAAATTAAACAATGGCAAGAAATGTTATGTTTGTAGAAATACATAAAATTCATTTGAGGTCAGGACATTTTATGGTGTCAGCCAATAAAGCAGATGGGAGATTCCACTCATTTGAATGGGTCTGGGACAAATCTGTCAGTTCATGGAGCCAGAAGACTGGGAGTTCTGTTCTGGTCCAGGTAACCAAGGGGTGATTATGGCCATCACCCTTTTTGGTTCATCTGAGGAGTGGGTTTTTGAGTTTAGGATATGTGGGAGAAGGCTGCTAAGATATACTGTGGAGTGATTGAAATGCTGGTATGTGAAAGACCTGGGGAACGATAAATTAAAGTAACCCTGAGAGTGGGGTTTTTCAGACTCATGACTGAGGAGACCTGTATTAGTTAGGGTAATGCTAGCTGCTAGAGCAAACAGACCCCACGTTGTTCAATGGCTCAAAGATAGTAGAAGTTTATATAATAGTTCGAGATGGTTGTTCCTAGTTATTGAGTAGCTTTTTCTTCCATGAAGTGATCCAGAGCCCCCAGGTTCATCCCGTCTTGCCATTTCAATCTAGTCTACACAGAGGGAATGAATGAAGAGAGAAGGCACATCTAGTAAACTTCTTTGGCCCAGAAGTGGTCACTTGAATATCACTCACTTTTTTAGAGTTTTCTGCTATCGGGTATGAACACTCACCAGAGAGACAGAGACAGAAAGATAGAAAATGAGAAATCACTTCCAGGGAGAGTAGCCATGCTGCAATCTCTTCTCCATTCTCCTCTCAGGATTTTGGATACACTTGCATGCACATCTGGCATGAGTTTTAAGCTGCCAAGTTTGAGACTTGAATTGTGGCTGATCATGTGCGAGTCCAGAGCCTGAATCACTATGCCACCTACTGACCCCAAATATTACTCACTTTGTATTGGTGAGGACTCAGTCATGGGACACACACACACACACACACACACACACACACACACATATATATGTGTGTATATATATATATATATATATATATATATATATACATGTATACATATGTATTTATAGATTTTTGCTATAGGGCATGTGTGCTCACCAGAAAGACAGAGACAGAGAGACAGAAAGCGAAAAATCACCCCCTGCAGGGGGATGGCCACACCGCAATCCCTTCTCCTCCATTCTCCTCTCAGGATCTTGGGCACATATGCACATGTGCCCAGGGTGAGTTTAAGTCACCGGGTCTGGGACTTGAACCGCGGTTGGCTACATGGGAGTCCAGCGACATAGCCATTACGCCAACTGCTGGTTCCTGGAATATATATTTTTAAAGAGAGATTTTTGCTATAGAGTATGTGCACTGGCTGGAAAGACAAAGAGAGGGTAAGTGAGATATCAACCCTCGGGGGGATAGCTACACAGCAATCCCTTCTCCATTCTCCTCTAGGGATTTTGAGCAGGCTCTCACTCAGGCCTGGCATGAGTTTTAAGCTGCCAGGTCCAGGACTTGCACCACAGTTGCCCATGTGGGAGTCCAGCACCTTAACCACTACACCATCTGCTGGTCCCCAGTCATGGAACACTTTAACTGTGAGAGAGGTTGTTGAGACATGAGAGTCAGTTCTGTGCCTGATGGGAGAGGAGCTTAGGTTTGGTGAACAGCATGATGGGATTGACAGTTACCAGGTACAAAGAGACGGTCATCTAAGCTCCCAACCCAAAGCTCGGACTGAAAATAGAAAAAGCAGTTTAGAAGGTTAGCAGTGAAAACAGCCTATGATTCTTCTTAATCAAAATGTTATATAGCAAATTGGGTGATTGGGAGAAAACTCTCTAAATAATATTGGGGCAAGGGTACTTTTTAGATCTGTCAAGGGAAAAGATATTTTCTCTATACTTTGCAATCGGAGAAACCCTTAATATATGGCAATTGTGGTCACGGGACTTCAGGGGCTGAGATATTATCATTTCTTTAAAAAAGAATCACTACAAAAGTTAAAAGCAGAGATATCAAGATATCCAGTATTATAAAGTTCCCAAGTCAACATATTGTGGCACAAAGGGTGTGTCACAAAAAGGCGACAGAAACTGACCAGATACCAATCTTTACCATTTGGAGTGATGGGTGGGGCCCAGTGAGCTGCAGTTTCTGGGCTGGTCACCTCTGTCTGCATGAATTCTATTTTATCTCACCCATATGCTCTTACTGTTATTATCCATGTGTCCCATTGACATGAGCATATATAGGAAGCATTTCTCTATGTAAAGATGTCCAGACTATTTTCTATAAACCTCACACATTTTTAGTTGCCATTGGCTTAAAATAACATTATTTTATTCTCCAACTTCACTTCTTTTCCTTCAACAAACACTTACTGAGTTTGTACTGGAGGTCAGGCACTGTTCCAGGCATTGACTCCTGATTGTTAACCTTCAATGTCAAGTTGGCATAAAAAGATTTTAAACTTTGTTTTTTAATTGCCAGAGGGTATATGCACTCACCAAAGAGAGACAGAGAGGGAAAGAGAAAGCATCCCCCTACCACCACCACCATGGGTTGTGGTCATGCTGCAATCCCTTTTCCTTCATTTCCCCATTCTGTTGGGAATTTGGACACACGTGCACATGCACTCGGCATGTTTTTCAAGCAGCCAGAACTGGGATGCAAACCGCAGTCAGCCATGTGAGATCTCGCTCCCTTAACCTAGGCTATGGGGCCAGCCCAATTTTATATTGCTTTGATTTTATCCTCATAACTCCCTAAATGAGGAGACTTCAGAAAGTTTGTGGAGAAGTGGAATCAAAGTATGAATTTATTTTGCTGCAAAAAAGTTACTATCCATGCAAGATTTTTTTCACCATATACACATTTCATAAACTTTTTGAAGACTGCTCATATTATTTTTATATTATTTTTCTTTTCCTAAGTCATGGGTTTATTCACCCACAGACTGATAAAAGGAGTCAGGGAAGATATTAAATGGCCCTTAATTATGCTCCAGTGTTCCTGAGATGACCTGTGCATTTCTCGGAATTATACAGATAGGAAAAATGACAGCTAGATGGATCTCTATGCTAGGGGAAAAAAACATCAAACAACCCATGAACCTTAGTGACAGTGTTTTTCCAATCAAAAGAGAGGAATTTTCCAACCTAAACAAAGGGCAAACCTCCATCTCCCAACAGGTAGATCCTAAGTAAAATGAACTCACAGCTGCCAGATTTTTACATGAAACACTTAGTTTCTGTTTAATGTTTTCTTTATCAAGATTCTAATACTTCATCAGACACACTCGGCTTCAGTCGAGGAGTTCTTCAGAACTGATTTCTAAGAGCTTGCCTCCCTTCCAGAACCCGAGATGTTTAAACAACATTTAAACGAAACAAAACAAAACAAAAAACTTAACAAGGATTTTTAAGCAGAGATTTATAGTGGTTTCATCACAGGCTCATTCCTCCAGAACTCTGTCCCGGTGGCCAGCGGGAGCTGCCAAAGCTTGTGTGGCTTGCTTTTCCACCCAGCCCTCCTCCAGACAGCGGCCAGCCAGTCTGAGGACACTCTAGCGCGTGCTACTCAGAGCAGCCCAGAGTCCTCTGCTGTGAATGCTGTAATCACAGAAGCAGAGCAATATTCAGAGCATGTATCTCAGGGCAGAGACACAGCTGCTGCCATTTACGTTCTCAATAGACATTTCTAGGAGGAAATGGCTTTAGGGAGACCTCAAATGACAATATCTCAAGTTCTACTGCCCCAGGATGCAAGAGCTTCTGCTCCAAAGAGAGTGAATTGTGCTAGGTATAATGTAAAAAATATCAGATTATGGGTAGGAGGAAATCTTGGAGGGACAAACTAACTATAGTATTATTCCTCAAACTTGTTTACTGTAGCATAAGGCATTAATGTGGGTCTAAAGTGTTCCAACTTGAAGTGGGCCTCAGACCAACCAACCCACTTCCTTTTATGATGGGGCCTGAGTGGCTTAGTTCTTTCTGGACCACAAATCTCCTCCTCTATCCCAGGTCTCAACTGTCTCTCTGTGGTAGTCTAAATATTGACATAATGCTTCTCTCTCCTCTTGACTAGCCTTCTTTATCAAGCCTCTCTCTTTCCAGGCTTTTGCTAAGGAGCTGGGCACATTTTCCCCAGGGACTGCTGCATTTCCTGAATGTTTCGTAGCTGACCTTTGGGAGATCGATGGTTTGGCTGGCGTCTCAGTGCCTTACACCATTGTAAGATGCTGCCTACCATGCCTCTCACGTCATTTATTGTCAAGATTTTTAAAATTTTTCATCTTGCCCCTTTCCTTTCCATCTGCTGAAACAATTGATCAAGAATCCCACCTTGGGACCAACAGTTGGCATAGTGGCTATGTCGCTGGACTCCCATGTAGTCGACCGTGGTTCAAGATTCGGACCCGGTGGCTTAAACTCACACTGGGTGCGTGTGTGTGTGTGCCCAAGATCCCGAGAGGAGAATGGAGGAGAAGGGGTTGCAGAGTGGCCATCCCCCAGGGGGTGATTTCTCGCTTTCTGTCTCTGTCTCTCTCTGTCCTTCTGGTGAGTGCACGCACCCTACAGCAAAAACATCTTAAAAAGAAAAAGAATCCTCTCTTGGCCCAGCAGGTGGTGTAGAGGTTAAGATAGCTGGGTCCCATATAGTTGACTTTACAGTTTGAGTCATGGGCCCTGGTGGCTTGAAAAAACACGGTTGGGGTGTGTGTGTGTGTGTGTGTGCGTGCACGCACGCATGTGCTTGCCCAAAAATCTTGAGAGGAAAATAAAATGGAGGAGAAGGGATTGGGATCTGACTACCTTCCCATGGGGGGTGATTTCTCTCTCTTTTTCTCTCATGCCCTATAGCAAAAGCTAAACAAACAAACAAATAAACAAACAAACAGAAACTCTCCGTCAAGTAATAATAACATTAGTTTTTTTATTTGAGGGAGAGGTTTTTGCTATAGGGCACGTGTGCTCGCCAGACAGACAGAGAGACAGAAAGCGCCCGGTGTGAGTTTAAGCCACCGGGTCCGGGACGCGAACCGTGGTTGACTACATGGGAGTCCAGCGACATAGCCATTACGCTAACTGCTGGTCCAAATAACATTAGTTTTTAATGGCTCACATTTACATTTGAAAACATTTCTGAACAGAAAATCAATGCCACCTGAAATACATATTTAGTTAAAGAGTTTCCTCATAGCCATCAACATTTGATGACTGTTTTCATTTGATGGCTGTTTTTCTTGCAGGGGGCAGAAAGAACATTATAATTTGGCTACTTTTCTGGAAGTCTGAAACAAAGATCCACATGGAATTCAGTAGAGTAGAAGCAGATTTAACACAGGGCCTAGTTTAATGACTTATTTTGCAGTCAACTATGTGCAAGATGTCGAAGACCGAACACGTGGAAGACTGCTAAAGAAACAGAGTGCCTATTAAATGATGTTCTGAGGGGATTTGTGTTCAGAATTGGTGCTGAAGTTAAAAGACTAACACTCCATAAGCCTAGGTATTCTTGACTATTCTGTTGCTAATAACAGAGATACCTGAGTCTGGGTAATTTAACAGGATAGAGGTTTATTTAGCTCACAGTAGTGGAGGCTGCTGGGTCCAAGAGCATGGTGCTGACATTGGTGAGGCTCTTCTGGTGGTATCGAATATGGCAAAGGGTAGAAGCACGTGTGTGTCTGTGTCCAAGTGTCACTGCTCTGGTCTCATCCTCTCTCCTTAGAAACCCTGAGTATTCAGATATCGAGGGGGGAGTGTCCACCATAATAATTACCCAATACTAATGGCCTGTTGAAGACTCTACCTTGTAATTCCATAGTCAGATTAAGTTTCCTCTTAAAACATTCACAAAACAACCAAATCTTAGCACATTAGTTTTTGGGAGATTCATTCAAATCATTGAACTGGGGCGTTCAGAACATGTGTGAGCTGCTCATCCTGCCTTGAAGGAGTTTATAAGCTGAGCAGGAAAAGATGGGCATGAATAGCGTAGGGAACAATGCAAGATGTCAGGAGTTCAGGATTCCTTCAGTGTGTTTAATGTCAACTGCAGGCAGGAAGATTGGATTACCTCCTGAGGAAGCTGGACGTGAGCGGGACTCCAAAGGTGTTTTAGATAGGCAGAATAGAGAGAGATGCCATTTTTGGAAGAGGAAGATCTTGGAGGTACAAGCAGAGCATAGGCAGAGACAGGTAGAGAAATCCAGCTTACATAGAGAATAGGGTGAACTGGGGGCTGGGGGAGATGAGAGCAGACAGGTGAAGATGAAGCCAGACGAAATAGGCTTTTGCTATCAGGTTGAGCTTGTTGTTGAAGTGTTCAGAATAATTAACAATATTAGAATGGACTCCGACTTCAGGATGAGCAAAGAAGAGGAGAAAAATTCGACTTCCCGTCACTTTATCTCAGTGAAGTATCTTAAGTTGTCATCATTTTGATCAGTATTTTATCTCATCTATGAATAGTTCCCTCAGTTTTCTCTATAGTTTCTTTGGTGGCATATATTTTTAAACATTGTTTCTCATCCTCTACTTCTCATCACAGGAAATAACACTTGGATATAGGCTTGTGTGTACTTGCTTATCTTAATTCAAAGTGATATTGTTTACATCAAAAATATTTTAGAGTCGGCGCTGTGGCTTAAGTGGCTAAGGCAGGCAGATTGCACATGGTTGATTATGAGGTTCAAGTTCTGGACCAGTGGCTTCAAAAACATGCCAGTAGGTGTACTTGCATGCCCCCAATCCTGATAAGGTGGAGAAATGGCAAAGAAGGGATTGCAGTGTGACCACGCCCCACTGGGAGGTACAGTCTCCCTCTCCCTCTCTATCTTTCTGTGTCTCCTTGGCTAGTGTAGGCACCAGTGAAGAAAAAAAAAAAAAATCTATTTTAGGCCCAGATACAGTAGCACAGGTGGTAGGGCACTGCTGAACATTACTGAAGCCATATCAAAAAGGTCTGGGTTCACGGGAACCAGCAGTTAGTGTAATGGCTATGTCGCTGGACTCCCATCTAGTCGACCGCGGTTCGCGTCCCGGACCCAGTGGCTTAAAACTCACGCCGGGCGTGTGTGCATGCATGCCCAAGATCCCCAGAGGAGAATGGAGGAGAAGGGATTGCGGTGTGACCATCCCCCCTGGGGGATGATTGCTCGCTTTCTGTCTCTATGTCTCTCTCTGTCTATCTGGTGAGTGCACGCGTCCTATAGCAAAAACCTCTAAAAAAAAAAAAAAAAAAAAGGTCTGGGTTCAGTTCCTGGGATGACCTGAATGTATTGGTATGCTTGGGGTGTGCTTATGATTCTGGGTGCCTAAAGGGCTGAGGGGAGGATTGTGATGTTCCAAGATCCTGTCAAGGGCCTCTCTCTCTCTCTCTTCCTCATTCTCTGACTCTCTCCATGTAATCTCAATAAATAAGTATACTTTAAAAATACATGTATTTTCTTGCACACACATTTAAAAGAAAAATAGGGAGGCAAAGTATTGATGTCACAGGGAGGTGTGGTATTGTCTGTTGAGGATGTTTTGTGGTTTTTGTCAACTGTGTTGGGGAGAGATGTTCACCTATTGAAATATCCATTTTGTAAGACAAATAATAATGTGATTGAATGTATAAAAGAAAATGAAATGAAAATTTAATTAATTTAAAAAATACATGTATTCTATTGCATAGACAACAGGAATTCTTTTTGTCTTTTGCTGGGGAAATTTTGAGGTGAACACAATAAAAGTAAGAATTCATATGAGGAAAATTCACTTAACAATCTTCCTTGTGTCATTTTATTCTGAACTTAAGATTCTTTTACAAGTCCACTGTTGTTGGGGAATATTAAGAATGCAAAGTGGGGCCAACCAGTGGCATGGTGGTTGAGATTTTCACATGGCTGACCACAGTTCTGGTCCTGGACCAAGCAGCTTGAAAATCACACTGAACATGTGTGTGTGCATGCCCCAAACCCCAGGAGGACACTAGAGGAGAAGAGACTGTGTTGTGACCATCCCCAGTGGGGCTGAATTTCTCACTTTCCCTCTCACTGTCTGTTGTCTGTCTCTGTCTCTCCAGTGAGTGCATGCACCCGATGACAAAAGACTTTTTTTTTAAAATATGAATCCCTAGACCTCAAATCTTTGGGCATGTTTGTTAATTCCTATGCATTCCTATCTTTACCTGTAAAACTAGATAAATTAATCAGTTAGTCACTTTGTTCTGTTTAATGCCAAAGTTCTGTGGTCTAATGATGCTACATTAAAAACTCAAATCTAACTGCTTCAACATCCGCCATAAAAACAATCATGATATCTATCAGTCTTGAGTGCTTGGAGATAGAATTGGGAGAGGTGGGGAATGGGAGACAGAGGATTTTAATAGGGCTTGTATAAAATGTGTTTCCCTAATTCTTATTCTTCTACTACCATGAGTAGAGAACTACTACACACATCTTTTTAAGATGGTGTTTAACATGCCAAGTGACTCCTCTGCCAAAGACACTATGGTGGTTTTGTCACCTCTTATATCAAGATCAAATTCCCCAAGCCCACAGTGAAACCTTGCCCACCTTGCAGAGTCCACTGAGGATCTGTCTTCCTCGAATCTGCTTCTCTCACATCACTCTATCCATGTCACTGTATCTTACCGTGTGTAGTCAGTCTATTGGAGGTAAGTGTGATTGGTGTTTGTGTGTGTGTGTATGCATTTGCTATTTTTGGTCTATTTTTGTCTATTTTGTCTGTGTTTCTTGCAGGTAACATCAGGCTTACTCCCTGCCTCCAATTTCCCCTTCCTCACTTAACTATATGATCTTCAAGTTTAAGACCTAGATTTCTTTAGCATTACCTACAGTCTAGGCAAAATACTGAACACATCTTAGCTTCTCAGTAAATACACACTGATTAATTGGTTAAGCATTGTAATGGTAGGGGCAGCACAGGCTTAAGAGAAGAACCAATGCATGGTTTAAGTTCCCAAATTGCCCATGTGCTGGGTCAAGTCATCTATATGTGTGGGTGGTACTATTTCAACAAAGGGTCTTTCATAGTCTGCATCAAGGCAAGGAAATATTCTCAAATAGACAATGTCAAGCCTGGACTCTGAAGACCACCCACAATGCCTTCAGTGGAAAGGAGAGAAGATGCTGGAGAGGGATGAAATGGTTCTAAGGATGAAGAGGCTGAACAGATGGATAGAGGACCACAAGGTGACCCAACCAGGGACAAGAAGGAAGAGAATAGGCTGCTGTAGGTCTTGAGCAGCAAGAAGTTTACATGGATCAGTTTATACTGTTGGATTAATATTGTTTGGCTGGAAGAAATAGTGTAAATAAGATGAATATAAGCCATCTGGTTGGTGGACTGGTGTACAATGATGAACAATAGGAATTGAGAGAAACATTGCAAATAATAAGAAATGCATTTTAGCTTTTTAAGAATTAGTACACTTTGTTATTGAAGATATGGGGAAACTTACCAGGCAGTACCATAGTGATAATCACAGGAAAAGTGATTAAATGTTCTTAAGCATTTGGGCTCATCTCACCATCATGGCCAAAGTTCTCTGAAGTTTCCCAAAGCTGGGAGCAGAAGAGAATGCTCCAGGGACATCCAGCTCTGATTACTGAGAGCATGCCAACAGTTTTGTGTTGTAATTAATTAAAATTTACAACAGAGTTAATCTGGCAACATCCACATATTTAACAATATGGATAATTGTTATTGTGTTGGGAGGCTTTTACGAATGAATGGTGACCAGATCACATAAATGCCTGTAATTTGTATTTCTTTACACGACTTAGCTGAGCCTTTACAGATTTTTCTCCTTTGTTAGGGCTCCAATAACCCAGAAACAATGCCAATGTTAACAATTTTCTGTGACACCAGATTAATCCTCTGTCTCTCCACACAGACACACACACACACACACACACACACACATTAAAAGATAATGGTACTGATTTGAGTTCTTGGTAGCAGGTTCTCCATGGCAGATATGCCCCACCTCACTAAGTGCCCAAGGCCTACACCCTTTGTGCCCTCCCTACCTGCCTCTGGCTTTCTCAGTCTCATTTTCTGCCCAGAAGAGAGGGTATCCAGCAATTGGATCTGGCTTTTAATCTCATCAAGGAGCCCAGGGGAGCCTGAGGTCCTGCCTGGCTGTGAAGCAAAAGCTCAGGAACCACTCTGGGAAAGTCAAGATAAAGGAAACCCTGAGCTTGAGAGAGAGGCTTGGCCTGGGGCAGCAGGCAGATGTACAAGAAGGTGCCCAATCTCTGAGAGTTTTGTGGGAAAAAAAGAGAAAGAATGATCGTTAAATGTTTTGTTCTTCTTAATTTTTTTCTACATTATAAGTTCATAATTTGGGAGAATTTAAAATATAAGATTACAGAAAAGAAGAAAATAAATACAATATGCATTTGTAACTCCAAGTGATAACCTCATTTAACTGTCACTTGTCTGTGCCTACATGAGTATGCACAGATAGCTCCCCATGTGGCATCATACCGTTTTTTTTTTTGTTTTGTTTTAAAAATTTTGCTATTGGTCATATGCTCTTGCTGGAGACAGAGACAGAGAGAGGGAAAGTGAGAAAGCATACCCACCCTGCCCCAGGGATGATGGCCGCACCGCAATCCCTTCTCTTGCATTCTCCTCTCTGGATTTTGGGCATGCATGCACATGTGCCTGGCATGTTTTCCAAGCCACTGGGTCAAGGACTTAAATAGTGCAATCAACCATATGGGATTCAGTCACCTCAACCTCCATGCCATCTGCTGGCCCATATCATACTGTTTTGTTATCTACTTTTTTCTGTGAATACATTATGAATATCCCAACAAGTTGTTTCATATGCATTCAAGGCATGACTTTAATGATGTATGATAAATGTCAACTGTATTGTGTGCTTTATAGGGATTGAAAGACTTTTAGAAAAAAATATTTTTCTTTTAAAGACAGGATCTTGCTAAGCTGCAATCTTCCTGCCTCAGCCTCCCAAGTAGCTGGGACTACAGGTATGTACCACTGCATCTGACTTAGAAATGTACTTTTCCAGAAAGCTAGAATTGATACTACACAAATATTAAATAAAGTAGGGATAGCACAGGTTTAAGGTTTTTTTTTTTTTATCACAGAAGAAAAGAACAAGTGGATTTTTAAGAAATCAAAGATGTGCATTTTAGATACAGACTCTAACCTTTTCTGGAATCACCAGTTTGTCCGTTTGACATGTTGGTTTCTAATATCCAGAACAGTTCTTTGAAGGGAATATATTGTACTTCCAATAAGTATCTTTGGGGCTTACCCTCACCCATAAATGCATTCATTCTTTCAATTTACAAAGTGAGTAATCACAAAGTAGCCATTTTTTTCTATATAATGAACAAGGAACTGCTGAGAAGTATGTAGTATGAAAATAAGATGTAACTACCCTTCCCAAAAGAAGGAAAATGTAGAATTCATGGCTCAGGATAGAAGAAGCAAAAGGTGGCCTAGGATGGAAGAAACATGTATACAGATCACTGACTGATGTGTAAAAAACAGCCCCAGCAAAGTGTGGCTTAAAATAACAGTCATTGGTTATTATTTGTATGTTAGTGGGTCGGTGGGGGCTTGACTGATTTAAGCTATAATCAGACTGGTTTACCTTGGCTTAACTTTTTGGAGTGGGTTACATTTAGATTTGTTTTACATTGTTCATCCTAGGACCCAAGGTGAAGGGGCAGCAGCTACTCAGGGAAAGAAAAGTTTTATTATCACAAAGGAAGAGGTACAAAACCTCAAATATTACCACCAAAGCATATTCCAAACTTTTCTTGAGCCATTTCTGCTAAAAACTCATTGGTCAAAGAAAGTTACATGGCCACTCTTAAAGGCAAGGGGCAGGGAAGTCTTCTATGCTGATTAACTCATCCCATTTTTTCAGGGACTTTCCTTGTTTTAGCACTTAAAGCCATGTCTTTTTGGGAAACCTTTCAGGCCTGGGAAAACCAGGTGGTCGGCTCTTCTACGAAGTATATTCTGATCTTAGTCGGAAGAGTTACAAAGTCATACAGTCAAGATTATGGATGCAGAAAAAAGTAAGGAATTTGGGTCAATACTTCAATCTACCACAAGATAGAAGGACTGATTCTAGGGCTAGGAATTCTTTATCCATTTGTTAAAAATGGCTTCAGACCTATGTGGTTATGTGGTCTGTCAACCTTACATTTGTATAGCACTGGATCTATCTTAAATTAAAAAAAATAATAAGCTACAGGACACGTGTATTCCCTGGAGAGAGACAGAGAGAAAAAAAGAGAGGGAAAGTGAGAAGACATCCCCTGGATGTGGGGGGAATGACCCTGCCATGGTCCCTTCTCTTCCAGTCTCCTCTTGGGATTTTTGGGCGCACACACACACACACACACGCACACTATGTTTTTTTATCCCTTCCCTTCCCTTCCCTTTTCTTCCCTTCCCTTCCCTTCCCTTCCCTTCCCCTGCCCTCTCCTCCCCTCCCCTCCCCTCCCCTCCCCTCCCCTCCCCTCTCCTCTCTTCTCCTCTCCTTTCCTGTCCCCTTCCCTTCTCTCCTCTCCCCTCCTCTCCTCTCTCTTCCCCTGCCCTCCTCTCTTCCTTTCCTCTTCTCTTTTCCTCTCCTCTCCTCTCCTCTCCTCTCCTCTCCTCTCCTCTCCTCTCCTTTCCTTTCCTTTCCTTTTTGTTTTGGCCAGAGGGTGCTTGTGTTTGCCAGAGAGAGATACAGAGAAGGAAAGGGAGAAATCACCCCCTAGGGAGATGGCCACGCCACCATCCCTTCTCCATTCACCTCTTGAGATTTGGGGCATACATGCACATGTGCCCAGCATGATTTTCAAGGCTTCAAGTCTGAGACTTGAACCACGTTCGACCATGTGAGAATCCAGCACCTTAACCACCAAGCCACCTGCTGCCCCCCACCCCCCACTGGATGTTTTTCAAGCCAATGGGTCTGAGACTTAAACTGCATGGTTAGCCACATAAGATCCAGTCACTTCAACCACACTACCAGCAGCTGGCCCAGCAATGAACATTGTATATCCCAGCGTGTTTGCTCTCTCACGTGATTCCTACAAGCCTGTAAGATGGGTAGGAGAGACAGTTTAGGCGATCTCAGAAGAAAGCTGGGGAAACTGAGTCCAGGATTTGCATGTCTTGATCTGATTGGAGTAAGACTGCTGGGAGCCTTGGTTAGTAAATGGTAACGACAGATCCACGTGGAGATCATCTGACTCTCAGGTTCTATCCTTTGTATTCTTATGAAAAACAGCAGCCGAGAAGAGAGGCAGTCTACCTCTGATCAGTGTGGGATGTTGAGCACTCTCTTCTCTGAGTTGACAGTGTCGAAGTCTGCCTTTTACATCTGAGGATCCTTTTATTTTTATTTTTATTTTTATTTTTGGAGAGGTTTTTGCTATATGGCGCATGCGCTTACCAGACAGACAGAGAGAGACATAGAGACAGAAAGCGAGAAATCACCATCCCAGGGGGGATGGTCACACTGCAATCCCTTCTCCATTCTCCTCTCGGGATCTTGGGCACACACGCACACGCGCCCGGCGTGAGTTTTAAGCCACCGGGTCCAGGACGCGAACCGCGGTCGACTACGTGGGAGTCCAGCGACATAGCCGTTATGCTAACTGCTGGTTCCCAGGGATCCTTTTATTTTAAAGTTTATTTATTTATTTCTTCTGAAATTGAACGAGAGAGAAAGAGTGAGTGCACCCCATTGGGTCTTGATGCCAAGGTCTACGCTTGGCTTCAACCAGATCTGTGTCAGTGCGCACATGTGCCTGGACTGTTCCGGGAGGTCTCGATGTGAACCTGGACCCTCCCCATGTGGGTCAGCTTTGCCAAGCCTCTTGTTTTTAGCCCTGTGACACCATCCAGCCCATACATTTGGGAACTCTTCCGAGAAACCTGTGAGGAATGTGGTATATGAAGGGCTCTGACTGTATGTAGAAAGGCAATTCTTGTTCACTTATCCACTGAAGGATCAATAGGAAAAAATAAACTATGGGGACTGAATGGCTCCAGCCATATGGTCTTTTTTCTTTGCTACCAAGAGCCTGGGGACACTGCCTAAAATGGTTCTGTCTCGGTAACAGTGGTATGCCACTCTTGCCTTGGCAGGCGGTGTGATTGCTCTAACTTGTCTGGCATTGAGAGATTGAGAGATTGCAGAACTAGTGCCCCATGCACATCCCCTGGCTGAGTCAACATTTCAAAGAAGTCAAATGCAGCAGTTGGTGGTTATTTATAAGGACTGATGTAAGTCGCTCCTTATAAATCATTTATTACTATTTAGCTGAAAGTGATGAGCTCATGCCCGAAAAAAAAAAAAATGCCTTAATGAAATGATGAACTTTTGGGGAGTGTGTCTCCTGGAGCCAGTTTGTTCTAGATGGAAGAGGGAGGGTAGAAAGGAGGAGAGGAATAAGCCTCATATTCCCCTTCCAACAAATCTACCACAATCTTATAAAACGGGGTTTTGCTACATTTTCCAGTAAGTGTGGTGACTTCATGTGCATGGCAAAGATTTATGAAACAAGTTCACTACCATAGATGTCTATGACATTGAGACTCTTTGACCTCAGAAGTATTCTCCCTCGGGTTGAAATTGTTTTGAACTCTGGATTTTAAAAGGATGGTCCCATTTAAGGAGGAATCATGTCTGTGAGGTTTGAGTGTAATGTGAAGTGAGTTTCGTGAGGCCAAAGCTCCAATACGTTCATGGTTCCTCACAAGTATTTGTGTCTCAGAAATAATTCTGACATCTATAAAGTAAATTATGTATTTCTGTTTTTCTGACCTAATGCCTCAACTAAATACTGCTTTATGAATTAAGAGAGAAATAAAGGGGGTGGGGGCTGGTCCTGAGGCTCAATAGTTAGAGGAACTGGATCCCACATGGCCAACCATAGTCCGAATCCCAGCCCTGGCAGGTTGAAAAACACAATGGGCACATGTGCTGGAGTGCCCCAGATCTCAATATGATGGGGAAATGGAGAAGAAGGGGCTGTGTGTGACCATGCCCTGCTGGGAATTGCTTTATTCATGTCCTTCTCCTTCTCTCTTTTGAATCTCTGTCTCTGTCTGGTGAGTGAACATGCCTTTGGCAAATCAAAAAAAATAAAATATAACTCTGAGATGTTTAATAAGACACCTTTCTGGAATTGAGATTTCCTGAAACAAACACACACACACACACACACACACACACACACACAAAGACGATTGTTGCCCCAATGAAAAGGGCAACATAGCTTTCATTTATAACCTTCCCCTCAAAAATTATAAAAGATTTTCGAGACCAGCAGTTAGTGTAATGGCTGTGTCGCTGGACTCCTGTGTAGTCGACCGCGGTTCACGTCCCGGACCCAGTGGCTTAAAACTCACGCCGGGCGCGTGTGCGTGCGTGCCCAAAATCCCAAGAGGAGAATGGAGGAGAAAGGATTGCGGCGTGGCCATCCCCCCTGGGGGGTGATTTCTTGCTTTCTGTCTCTGTCTCCCTCTATCTTTCTGGCGAGTGCACGTGCCTTATGGCAAAAACCTCTAAAAAAAAATTATAAAAGGTTTTTAACTGGAGAATAAAAAATTTAATAAGAAAAACAAGATCAATCAGGAAAATGTTGACAACTGGGAAAAGAGAGCTGTGGAAAAGTAATGTGCACAGCAGAGAAGAGACGCTCAGAGAAAAGAAGCAGATAAGATACAGAGAAAATAACAGGAATGGAAACCTGGTTGACTCCTGAATTCCACCTGATAGACGTTAATGTCTGCTCTACCCAGGTTTGTTAAAAATTCACTCCTGGGGGAACCAGCAGATGGCATAATGGTTACATCACTGGACTCCCATGTAATCTACTGCTGTTCAAGTCCTGGACCCAGCAGCTTAAAGCTCACACCAGACATGTGTGCATGCATGCCCAAAATCCTGAGAGGAGAATGGAGGAGAAGGGATTGTGGCATGGCCATCTGCCATGTGTTGGGGGGTGATTTCTCATTTTCTTTCTCTCTGTCTCTCCAGTAAGCGCACATGTACTATAGCAAAAATCTCTCTCTCAAAAAAAAAAATAAAAATAAAAAATCACTCTTGCAAGTTTCTGGATTCTTTGAAAACTTTTACAGCCCAGTCTTTGCTTCTGACTTTATAAAAACTGGCCCAAAGTACAAACTTTGATTAAAAGATGAATAAGTTCTTGGGACCTGATGTGCACACGGTGACTATATTTAATATTACTGTGTTATTTTTACTTGAAATTCGGTGAGAGAGCAGATTTTAAGTGTTTTCACTTTTCTCCCATCCCTCCTACACATATAATAACTATGAATGGTGATGGATGTGTTAATTAGGTTGTGGTAGTCATGTAGGTATACCATGTATACGTATATCAAGGCATCATGATGTATACCACACCACCTGCAGCCCACCCATTCACAAATGCTATTTGTCAATTAAATATTTTAAAATAAAATAACAAAAACTTGGGACCAGCAGTTAGCATAATGGCTATGTCGCTGGACTCCCATATAGTCAACCGCGGTTCGCGTCCTGGACCTGGTGGCTTAAACTCATGCTGGGCGCGTGTGCGTGCGTGCCCAAGATCCCGAGAGGAGAATGGAGGAGAAGGGATTGTGGTGTGGCCATCCCGTCTGGGAGGTGATTTTTCGCTTTCTGTCTCTCTGTCTCTCTCTGTCTGTCTGGAGAGCGCACGTGCCCTATAGCAAAAAAAAAAAAAAAAAAAAAAAAAAAAAAAAAAAAAAAAAAAAAACCTCACCAACAAAAACAAACTTCTCAGCGGTTGGAATAAACACACACACACATTTATATATACATATATATGGATATATGGATATATATATGTATATGTCAGTTTTTCTGAAATATAAATCATATACCATATAATGCACTCATTTAAAGCATCAAAAATATATAATTCATTTTTTTTAGTATATTGTCAGAATTGTGTAACCATCACTGTGATTAATTTTAAAACCTTGTCATCATCTAAAAACAGGCTTATGTGAAGTGTTAAACAAATATAGTGTTATTTATTTGGGTTTGGACTTTTGTTTTGCTATTATTGTTTTTAATTTTATTTATTTATTTTATGAACAAGAGAGACAGCACCATGAACAAGACCTTGATGCTGTGATCCACCTCTGGCGTCAGCCGGTCTTGGATACTGGCTAAGTTGGTGCCCAGTATACTCAGGGAGGGCTTCAGACTTGAAGCAGGAACCTTCCCACGTGGGTGAACCTCACAGAGGCCCTCTACACACTGGTTGTGGATGGTTTTACATGTTCTTCAAATGAATTTTGCAGTATTTTTTTCTCCCAATAATAAATTAATAAAAAATCTGAATTCAAATCCCAACAATGACCTCTATTTAAAATGGGGAAAAAAAAGTCACTCCATACACACTATGATTTGTTTCTTGAGTAAATTTTTTTTTTTATAAAATGCTGCATATCTGTGAGAATTCACCCTTTGAGCCTCTTCAGTTATGCACACTTGCATTTCCATTTGTAAGACATCCCTTGATTGTCTCTGGAACGGTTTATTCAGGCTCTTGGAATTTTACAAAGAGATTACAACAGCCTCCAAGTTTCCTTATATTAATGACTTCTAACATAGTCATTCATTCTTCTTTTGTTTTTTCCTTCCTAACCAAATCCCAATTATGGCTCTTTTCTTCGAACTAGAAACACCTTCATGAGGGATCTTTTTTGAGGTACCCAATGAAAATAAGACACTAAATTTTTTTAAAAAAGTTTCTTTATTTTTTTCATGAGGAAGCATGGGACAGGCACCACCAGTAAGGTCCTCACACCATGATATACAACCAGCGTCAGTCAGCCTGGATCACTGGCACACATGCTTGTTCTCAGTATGTAGAAGGAGGCCCTTGCTCCACCTGGGACCTTCCCATGAGGGTCTACTTGGACACTGTTATGACAGTGGCCAGCCTGATACTGAACTTTATTGTGCAGTTATCTGCTTATCTGCATGTCAGAGTGCCTAACCATCTGAGAAAACCTCTCTTTAGTTTTGTACAATAGATTTTTAAAACATCTCCCAAGGCATTTACACATAAATATTCAAATAGATATGTTATTTACATACCTGTAGAAAATTTTGTCTTATTGAAGTCAAAGGGCTAACTGTCTTATTTGGACGGTGACATGTTTTCTAGAATTAAGTTGAAAGCAGAGTTTGTCTGGCAGCTGAAGGCTCTTTCTACTTAATTTAAATTGCTCTGAGCATTGTTTATAAAAATCTTCCAGAAACATAGAAACCATTCGCAACAGAGAGAGAGGCAGAATGAAAGCTACATTTTATTTTTCTAAGTCAGTTTCCTTAGAAAATATCTAAATTCTAATTTTTATCTGCAGTAATAAAAACATTTAGGGCTATTCATTTTCCTTTGAATATAGCTTCTATCGCTATATGTACTTCGGTATGAAGTGTTCTTTTCTCTTTATCTAGCTAGCTTGTATTTTTTAGTTTTGATTTCTTTTTTTTTTATCCAAAAGTTATTTAGGAAAATCTTTTCTAATTTCCAAGTAATGAACTTTTTTTCAGTCATGTTTTTCATTTCTGATTTTATTGGGATATGATTAGAAGATATAGCCTAAAAACTCTCTGCTTTCTTTGTGGCCAAGAATAGAACCAATTTCTGTAAAGTGTCTATAGACATGAACAAAAACATCTTTATGTATTATTCAATTATTTTTTGTCAAAAAAATTTATTAGTTTTGCATAACAGAATCTACCTGATTCTGAAGAACTATAGTAAAGTCTTTAATGATCGATTTTTAAAAAATAAATATTCCTTAAATCTGTAATAATTAATATTATATACTCAGGTGCTATATTTTATAGGACATGCAGGTTTATGATTATTGTTGATTCTTCATAAATTGTCTTTTATTATTACACAGTGTTCCTCTTTATTTTGTTTGGTGCTTTTAACCTTAAGTTCTACCCAGTAAGATATTAATATTGTCATTCCTACTTGCTTTTTGTTTGCATTTGCTTGACATCTCTTCGGTCATCCCTTTGTTTTCAACGTTTCTTTTCCATTTTTAAGAGTGTTTCTTATAAACAGCATATATCTGGGTTTTGTTTTCTAACTCAACTTGACAGTCTCAGTTATTTAATGAGATCATCTATTTTACATTTAGCTTAACATATTCTACTAATTTTATTACATCCATCTTTATGCTTACTATTTATTTTACTTTTTTATTCTCCTTTACTTATCTTTTTAACTGATTTTATGTATTATTCACTCTATTCTTTTCTTATCAACTCAAAACTTTCATTGTGTTTTTTCCATTCTGCCTAGTGGTCACCTCCCCCCCACCCCATAGGGGACATGCACTTGCCAGAGAGACAGAGAGAAACAGTGAGAGGGAAAGTGAGAAATCACCCTTCAGGGGGAATGGCCACCTCTCAATCCCTTCTTCTCCATTCTCCTTTTGGGGTTTTCGCATGTCTGAAGTGATTTTCAAACCACCAGGTTTCTGGGTCTCGAACTACTGTCAGTCACATGTAAGTCAAATGCTTTAAACGCCATGCTACCTGATGACCCTATACCTTTCATTTGTTGACTCTCATAATCAAACATATATTTCACTATTACATAGAGGTAAGAAATTCTTTTTTTTTTAAGATGTTCTGTCACTGACCAACTTCCCTAGTGCTAATTAGAGTAGTTTTGTTTTCTCTCTCTACCTTGTCCTCTAACTCTGATGTCTTAAGACAATTTTGAATTTTACACTTCAAATAAGAATTAGATCTTCTTTCATTAATATTGCCTGTCTCTTTTTACCCAAGATTCCTCACTTAGCCCTCTGTGATATTATGGTAGGTTATGTGATGAGGACCAATCCTCCTGCAGAAGCTAAAGATTCTGGTGAACATATTTGTTAAAAATTATGCTCAGGGGGGCTGGCATATGGTATGGTGATTAAAGATGCTGGACTCCCACATAGGTGACCGCAGTTTGAATCCTGGAACTGGTGACTTGCTTTCTCACTTTCTCTTTCTCTCTCACTGTGTCCCTCTCTAGTCAAATTTAAATAAATGAACAAACAAATAAAGTTTTAAAAAATTATGCTCAGGACTGGCTCTGAGGCCTAGTGGTTGAGGGAGGTGGCTTCCACATGACCCATCATGCAGTGGTGGCTTGTGTGTGTGCATGTCCAAAATCCCAATGGGATAGAGAAATGAAATTGAAGAGATAACAACATGAACACACCTCACTGGGGGGGGGGGTGCTTTCTTCCTCTCTCTTTCTCTTATCTCCCTATCTATGGAGAATGCATGAACCCTCTGGCCAAAAAAAAAAAAAAAAAAAAAAAAAATTGCTGAACAACATTAAAGAAATGACAAATAGTAAGAGGTTAGGAGGCTGCTATCCAAAGGAGCTGAGAGAGATAAACATCCCTAAAGCAACTCTGGCTTTGAGGACATTTGACAAGAAGGAGAACCTTCTTTCGTTGTATTCAAGATAGAATCAACCAACCAAACAAACCAGAAGGCTTCCTAAAGTGGCACTCTAGGAGAACATGCTTCTATCATAAAATGGGGTTTCCAAAGAGTTAAGCTTTTAGGAGATGGTGCATTCGATATAAACTTTCCACTCAATCACACCCCCAGCAGCTCCATAGAGAGATATTTGGTTGCTGTTATTATTTTGTTCTGATTTTTTAAAAAAATTATTTCTTTTTAGGGGGTATTGTTTGTTTGTTTGGCATTGAGAAGAATGGGGAAAATACCCCCAAATTGTATTCACAACTTTACTCTTCTATAGATTTGTCACACACATACAAACATTTGGGGGTTCATAACAACTTTGAGCTGATAATTCAGTTTAAAAATGCCTTGACTGGTAGTGTCTCCTGGTATAAGACAGAGGCAAAAGCAAATTCTGTTTTCATTTCTGCCTCAAGGAAGTTTCACAAATTATTTTCTAAGGAAAATGAGCATTTACAGAAATATTAACTAAGTACACTGAGGAATAAGGTAGCAGGAGCAAGAGCAGCAGAAACCACTGGTAGTATAGGCTCATAGCATATAAATATTAGAACTACCAGACACAGATGATAAAACAGTTATTCTCTGTTATATTTAAAGAGGAAATACAAGATGCAAAATATCTTCCTGTAATAAGACATTTAAAAATCAGCATGGTGTGGAGCCAGCAGATTGCATAGTGGTTATGTCACTGGACTCACATATGGCAGACCATGGATCAAGTTCCAGATCTGGTGGCTTCAAACTCATGCTAGTCAGGTGTGTGTACATGTTCAAGATCTCAGGAGGACAATGGAGAAGGGAGATGTAGCCATCTTCCCTGGGGATGATATCTTGCTTTTTCTCTCTCTGTCTCTCTGGAGAGAGCAATCACCCTATTGCAAAAATCTCTAAAAAAAAAAAAAAAAAGAAAAAAAAAGCCCAGACTCAGAACTAGCCAGGACAGAAAGTTGATAGCCATCTCCAAGTTTGCCTGATTTTGGCCTCAGGGTCCACCTTCATGGTTGTGAAGTCTCTCCCTCCCCAGAGTCAGCATTAGCCAGGTAGGATAGCTGCTTTGCTCCCTCTTGTTGTCCTCTGTCCCTTCTAATTTTTTTTTTCTCTTTTTGAAAAAGCAGCTCTCTGCCCTCTTTGGGTCTTTCTCTTGTTAACCTCTGTGTTTTTTTTTTTTTTTTTTTTTTTTTTCTCACCTAGGACAGAAAGCTGCTAACCACCTCCAAGTTTGCCTGTTTTTGGCCTTTCCATTTTCATTACAAATTCATTCTTTGCAAAGTGATTTTTTCTTCTTTTTCTTCTAGTACTTTCCTTCTTTTTTCTTTGCCTTCTCTCCCTATTTCTAGTTCCTACCTTCTTTTTCTTTACCTTATTCTTCTGTTTTACTTCTCAGCCCTTACCCTCTGCCTAGAGATAATTAGGTGCATAATAGCTAACCATCTAAGTATTGTGTTTTAGAGAATTTGCACATCATTGTAGTAGTTGCAAAATTAGTGAAATTCCCCTCAACAAATCCGATTGCAAAACCCCACGTGTGATTCTCAGTTTTGAGTAGAAGGGGGGAAATAGCACTGAATTATTTTACAGCAGGGGAAACACATTGTTCACAGTCACTGAATCTCTTTCCAATAAATTGACCAGAAGTTAATATGTTATCAAATGACTAAAAATCGAAGAAGAGCCTCAAGGAAGAGAGAATCAAGTAGTACATCCCCACCAAGAGAACAATGTAACCTGTCTCCAAGTAGGGAAAATTTAGAGCGTATTACCAAAATGTCAGAAAACGAATTTATAATATTTTTGGTAACAAAATTCTATGAAATGCAAGAGAAAAGAAACATTGAGCTCCAAGAGATGAGGAAGTCCTTCCACGATATGAAAGCATTGCACACCATAAAAAAGAATCAAACAGAACTGTTAGACATGAAGGCTATAACACAGGAAATTAAAACTGCCCTCAAAAGTATCAAAAGCAGGTTACACCATGCAGAAAATTGAATTTTGAAAGTAGAAGACTAAATCAATCACCTAGAAAAAATTTTCAAAAATACTGAGAAAACAGCCAAGAAAACTGAGGATAATACACGAGAAGTACTGGATACCATGAAACACCCAAATATATGAATAATTGGTATCCCATGAAGAAACTAAGGGCATTGATAATCTATTCCATGAAATCCTAGAAGAAAATTTTCCAAGTCTAAAAAGGCACTCAAACATCCAGACACAAGAAATACAAAGAATCCCAAATAGAATCAACTCAAAAAGATCCTCTTCATGCCACATTATAGTTAGATTGACTAAAACAACGAAGACAAGATACTAGATAGACAAAGATAAGATACTAAGATTGGCAAGAGAGAAACATCAAATCACTTATAAAGGCTATCCCATTAGGCTAACACTGGACCTCTCATTGGAAACAATACAAGCAAGGAAAGAATGGGAAAATATATTCAAAGTGTTAAATGAAAAATAATTTCAACCTAGAACACTATACCTGGCAAGATTATCCTTCATATGGGAAAAGAAAATAAAAACGTTCTTGGATAATAAAACCTGATAGAATTTACCAACCCTAGACCAGCTCATCAAGAAGTTCTGAAAGGAGTACTAATACCAATAAAACTAAAGAGAGATACACAATAATAAGAGAACAAAAAACCAATCAGGAAGATGGCCAACTTAATGGTAGGGACAAGTCTGGAAATATTGATAATAACATTGAATGTCAATGGATTAAATTCTCCTATCAAGAGATACAGACTGGCTAAATGGATTAAAAATCAGAAACCCTATATCTGCTGCCTACAAGAAACCTATCTCATGGATAAAGACATACATAGACTAAAAGTGAAGGGCTAGAAAATGGTATTCCATGCAAATGGAAACCAAAAAAGAGCAGGAGTCGCCATACTGATTTCAGACAAAATAGGCTTTAAGACAAAAACCATAAGAAAAGACAAAGAAGGGTATTATATAGTAATAAAGGGGATAATTCACCAAGAAGATATAATGCTTATAAATATCTATGCACCACTAAACACCTCATTATCTCCTTTAGACATGTCATCTAGAGAAAAAATAAGCAAAGAGATTCAGGACATAAATGATACCATAAATCAAATAAACTTGATAGACATCTATAGAACTTTTCACCCAAAAAGACACAAAATATACATTTTTCTCAGCCCCACATGGTACTTTCTCAAAGACTGATCATATGATTGGGCACAAAACCAGCCTTTACAGATTCAAAGGCATAAAAACTATATCCATCATCTTCTCCAACCATGATGTAATTAAACCTGATATTAATCTCAGGAAAAGCTCTAAAAAATATACAAATACATGAAAACTAAATAACTTGTTTCTGAATGACTCCATGACTACTGCAGAGATTAAGATGGAAACCAAAAGATTCATAGAAACTAATGATAATGAGCACACAAGTTTCCATAATCTATGGGATACTGCAAAAGCAGTCATAAGAGGGAAGTTCATAGCAATTAATGAGCACAAGAAAAAAGATGGAAAGGTGGAAAATGGACAACATGATGGGTCAGGGAATTAGAAAAGAGCAGTAAAAAAGTCCAAAAAATGCCAGGAGAAAAGTAATAATAAAGATTTGAACAGAAATAAATTAAATAGAAAATAAGCAAACTATACAGAAAATAAATGAAAGCAAAAGCTAGTTCTTTGAAAAGATAAAC
Source organism: Tupaia tana (assembly GCA_026018925.1). Taxonomy (NCBI): domain Eukaryota; kingdom Metazoa; phylum Chordata; class Mammalia; order Scandentia; family Tupaiidae; genus Tupaia; species Tupaia tana. The sequence goes on along the minus strand of JAKSZU010000011.1, from coordinate 9,557,754 downwards.
AAGATTGACACACCATTAGCCAGACTAATTAAGAAGAGAGAAAGGAATCAGATACGTCAAATCCATAATGACTCAGGCAACATTACAACAGACATAACAGAAATACAAAACATCATTAGAAGATACTATGAGTGACTCTATGCCAACAAAGCAGAAAACTTCGATGAGATGGACAAATTCCTGGACACATATAATCTACCAAGATTGACTCAGAAGGACATAGAAAGCCTGAATAGACCTATAACAAGTAATGAGATTGAATCGATAATAAACAACCTCCCAACAAAGAAAAGTTCAGGCCCTGATGGATTCACTGCCAAATTTTACAAAACTTTTAAAGAAGAGGTAATCCCCATTCTATTCACACTGTTTCTAGAGATCCAAAAGGAAGGAACCCTTCCAAATTCATTCTATGAAGCCTCCAGTACCCTCATCCCTGAAACAGATAAGGATATGTCAAAAAGGAAAAACTACAGACCTATATCCCTGATGAATATAGATGCAAAAATTCTCAAAAGATACTTGCTAACCATATTCAACACCATGTAAAAAAGGTTATTCACCATGACCAGGTAGGCTTTAATCCAGGGATGCAAGGGTGTTTCAACATATGCAAAACCATAAATGTATAAGGAATAATGATTTGCTTGACTCATGCTTCTGGAAATTCTAAAAGTATATGGCTGGCATCAGGCCAACCTCTAGTGCTACATCACAAAATAAATGACAATAATAGAAAGAATGCAGGTGCATGCCAAAAAAGGGAGACTTCAGGGCAGACACCTTCCTTTTATTGCAACCTGCTCTTGCTCTGTCTCATGAAACTATTAATTCATTCACAAGGGTTATGCCTCCACATATCAAATGCTGCTCACTAAGTTTTATCTCTGTTTTTTTTTTTTTGTTGTTGTTGTTGTTGTTAGATTTTTGCTATAAAGTGCATACACTCACCAGAGAGACAGAAAGCAGGTGGGATGGCCACGCCATAATCCCTTCTCCTCCAGTCTCCTCTCGGGATTTTGGGCACACATGCACATGTGTCTGGTATGAGTTTTAAGCCACCGGGTCTGGGACTCGAACTGCAGTCGACTACGTGGGAGTCCAGCGACATAACGATTACACCATCTGCTGGTTCATAAGTTTTATATCTTAAAGGACTCACCATCTCTCGATGCCACTACACTGGAGACCAAATTCTTTTGGGGTACAAGCCTTTATCTGTGTCATAGCATGCTCATATAACTATTCAAACTAGATATTCCTGGGCAGTAGATATTTCTTCTCTATGTGGTAATTCAGACTTCTTCCTTCTTATGACTTTGCATCCTCTAGGTCTGGTCTTTGTATCCAGCTGCTGAAATGGAAAACTGTGGTTAAGGTGCACTTATTTCATTCCATAAAAGTACTGGCCCAGAAGTGGCACTCATTCTGTTGGCTTTGATGAAAATCAGTCACAGCCGCCATGGCCAGAAAGTCTTCAAGAGACTTTGGACTTAATCTGTTCACTACAGAAGGGGAATTGGGGCTGGTTGTCAGCTAGTGGTCTTTGTTTTATGGAGATATGAACACATACAGGAAGTGTAATCTCAGAAAGTCCTCTCATGCATCAGAGAGGATAATACTGAGAAGGCGATGACAAATACTGGGATGATCTTTAATAAACATTTTAGAGTGTACCATACATTCAGAAAAGTGTGCAAATCCTCATTATACATGACTTACTGAATTATTACAAAGTGAGGAGAATATCCATGCAAATATCATGTGGATCAAGACATAGAATACAACTAGCACTCAAGAAACCCCAGTTATGTGTCCTTCCAATCACTATCTTGCACCTCTACTTGTTTTTTTTTTTTTTTTTGGAGAGGTTTTTGCTATAGGGTGTGTGCACTCGCCAGACAGACAGAGAGAGACAGAGAGATAGAAAGCGAGAAATCACCCCTCAGAGGGGATGGCCACGCCGCAATCCCTTCTCCTCCATTCTCCTCTTGGGATCTTGGGCACGCACGCACACGCACCCGGCATGAGTTTAAGCCACCGGGTCCGGGACTCGAACCGCGGTCGACTACGTGGGAGTCCAGTGACATAGCCATTACGGTAACTGCTGGTCCCCGCCTCTACTTTCTTTTCAAAAATAACCTACATGCCAACTTAAACACCACAATTTAGTCTTGTCTATTTTTGAACTTTATATAGTATAAATGTTGTCCTGTATAGAATCTTTCCTGTCTGGCTTCTTTTGCTCAAAATTTCCTAGTAAAAGTCACTCATAGGAGCCCAGAAGGCACAAGGTTGATGTCCTAGCTCTAGAAGTCAGTCCACCAATTCAAACACTAATCTCTTCTGGGAAAACCTTCACAGACACACCGATAAATTATGTTTAATCAGATATCCGGGCACTCCATACCCGGTCGAGTTGACATATAAAAATAAACTGTTTTGGGGCCAGCAGGTGGCATGGTGGTTAAAGGCCCTCGATTCCCACATGGCTGACTGTGGTTCAAATCCCAAACCTGGTGGCTTGCGTTCTCACTTTCCCTTTCTCTCTCTCTCTGGAAATAAATGAATAACAAATGGAAATAAATAAATAAATCTTTAAAAAATTAACCATTTCAGTAAGTTTGTACTGCTTATTATTTTTTAGTTTGGAGTGCTCGAGGCATTAATGAATGTGTCTTAGGGAGAACAGGTGTTATTGGTTCATCTAGACTATTGGCTAGCAGACATTGCTTAAGGAAATAACTACTCATTGTGAACAGTATACCTAATGTTTTGGGTGTCTACTGTAGACCTACCTGGCAGAGCTCCATACACATCAATGTCAGGGTAAGAATGCAGCTTACTGTTACAAGTGGTACCATTATTCACATCTCTTTTAAAATTTTGCTATAGGGTACATACTCTCACTAGAGAGAGATGAAAGGTGGGGGGGGGGAGGAGTGAGAAAACATCTTTCAGGGGAATGGCCACACCACAATCCCTTCTTTTCCTTTTCTCCTCCTGGGAGTTTGAGCATGCCCACAACATGTGCCTAGTGTGTTTTTGAAGTTGACCAATCCCAGACTTGAATCGTGCAGCCAGTCATGTAGAATCCAGCTGCCTTAACCACCATGACACTGGCTGGCCCTGATTCATGTCTTTGTACAAGCTCTTCTGTATGCTTGATGGCCTTCCCACGCTTATTTCATCACCTAGCTCACTCTTCAACATGTGTCTCAAAAATTACCTCCTCAGAAAAGCCTTCCTTGTCACTTAAGGCTAACTTAAAAGGTGTGCTATATCGTCCGTGCATTTTCCCATAATAGCACTAAATGAGCTGTATTGTCAACAATACTTTTCACATTTTTCTAAACTATGACTTTTGAAAGCATGACTGAAACGTAATCATGACTAAACTGCAGGTATTCAATAAATGTTTGTTGAATAAATGGCAAGATAAATATGGCAAAGTAGAAAATAAAGACTACCCGAGTAGCCTTTGAGATCATTTGTGTGTAATGCAATTTTTATCTTATAACTGTTTTTTTCTTTGTATTCATTCACAAAGCAGATGAGGGGGGCAGGTGTTCCTGACAAATTTTCCCATAATTTTTCTTACAGAAATTTAGCTAATTAATTGATTGCATATATTTATCTTTTGAAAAATAAATGTAATATATGTATGAGCCTTAAAGGTTGAGTAGTCCTACATTCTTCAGCATGCCTTTTTTGTATACGTGTTATATTAATTACCAATTGCTGTATAAAATATTACCATAAACTTATTAGCTTAAAACAACACATGATTGGGCCCAGCAGACGGCATGGTTAAAATGCTGGGCTCTTACATGGTTGACTGCAGTTTGGACACAGTACCTAGAAAACCTTGGTGGGTGAATGTGTGTATATGCCCCCAACCCCAAGAATGGAGGAGAGGGATTGTGGCATGGACATCCCCTTGGGGGGGGGTGATTTCTCACTTCTTACTTTGTCTCTCTCTCTGTCTCTCTCCAGCGACTGCATGCACCCTATGGCAAAAACCTGAAAAGAAGGAGAAGAAAAGAAGAAGAGAAGAAGACAAAGAAGAAGAAGGAGAAGAAGAAGAGAAGAGGAGAAGGAGAAGGAAGAGGAGGAGGAGGAGGAGATGAAAAGAAAAAGTAAGAGGAGAAGATGAAGAAGAAACGAAAAAGAAGAAGAGACTAAAAAGATGAAGAAAAGAAGTAAAACAACACATGATTATTATCACTCAGTTTCTATAGGTCAAGGAACCGGGCATAACTCAATGGGATTCTTGCTTAGGGTTTTACAAGGCTGCACTCAAGGTGTCTGAACAAGAGTGTGGTCTCATTTGAGATTTGACTGGAGAAGAACCAACTTTCAAGCTTACTGTTGGCTGGAAAAATTCAGTTAGGTGCTTTTAGGATTGAGGGCTTTACATTCTTGCTGGCCATTGGCCAGAGGTCGTCTTTGCCTCCTGGAGACTATCTGCAGTACCTTATGGGATTCCTCTTTGTGGCTAATTGCTTTCTCAAAGCAGCAAGGGAGAGAGAAACTCCAGGAAGGTGGGTGGCACAATTCATGCATATAATAATATACACACGATAGTGTGCATCTCATTATCTTTCCTCCACTTGATTAGTTAGAGGCAAATCCCAGGTCATGTCCATACTCAGGGGAGGGGACCATACAAGAGGATGGGGAGATCATGGGGGATTATCTCCCTAGAGTCTGTCTGCCACAAACTCTATTTTTATTGTATATATATGAGGGGTCTTCAAATATTTCATGGAAAATGCATATTATGAAAAAAACTGCACATGAATTTCAGCATTTTTTTGTACCAAATAAACTTATACTTTACTTACTTATTAATTCATTAATCCTGTGTGTATATGAGAGAGAGAGTACCCTTCAGTAGGATCTTCATTCTACAATGCAACCCTAGTCTTAGTCCAGATCACAGGCACATGTATGCACATCTAATGTGCTCAGGAAGATCCGAGGACATGAACCAAGGACCTTCTCCATGTGGTTCTGGTATTATCACTGTGTCACCACCTGGCTTAAATTATACTTTAATTCCGTTTTTCCACAAACCCTTGAAGTTGATTTTATATTATATATATATATATATATATATATATATATACACACATATATATATGTAAAAGTTGATTTTATATAGTTATATATATAATGTGTGTGTGTGTGTGTGTGTATATATATATATATATATATATATATATATATATAAAAGAGAGAGAGAATGTGCATATTTAGCTTTATTATATACTACCAAGTATTTGTCAATGTTGAAGTAGCAATTCACATTTTCCACCAGCAGTGAATAAGATTCTAAATGCTCTACACTTATGCCAACTATTTCTATGATTTCTTTCTTTAATTTTAGCCACACTTGTGAGGATGCAGTACTATTGCATTGTATATTTACTGTGTATTTCTAGAATGATATGTATTTCCACACATTTGCATGTTTATTAAATTTTTTTGTTATCCTTTCTTTTTCTCTATTTAATATTATTTTAGTTTTTGCTTTGTAAAGTGCCTTTGCAAGGTTTTTGCCTATCTTCACATGGTTGGCTTGCTGGCATTTTTAAATATTCTGGATCCAAGATGATTATCAGATAAAAGTATTGCAAAAGTTTTCTGCCTCTCTCTAGCTTGCCTTTAACCATTTAACAAACTGTTCAATGAATAAAAACTCTTAATTGTAGGGAAATTCAATTTACTCATCTTTTCTTTTATGGTTAACACGTTTTATATTCTTATTAAGAAATTACTGCTGGCTGTATAACATTTTGAATGTACTAAAAGATATTTTACTACCCAATATAAAATGGCTACAGTGGTGAATTTAATGTTACATGAATTTTACCTCATTACAAAAATATGCAGGAGGAAATAGATTTAATTTTTTAAAAGAGAAAGAAATCTTCGCTTATTTCAAACCTGTGAAGATATTCTCCTGTGTCATTTTCGGGAGCATCATGGTTTTACCTTTCACTGTTATATCTAAAATGTGCCTGGAATCGATTGTTGTATAGCATGTGAAGGAGCCAATATTTCCTTTCCCATGTTGAGATCCATTTGACTCAACAGAATTTACAGAAGAGGCTGGCCTTGCCCTACTCCTCTTAAGTACAACTTTTGGCACAACTCAAAATGTCTATGTATGTGTGAATCTATATCTGTGTCCTCCAATTTGTTCCATTGTTCTGTTTTGCTACCCTTGTTCCAGTACTTCCTTGTCTAATCACTACAACTTTATAATGACCTTCAATGCCTGACAGTATAGATCCCCAACTTACTCCTTCTTCTTGATTGTCTTGACTCTCTTTTTATATTTTTATGTACATTTTAGAATATAGATTATCCATTTTCTAAAAACTTGCTGGTGTTTTTATTAAAACTGTAGTAAATCTGTATATTACTTGGTACATTTATACTTTTAAATTTTCTAATACACCTGCAAGAGAGATAGGCACTCCCAACAGGGTCTTCCCAATTTGATTCTCCCCGTAGCCTCAGCTAGCCAGGCTCACAGGCACACATGAGCCTGCCGGCATGCACAGGTAGACTTGGGTCACAAACCTGAGACCTTCTTTTTTGTTTTTGAGAGGTTTTCGCTATAGGGCGTGAACGCTCGCCAGACAGAGAGAGACATAGAGACAGAAAGCAAGAAATCACCCCCCAGGGGGGATGGTCATGCCGCAGTCCCTTCTCCTCCATTCTCCTCTCGGGATCTTGGGCACGCATGCACACACGCTCAGCGTTAGTTCTAAGCCACCGGGTTCAGGACGCGAACTGCGGTCGACTACGTGGGAGCCCAGCGACATAGCCATTACGCTAACTGCTGGTTCCCAAACCTGAGACCTTCTGATGAGGTCTCTGCATCATGGAGTGTTGCATCACCACTGTGCCACTCTGGCTGCCATGACCATACACTTTGTTCTTGTCCATGATGTATACGTAAGGTTATAAATTTCTGTCTTGAGGTATGTAGGCTGGAGCTGGGGGAAAGGTGCAAGAGCATAGGGAATGCTGTGCATAGTTGACGCTCCTCTTAGATAGTTGAATCCGTCCTTCTTCCAATTTGTTTGGTTGGTCTTTCCCAGTCATGGCCAAGCCAAATAAACACAAAAATGATGACTGGTTTCAGAATGTTATCCTTGCCAGGTAGTCTCCTTTGCAGCAATGGCCAATAGACAAGCAGAACCCTTGAGGACATACCATTTCACAGCTTGCTAGTGCCTTCTACTTAAGATTGCTTCTTACTGGGGAGATGAGGGCCATGGGAAAATGGGAAAGGAGTCAGAGGTAAGGAGGAGAATGACTGTGAGAGGATGGGAGAAGGAGGGAAAAGGGAAAGAGGGAAATCGGTTAAAAGAAACAGAATTATTGATAGAGTTAGTGCTATAAAGTACAGTGGAGCAACTAGAGTCAACAGTAATTTTGAATGTGCCTGATACAACATAATAACAAATGACTGAGATGACAGTTATGATCATTGCTCTAATTCAATCATTACACACTGTTCTCTTGTACTGAAAAGTCACATTAATATGTACAATTATTTATGTCAATTAGAAAATTAGATTTGAGGGATGAAGAAGGAAGAGTTGGCAGAATAGGTCAAAGGATTATGACAAATAGTATTTATTATTATTATTATTATTTTCTTTTAGAGAGAGATTTTTGCTGTAGGGCGTGAGTGCTCACCAGAGAGACAGAGAGACAAAAAGTGAGAAATCACCTCCTGGGGCGATGGCCATGCTACAATCTCTTCTCCTCCATTCTCCTCTTGGAATTTTGGTCATGCATACACATGTGCACGGTGTGAGTTTTAAGCTGTCAGGTCCATGATTCGAACTGCTGTTGGCCATGTGGGAGTCCAGCTATGTAGCCATTACACCATCTGCTGGTCCCAATAGTATTTTACTTGTTCAATGAACATTTTCTTAGTGACTATGAGGTGCAGCATACTATTTTGAGTGTGGCTGGCAACATAGTAAAGGTCACAATTTTATGTGGCTTTCATGACTCCAATGATTAAGAAACAAGAAGGAGGAGCCAGCAGGTGGCATGATGGTTAAGGTGTCGGACTCCCACATGGTCGAACATGGTTTGAGTCCTGGACCTGGTGGCTTGAAAATCATGCTGGGCATATCCATGTACGTGACCGAAATCCTTAAAGGAGATTGGAGGAGAAGGAATTATGGCATGGACAACCCTCAGGGGATGATTTGTCACTTCCTCTCTCTCTTTGTGTCATTCTCTGGAGAATGCACATACCATATGGCAAAAACCTAAAAAAAATAAAAAAAGATAAGGAAAGTCCTTGGCTGCAATATTTTAAAGCTATCAGCATAACAATACATTCCAAAGCTCTCTCTTTCTATATATTTATTTGTCCCTGTCACTTCATGTTTCAGTGTGACCGAAGGCAAATTTTTTTTAATGACTTTAATGTGTTCTAATGACTTCATCTGTAAAATGCTTTTATCATGGCTTAAATCACAGAGTTTGGAGGAGAAATAAATAATAAAATCTCCATTATATGCTTATCATAGTACTTGGCAGAACTCATATCAGTTATTATTATCTCTTGTAGCTTTCTTTGTGCTTTGTTTCTCCTATTTTTTATGTATCCCTTTTATTTCTCTCTGAGTTCCTGTTCCCTTCCATATAACTGACTAATAAATATCAAGAGAATTATTTTCAGAGATTTAATAAAATTTATTGAAAAAGTATGTTCCCTTCCTTGATTTTAAAATTGTATGGATGCGTTGTTATGTATTTTTAATCCTATAAAAAATAAAAATACTAACATAATAATTTAAAAACCATAGTGGAGATAAAACTTACACATATTTAATAATTGCATAATTATTTTTGTATTTCTCTTTAGTACATGCTTCCTTTTATAATCTAACATTTTTGAGGGGAGATATTGTGTCTTATAAATTTGGGTGTCTCTTTTAGCTACCAACATAGCATTAATTCTTTAATAAATATTTTTGAATTACAGCATATAAAAATAAATGCAGTGCTTAGGATATATTGATTTGTCAAAGAAGAAAACAACATGCTATAATGGAGGGGACACTGAAGAAACATGCTAGATCATGTGGTCATATTTATATTCAAGTCCTGGACTCCTGCTCCTATATATATGGCAGGTAATATGTCTTTAGGCTTTTCAGTTGTAAGTGAAGTGTTTGTGTGTATACTCAGGTGCAAATCCCACATATATATATTTATTCTTTTCTTCCTCACAGGCACACATACATATTTATGTACTTGGAGATGATGAAAAAGTCCGAGTTTCCAGATGCCAGATAAAGAGTTGCCTTGAGGTAGACTCATGCACTGCAGTGTCGAGTTGTGTTGAAATTCATTCCTAGTGCACGCAACATGCTCAATCAGACCATTGTACATAACTCAGCACTTCCACTAAAGGACATTGACTGAAGGGGGAAGCCTTGAAGCAACCAATCATCAGCCTTGCTATTGCTTCCTAGCTGTCAAAGACTGTGCAGGCATCAAACCAGAAGGATTCAGACTGTTATTAATGCATATTTTTATCTAGATTTAACTTTTCTTCTGTAACTTGTCCAGTCAAATTTTAAAACCAAAATCAACACAAAAACTTTGGAGTAGCCCAGTAGAACTCCAATGTAGAAAGAAAAAAATCAGATTAAATAAAAAAAAAGTAATGTGGCTAGTTTGTGGTCTTCTTTTATTACCCAAAGATTTATCACATTCATGGTATAATTAAATCTCTGCATCTGTGGGGCACAAGTGTTTTATGTTTCCAACATTTATGGTTTGACATCGGAAACATCTGTGCAGGCCCAGCATGCAACATCTGGAAGACATTTCTGAGCTTTTATGACATGCAGAGTGATCTTTGTTTTGGAACAAGTATGTGGTTTTCTCCAGTAGCTCTTCCTGCTGGTTATGTCCTTCTAATTGGCATTTCACTGGGGGATTGAAAGAAGCCTGGCTTCCTGACCTCCTGCTGGGCGTAAGGAGATGCTTCAAAAGACTCCTCACATAGTCCAGATTCACAGAGAAGGAAAAATGCTGAGTCACAATTTAGATGACTTAAAACACAGAATCATTGATGGGAAGCAGGTTGAAAGGAGAGAAATGAACTGGTCCTATGGGTCCAGAATTTTGCTAGTTTTTTTTGTTTGTTTGTTTGTTTGTTTTTTGTTTTTTGTTTTTTGTTTTTTGGGTAAAAGAATTGATGGCAAAGGGAACATCATTTATCAATGAGTAAGCTGAGTCTCAGAGAGGTAAATTCAACTAAGGTCCCTCAGCTAGCAAATCTCAGATCTGAAATTTAAATTGAGTTTTGTTTAACTTGTATCATAATGTGGTGTCTTTGCTTTTGAAGAGTGGACAAGGTAGTTTAACATTCAGCAAATATTTGCTAAGTACGTAGTAGATGTTAGGAAGCATTGTGGTGTTTAGGTTAGACCAATTCCCTGTCCTCATGGAGTTTATATTAGTCTAATAGTATATCTAACACAATAGGATGAAAATAGAATAGTGCAATAGCATTATGCAATTAATTTATCTAGTGTAACAGAATAACAATAAATGAACATGTAAGTTACATTACATGAGGTGGGCCCCTTAACCTAATAGGGAGCTGGATCTACATGGCCAGCCATAGTTTGAATCCTGGCCCCAGTGACTTGAAAATATACCCAGTGTGTTGTGCATGTGTGCCCCAAATCCTGGCAGTATAGAGAAGTGAGGAGGAAGGATTTCAGTGTGACTATACCCCATTGAGGGACGCTTTTCCCTCTCTCTCTTTCTGTCTCTCTGTCTCTCTCTAGCAAGCATATGTCCTCTGGTACTTAAAAAAAATTACATTGTACATAGGAAGTTGATGACTGCTATGAAAAAAGATAGATTCAGAGATTCAGTAATGTTGTAGAAGGGTTTATTTTAGTTTGGGTTGCCCTAAGCCTGAAACAAAAACTTGAAAGTATATTGTTCATTTTAGAGGTAGCCCCAAGAAACAAAATGAAGGAGCAGGGAAAAAGACACCAGATGGGAAGAAAGGCCAATAAAGAACACATTAAAAAGCTGAATTACCATATTATCCAGCAGTTCCACTTCTGGATATCTACTCGAAGGACAGGAGATTGCTCAGTCGGAAAAGTACTTGCACATCTATATCTATTGTGGCATTATTCACAATTGCTAAGACATGGAACCAACCCAAATGTCCACATACAGATGAATGGATTGATAAAGTGTGGCACATATACTTCATGGAATACTATTCAGCCATAAAACAACAAGACCCTGACTTTGATATAAAGTGGATGAATATGGAAGATTTATTGCTCAGCGAAGTAAGTCAGGCTATGAAAGAGAGACATTGTATGTCTCCACTTAACATATACTGACTATCTGACTCTATGATAGAGACTGAAAAACATAAAACATAAAAGCATTGAGAATAGTTACGAACACTATAGACCGTGTGGAAGGAGGTTAAGGGGGAGGAAGTATAGGGAAAGAAATTAGAGGAAAAAAAGAGAGACAGGGCATTTGTGGGACACAGAAATGATTTATTACCTGTTGATGCTAACGTATATAGTATTCTCAACTGGACTAGTCTGAGATGTATTTCATGTTGAGTAAGTTCTCATTACAAGCTAAATGATGTATAAAGATTGAATGTATATATAATAATAATAATACAATAAATTAATTTTTAAAAAAACCTGATCACCCCTGTGGGTAACTGGGACTTGATTTCCTGGGAATCCTCTGAAAACCATGTAATATACACTCAAGGACTGTCTTATGGCTAAATGGTGAGATTGTCCTTCATAGTTAATAGTTGCCCTGAGGAAATTTAGTGCCTCCAAACTGTCAGATTGTGCCTGCAAATAATGAAGGATCTTCTGTGCCCTTAGAGCAGCAAAGCAGAGATGCCAGGGTTCTTTTACCATGGGACCCTGCAAAACTGGAAAAAAGATGCTGAATTCAACTGGGTTACAGGCTTTGGTATAATGCACTTTGAGTGTTTGCTGCACTATGGCAGCATTCCCTGAATTTAAAGTGTGGAGGTCATGGTGAGCCTCAAATGATACTTAAAGACCTGAAAGAGTTTGGAGTAAAGCTGGGCACTCCCTAAATAAAATAGCATTCTAAGCAGAGGTAAAGCCAGTTCAGAAACCCTGAGGTGAGAGATGTCAAAGGACATCTGGCATGGTCAAGGACCATTGGGGAGAGCTGAGTGGCTGGAATAAAATGAGCATGGGCCAGAGTTATAAAAGGTGAGGTCAGGGCCGCAGGACATCAGATCACATAGACCTTGAGGATTAGCGTAAGGATTTTGTTTTTCCTGGCCAAGCAAGCTGAGCTGAATTAAATTTTCTCATCTATAAAAGGAGGATGTCATAGACCACATAAAATTACTATGGAGAGTAAATGAGATTGCATTAAAAAGCCCCCCTGCAGAGAGCAACCCAGGGGACAGTCCAGTTTACCTGTTAGTACAGTCTTTTGTGGGGTGTTTTTTTCTGTTGTGCTGAAACTACGCTCAGCTCTGTACTGATGAATGTCCTGAGATTATAGTGACACTACATTACAAGTCAAATACAGAAAGTACCTTGTCTTTAGGAGAAAACACTGAGCACGAACACCTACCTACCAGGCAGCAGTGTGATGTACCATAAGGATTTTTAGCTTTTGCCAAAGTCATTGGAGGGTTTCGATCAGAGGTGTGTTGTACTTGATCTGCATTAAAATAGATCATTCTTGTTGGTATTGGTAAGTCGAGGGGGACCTGTAAGGGAGATTATAAGGGTACTGAGGCCTGGCTGGTAGGTAGCAGTGAACACGGTGAGAAGTAGATGGACTCAGGATATGCTCTGAAGGTAGAGTCAATAGGATTTCCTAGTAGATTCTGTCAATTATGAGAAGAAAGATGAGTGAATGAGAGGTAAATGTATTTCAGCCTCAGAAACTTGAATAATAGAATTATTATTAAGTGAGGTGGAAAGACAATAGAAGAAACAGATTGAATGAGGAAGATCAGGAGTTCAGCTCTGAACATCTACAGTTTGAATATTAAACCCAAGAGAAGCCATGCCAAGTAGGAAGTTGGACTGGAATGGAATTTAAGGATGAGGCCTGCATTGGAGAAATGATTGTGGGAATCCTCTGCATACGGCTATGCCTCAAAACCATGAGTCGGAATGAGATCATTTGAAGAGGGATGCTGAGGCAGAAGAGAAGCCCTCCAAAGACTGAGTCCTGGGGCTCTTCAACATTTATAAGTCAGAGAGCAGGGGAGGCCCACAGAGAGAATGGAGAAAATATGGCCAGTGACAGGAAAGCCAAGAGAAAGCTATGTCTGCAAAGCCAGATTGGATCAGATTTTAAAGGGACTTGAAGGAGAGTAATTGGAGACAGGGAGTACAAACAACTCTGAGACATTTTGCTGTAAAGATCTGATGCGTAGAGAAACAGCTACATGGAAAGTGGAGACAAGCAAGAGTCGTCTTCTTTTAGTTGTGAAAAATAATAGCAATTAGTCAGTTGATAGGAATGATTCATTATTTTCTTCTTTAAGGAGGAAACAATTAAAGATGTAGAAGAGGAGAATTCCTGGATCAATGTCCTACCTATAGTAGTTAAGAAATGATGGGTATTAATCCCCAGAGGCAAATTAGTCTTGGATGAGACCATGTACAGTTCATCATTTTAACAAATGAGACACGGTTAAAAATTCTGGTAGATTTGGATGCATTGGTGGGAGTTGGAGGAAGTTTCTTCTGACTGCTTTAATCTTCTCCATGCAGCAGGACACACGGCCTTGGCATTGCATGTTGAGAACAAAGAACTATGAAATATTTGCCTAAGAGAGCAAAAAAGAGAATGAACTTGTGAAATTTTGTATGTTTGCCAGAACATGGCACTGGGGGTCCATTTGAGGTTCATGGGCGTATATATACACACACATATATATATATATATATATATATATATATATATATATATGTGTGTGTGTGTGTGTGTGTGTGTGTATATATATATATATATACACACACACACATATATATATATATATATATATATATATATATATATACACATATATATATATATTAGCATGATAGGACCCATAAATTTGTCACTAAAGAATGATAAAAGAGTGAGGTCAATGTTGCACCAGCAACTTACCAAAGTTAGGATGCCCTGCCACATGCTTCCAGAGCATGTTTCAATCCTACCACTCCTCAGATTTTATAAGGGAGCAGGGCAAAGAGCATTCTCTTGTGTAAATTAATGGTAGTGAGAATTGATAGAGTTTTATTAATGAACAGATTGATAATGTCAACTTTCTAAAATACCTGCATGCTTTCGTCTCACAACATTGCATAGCTTAATGCCCCTGCCCCAGGACATCTCACCTCTGTAGGACTCAGGCACTCATTCCCCAACTTGCCAAGAGTGCTGACCTTACTGCTGGCTCTCAGCCGAGTAACCCTCTGGAAATTGCTCTCAGCCACAGCCTGCCTTCAGTTAGGAGAAGCCCACATCCACTAATTACCCTATGTTGAATAGGTATAAAGACTTACCTTCTTGCCTCAAGGAGGGGTCATTCTGAAAGGCCATCATATAAAGGTGTCTGAAAATGCATCATGGTTTTTCCAACGACCCAATAGTTCTAGAGTGCCCAGTGAGATCTTCTGAGACCTTTGTCATAGCTACACAGAAGTTCAACAACACCCTCTGTCCATTTTTTTTTTCCTTCACTCCTCAGCACGCAATAGGTGATGATTTCAAGGGAACTCCAACAGATTTTATACACTCAAATAACCCTCACAGCTTACAAGGGGATTTCAGAAAGTTTGTGGAAAATGAAATTAAAGGATGAAATTTTTGAAGATCTCACCTTGTATTTCCCAGGGAATCCAACCTATAATCCCTCTGATTTAGGAAATTTTCAAGAGGAAATAAGTAAGGAAACAAAGGTTTTGCTGATATATTATTTACAGTAATACAAAGCTGAAATGACATTGATAGTAGGAACAAATATGGGACCAGCAGTTAGCGTAATGGCTGTCACTGGACTCTTATGCAGCCGACAGCAGTTCGAGTCCCGGACCTGGTGGCTTAAACTCAAGTCGGACGCGTGTGCATGTGTGCCCAAGATCCCAAGAGGAGAATGGAGGAGAAGGGATTGCGGCGTGGCCATCCCCCCTGGGAGATGATTTCTCACTTTCTGTCTCTCTGTCTCTCTCTGTCTTTCTGGTGAGTGCACGTGCCCTATAGCAAAACCCTCTCCAAAAAAAAAAAAAAAAAAAAAAAAAAAAAGATAAGAGGAACAAATGTTTATATTATTTATGGCATATTCACATGATAGATTCACTTTATTAATCATATTACCAATTCACCAGAGATGCATATTTAAAGACAAGTAAAGAGTTCCACAATATTTTACTGAGTGAAAAATGCATTTGAAGGTGGAGAGTTCTGTAGTACCTCATTAAAATGATCTCTATAAAAACATGCATGAGTAAGATACACGTACTAAGAGACCTTGAAAATTAATCACCAACATCTTTTTATAATGTGACTGTTTGGTGCTAGGATTATGAGTGATGTAAAGATTTTATTTCTTTTTATTTGTATTAGCTGACTGATTTTTATATGCTGACCTTAAGTTGATTTTGTAAAAAAGATGAAGCAAAATATTATTTTAATTTAAAGAAAGAAATATTAAAACTATTTTATCTTTTGCATAAGAAGAGATGTAGAAAACTCCCAGCATGGGCATGTGAAGTTTAGACATGAGTACAACCAGAATGAGCCTGAATTTCAGAACTCACAGGAAACATTTAGAAACTTCATATGGACATATCTATGTTCCTAAAATTCAGTGGTTAGCAGGTGGCACAGAGGTTAAGGCAACTGAATCCCACATGGCTCACTGTGCAGTTCAAGTCCCGGACCTGGCAACTTGGAAATCATGTTGGATATGCATGCCTACGGGCCCAAAATTCCGAGAGAAGAAAGGATTGTAGTGTGGCCATCTTCCCTGGTGGGTAATTTCTCACCACCACCCACCCCCTGGCAAGTGCATATACCTTTTGGCAACAATATGAAAAAAAAAATCAGTATGACAGTCCTGGCACATCAATTTTAGGGATGATCTTAGAACTAGACCAGAAATCTTCAAAAAGTTCATGGAAATATGTCTCATGAAAAACTGCATACATTTTTTAAAAAGTTTTCACTAAAATAAATTTATACTTAAATAATTTTTCTACTTTTTAAAGTCAACTCATAGTTTAGTTGCTGACATATCTAAAATTTCAGGACAGTGATCTCTGGGAATAAAAAAAATAGAATGTTTGTGATCCAGACATTTAAAAAATGTGGCCTATTTAATCATGGTAAATATAAATATTTTCATGCTTATCAGAGACCGTTTGAGAGATGCCAACATCATGCTACAATTTTTGACAAAATCCTTACCCTGAATGGTTCATCTACGTGCTGTCTTCATGACTTTTAAATGTACACACTACTTAAACAATCTTTTGTATGATCCACTTACTCAACATTTTCCCCTTAGATAGACTCTGTAGAAATGTAAAAATTCCTTAACCTGATTGTAAGTAATAATATTCAAGATAAACTGACTTAATTTACTAGTAATAACTTTTAGACACACATTTCAGGGAGTACATAACTATCAAAATAGAAAACGTTTGTCCACGTACCTCTGGACATCTCCTGCATTTGTACTGTGCCTTGGGAACAAACTGCACTACGCTGTCAGGATCCAAAAGAACAGATATTTTTGGGCCCCACAGCAGTCCTGCCGAGCTGGAGGGAGAGAAGGGAGGCATTTGAAAATGTCTGGCCAGGTCTGTTCTTGGGACTGACAACTCCTGACTCCTGCCAAGTATTTATTTGTTCATCAGTTATGTGGAACAAGAACATATTCTAGGTTAATGGGTTTTATGGGCTTCTGGGAGACAGTGATCACTACATAGAATAGTGCGAGTTTTTATGGACTTCTTTCTCTGAGACTGCTAGATGCCACCACAGATATCATTTATGTATATACATACATATTCTGGTCAAGGACAATTTACTAGGACCTGATATCTAGTTGTGGTTGGTGGGTGTTTCTTGAATTTAGTGGATTAAAACTGTTTAAAGCTTTTCCTTGGGCACCCTAGAAACTTCTGAAAGGGAATGATTCTTATTTGAAATGGAAGAGAATTCAGAAGTTACATTGGGACAACGGACATGAAGTGAGGGAAAAAAACATCTACATAAGTGACCATGGTAATTTGCTAAGTATTGGGAGGGGGGCTTATAAGATGGAGGTTATTGAGAAGATATTTGATCTCTGTTGGGGGCTTGTGGCCTCATCCGTCCCTGCCCTCCAAATAGATAAGCCAATTCACGTGGATACCCAAACTATATCAAACAATCAAATTCTTTTTTCTTAACAAGTAATCATTGTACATGGGGTACAATGTGATGCCTTCCACCATGTATAAGAACACAATATCAGTGATTAAATCAGAGTGATGAGTAAACCCATCATCTATCTCAGTTATTCATCATTACTTTGCATTAGGAACATTCAAAATCCTGTTTTATAGATACTGTAAGATACACAGTAAACTGTTAACTATATTCACCCTATAGTACAACACTAGAAATGTCCCTTTTGTCTATCTGTAGTTTTATTTCCATTAATTCTCATCTCTTCTACCCCTTAGCCCTGCCATAACCTTCCTAGTCTCTAGTAATTGTTCTCTAACTCTGTACTTCTACGAGATCTTTTTTCCAATTTGCATATGCAAGTGAGAACTTACAGTATTTCTCTTTCTGTGCCCGATTTATTTCACTTAACATCATGTCCTGTAGGCTCATCCATTTAACCTGCAATGACTGGATTTTATTATTTGTAATGGCTGAATATTATTCCATTATGTATATTCCATTTCATTTTCCTTATCCATTTACTTGTTGATGGACATTTTGGTTGATTTGATATCTTGGCTATTGTTAACAGTGCTGCCATAAACATTGTGATGCAGATTCCCTTTCCTATCTTTTCAACACACAATCAAATTATTGAATTGCAAGGCACAATATCTGAGAAACTGCTCATGAATTCTCATCCCCTGGGCCAAAAGACATTAACTTTAAAATGTCCCGCATGGGTGAAAATGCTTTTCATTGTTATTTTCTAAACCAACTCTGGTTGGTCTTTTTTTCTTATTAGAACCTAAAGAATTCAGTAAAAGAAGCTAATTGATTGATAATTTTTACAAACTTCTCATCCTGATTCAGTATGCCAACTATGATACACTTTTCTATTTATAATTCTAGAATAGTACTGATAGTAGTAGTTCCTATTAGCATATTATACACAATACTTTCATATTTGCTAGGTGGGAGCCTTCAAAGACTAGTCAAGTCAGATGAAAAAAAAATGGGTATTATTAGCCATCTACTCACTGAGTATTTGTGTGTAAGTATGGGGGCAGGTCTTAGATGACTATTAACATAAGCACTTTGTAATCTACTAAAATTCTATGCACATATAAGGAAAATCATTATTATTGATTTATCCAATTGGCCTCTTCCTCCTTTCTGTCAGTCATTTTAATATATTCACTAAGATTCTGAATCTTAGAGAAAAGACTATTATTTTAATGGCTCCTGGCATTCATGTCCTAGTGTAGCCCTTCCTGTTCAGTCTGGGGTGCCCTGTGACCTGTTTTATCCACTGTATGAGGAAGTGGTACTGATTGAGTTCCTCACCTAAGTGGTCAGAGGACCTGGAAAATTTTGCCTTTATGTTTGAGAGAAGTCATCCACTATGTTAGAAGTCCTACCACCATGAGATCTTCATGCTGTGAGAAGCCCAAGCAGCCATACCAAGAGTTCATGTGGAGGAGAACTGAGGAACCTGCTCAAGAGATCTAGCTATTCCACAGCTGATAGCCAACACCCACTATTCAGTAATGTCAGTGAATAGTGACTCAAACTTCCTCAGTTGATTCCAAAAAGAATGCAAATTGTGTATTAGTTTCCTTCTTGTAACAAAGAAACACAAAAAACAGGAGCATAAAACACAGAAATTTATTCTCTCACAGTTCTAGAAGCAAAAGGTGTGGGAGGGCCATGCTACCTCTGAAGACTCTAGAGGAAAATCTTTGCCTCTTTCATCTTCTGGCTCTCCCTGCTATTCCTTTGCTTGTGGGAGCAAACTCCAACCTCCGCCTCTATTGTGACCTAGTCATCTTTCCTTGATGGATATGTCCCAAATTTCTTCTTATAAAGACACCAGTCATTAGAGTAGTGCTCACTCTAATGACTGCAGGTGAACTTTATTACATCTACAAAGGTCTTATTTCCAAGTAAGATTGGGAGGGTAAAGGCTTTAATGTGTCTTTTGGGGAGACACAATACCGTCCACAGCAAACAGTCCACTACGAGATATGCTCTAATAGAATTGTGAGCAAACAGGCTGATGTTTTTAGCCACTGCGTTTGGGGTGGCCTTGTTATATAGCAGTGAATAATGGGTACACTGAGTTACAACTCTTTGCTGCCTTCCACTGCGGAGCACTGACACTCTTCCTTGGATTGTTTTCTCTTTCTGTTACTCTTTTCCTCCTGACCTATTTCTGTTGTAGGAAATGCTGATACATACAACTTCCCTCTCATTTTTAACCACTTGTAGTCCCCCAGTCTCTAGCAAGCTAAACTTGCGAAATCATGTCATTTCCCAGTACAATTATTATGTCTTTCCCAATATGATTATTCATGTATGACTTCAATGTCTTCTTCACTGCATTTCCAGGGGCCAGTATGTTTTCTTACTGCCTCAATTTTTTTTTTTTTTTTTTTTTAGATCTCTGCTAGAGGTCTGGCCCTACAAAACTCTGATTGGTCCCTTCTTCCTTTTATTGCTCTATGCTGCTTCTGTCACTGTAAGGATGTGACCCTAGGCATTCACCTCTTTCATAGACCTGATTCTTTGTCTTCTCACTTATGTGCTAAGGATCTGGGTCACACCATAAGTACAAAGTATATGGTTTTTTAAAAATGCATGCTAGGGTTATTCTCAATCAATTGGAGATGAGAAAATGAGATTTGAAGATGGAGCTGGGCAATTGATGAGGATGATGAAAGGTGGGAGGAGGTGAAATACTGGAGCACAAATGAACCTATTGGGTAATTTTAGTTAATCCATCTTCTATTCCAACCTAACTTCTCTGCCACTGATCTACATCCAAATCCTGGCTTATATCATTGCTACTTCTAAAAATGATCTTACTTTCATGTCTGTATTTACTCTCGTCATCTTTTCTTTCAAGATCCCAGCCTCAAATACATTTTTCCTTCTCTTCACTCTTCAAGCACTTTGAATCTCTGAACGTCTATTCATATTTACTACGCTTACTAATATCTTCTCTTCAACCCCACATTTGCCCATATGCATACAGAGATAGATTCTGGAGCCTTCATAGGTCTGACTTGCTTGATGCAAAGTGCTACTACTTGAAGACATTAAGAGTTGAGGGTGGGAGAAAATACAGGGTCATTCCCTGAAGTCACAAGACCAAAGGAAATTAGAGAAGCAGGAGGTATGGAACAAGAATGTGAAGGTAAGTCCCTTCATACATTCTTCCACAGCTTTGCGGGGACATAACTTGCCAGAAGGCATAATGTTTCAATGAGTTCAGAATAAATAATTCTCTCATGTAAATAAAAATAAAATCCAATAGTCCTTAAAAACACTTAAGGCCCGGGAACCAGCAGTTAGTGTAATGGCTATGTCGCTGGACTCCCACGTAGTCGACCGCGGTTCGCATCCTGGACCCGGTGGCTTAAAACTCACGCCGGGCGCGTGTGCGTGCGTGCCCAGGATCCCGAGAGGAGAATGGAGGAGAAGGGATTGCGGCGTGACCATCCCCTCTGGGGGGTGATTTCTCGCTTTCTGTCCTATAGCGAAAACCTCTCCAAAAAAAAAAAAAAAAAAACACGTAAGGCCCAAAGAATAAAGAAGGCTAGGAAGAGGAGCTTAATTTCCAAGAAAGTTATACTTATCCATGTCCAGCTTGTAAGAAAAGTACCTCTTTCTCATTCATATATGTATTATCATATATGCCAATTTTTGAAGTTGAGGAATTATTTTACAAGATAATACTGAGATGGTGTTTTTGAACTGACTTGGTTGTACAGTGGTAAGGTACTGCTCAAGTGATCCTGTGTCTGTTTGAAAGATGAGATTCAGTGTCTCAGTCAACCTGTGCATACTGGATGTGGGTGATAATGATCCTGGCTGGCTAGGAAGGCTTGGGGGAGGGCTACAGCATGAGATGCTGTTGAAGGGGCTCGCCCCTCCTCCCTTTTCTTCTGTCACTGTCATGAAAGAAACAAATAAGCTTGAATGTGGGGACACGTTTAAGAGAGAATCTGAGGTGTGGGGACATGCTCTGAGCAAACAGCACATGCTCTTTTGGGGTTTGGCAGAACCTTGTAACTTGTCTTTCCTTGACCTTGGCTGCAGACAGCAAGGGTGGAAATTGCTAGGGGCGTTCCAACAGACACATCTGATGGACTTCAAGAAATATCTTGGCCCCAATTAGTAAAATCCAATCCCTGCTCTGTATCTGAAAGGTTCTTTACCCTACTCTGGGTGTGGTGGTGTGAGAAGATCTTTAGCTCCTTCCCCACACCTTACAGCTAGTTCTTTGCATTAGAAAGGAAGATGAGATTTTCTCTTGATGGGATTACCAAGGGATACACATGGCCTGGTGTGACTAAGCCCTCATAGATTTGTTAACTGCTTCTTATTATCTGTAACCTGGCAACCAATGTATGAAGTGTCGTAAAACATACATATGTAATGTCTCCTTGTTCTATAAATAAAGACGTCCAGTTCATCTGGGCGGCACAAGTTGCTTGAGCTACCTAGACTCAAGCTGCCTGTGTCCGTTTCTACTCTATCCCTTTGCCTCATTCTTCCCAATTCCCAGGTCCTGGTAAGATGGAGGGCTTTCTCTTTCTCGTCCTCTTTCTCTTCCTCACCAGCAGCCCCCTGATCATGATTCAGTCAGACCCAAGCCCTGGGGCGGACGCCGACACTTGAAAAAGTAGAAGAATTCTCTTACCAGGTGACACTAAGATTGCATTTTTAAGAAAAAAGAGTCATTCATCATTTTAAAATTTATATGGAAGAAATATAGTGATCAACTCTTTTGCATATGGGGCTAGATGCTTTAGGTTTGGTTCCTCAAGAGAAGACCTGAGTCAAGGATTTAGTTGTAAGTTTTTCATTAAGAAAAGTAACCTGGGAAGGGCTCCCTGAGAAGCTCCATTGAGATGTGGGGATTCCCCAAGCTCAAAAGTTTCCTTTGTCTCCTGAAGGGGCAAGGGGGAAAGCTGAAAAAGTCAAGAACTGTGGTTTTAAGCTCTGGCTCTCGCTCTAACTAGTGGTGGCCTTAGTTTCCTGAAAAGCTTTCCTAAAAGCTTTTGGAACAATTAAATAATATGATATTATAATTTTAACAATGGCCTGTATGAGACTTCACCAGGCTAAGAATAGGAAGGTAAAGTTGCAGAACTGGAGTCTCCTGTCTTCAGGAGATTCCCTGCTGTAATAACCAACCTGGGTTCTGGAATAAGTGCAACAGTCACATTTTTCTAATAGGACCGCCAGCTAACACTGGGTTGAAAATGGAAGTGTGGTTGCTAATTGACTTAGGTTTCCACTCATGACTCTGCAAAATTCCTTGGCTGAAGAAGATAACACTCAAGTGTAGAAATAAAAAGTCACTCCTTCCTGCTCCTATCAAATAAGTGTTGATGAAATGACTTAGGACTCTAGATTAAAGGCAAGGTGTCTTACTGTCTATGGTGTCAACTGGTTGACTTACTCAAAGCATCTATGTTTGATCCTATGAAGAAAGTCTCTGCTATGGGGTAGCAGCAACAGCCTTAAATGTACAATAGTGAGGTGTTTTAGGTTACATGAACGTTGAATTGTTAGGGAAAAAATTCTACATCTCATTGATCACTTAATTCATTCAACAAATGTTTACTGAGCCCCAAATAGCTGGCAGGTAATAAGTAGAACAAATATGGGGCCAGCAGTTGGCGTAATGTCTATGTCGCTAAACTCCCATGTAGTCAACCACGGTTTGAGTCTGGACCTCGTGGCTTAAAGTCACGCTGGATGCATGTGCATGCATGCCCAAGATCCTGAGAGGAGAATGGAGGAGAAAGGATTGCCATGTAGCCATCTCCCCGGGGGGGGGGGGGGTGATTTCTCGCTTTCTGTCTCTCTGTCTCTCTTTGTTTTTCTGGCGAGTGCACGTGCCCTATAGCAAAAACCTCTCTCTCAAAAAAAAAAGTAGAAAAAATATAATCTCTACCCTTGGGAAATTTATATGCTAGAGGGAAGGACACAGATATAAGTCCAGTAAATAAGTAAACATAATAATAATTTAGGTGGTGATAGCGTAATGGAGAAAAATAAAGTCTGAGTAGGAGGTGGGTGTGCTTTTTTGTTTTGTTTTGTTTTTGTTTTTGCCTTAGGGCACATGTGCTTGCCAAAGAGACAGAGAGAGAGAGAGACAGTGAGAGGGAAAGTGAGAAATCATCTCCCAGAGGGGATGGCCATGCCACAATTCTTTCTTCTCAATCTCCTTCTGGGATTTTAGGCATGCTTGCACTTGTGCCCAATATAAGTTTCAAGCTGCCAGGCCTGGGACTGGAATTGTGGTTGGCCATGTGGGAGTCCAGCACCTTAATTAACACACCACTGGCCCCAGGGACTTTTTTTTTTTTTTTTTTTTTTTAGTACAGAGTGGTCAAGGAAGGTATCAAAGATAACATGTGTTAAAAGGAAACTCTGTATGGGGCCGGCAGGAGGCATGGTGGTTAGGGCACTGGACTCCCACTTAACCAACCACAATTAGAGTCCCAGACCTGATAACTGGCTTTTCCACTTTCCCTTTCTCTCTCTCTCTGTCTCATTCTGGTTAAATTAAAAAAAAAGAAGAATAAATAAAATTAAATATTTTTTTTTTTAAAAAAGAAAATTCTGTGATCAATTCAATTTAACAGATTTTATTATAGTAAGAGATAGGTTCTAGAACCAGGCAACATTCCTCACTGAAGTTGTATCAGAATATTCCACCCCACAACATGTGTAGAGAAAGAAGTGACATATAAACCCAAAGAAATGACACACAAAACCAACCCAGTTGGCTGCAGTTGACATTTGCCTTAAATGGTCATATTTTAGCATGTTTTAGCCTCTGCTTAGCTGAGGGATCAGCTGATATGCTTGATTGAGACTCACTCAAGGTATACTCTTAGGTTAGATCACAACTTGCTTGCACATCAAACTAGATTGCCACTCAGTCTCTATGGAAGTCTGCTTAGGCCAATTTAGTTCAGTTTAACATGGCAATTTCTTTTTTTTTTTTTTTTGAGTAAAGTTCTAAAGGACATGAGCCACACATTCCTACCAAAGAGGGTGTGTGCATGTGCAGAGTATTTGAGGCACAGGCTAACCTGGCTGCAGGGAATTGGGTGAGGGGGAGAGTGGATGATCATAATGGTGGGTAGGGGTGATTAGATAGGGCGGTTGTTCTCAAACTTTGCACATAAAAACCATGATGAAGCCAGCTCCATGGTGCAGTGGTAATGTGCTGCTCAAGAGAAGTTAGATCCCACATAGTGACCACGGTTCAAAAGCCCTGTTGGCCTGAAACACACTGGGCACATATGCAAGCGGTCAAGATCTAATGAGCTGGAGGACAGGAGGAAGGAGATTGTGGCATGATTAGATGCTGTGAAGAGTGCTATTCTCTTCCTCTCATGCATGTGCATGCAGTTTATCACGAATAAAGGGAAAAATTATAGAAACAACCACCAAATACTCATGAACCTTTATAAAAAAAATCCCAACATTCAGGCTTTAGCCCAGTTATGATTCTGTGACGTTGGGACCTAGACAGCAGTGGCTCTTAAAGCCCCCAGTTGGGGCCAGCAGATGGCATAGTAGTAATGTCACTGGACTCCCACATAGCCACCTGCAGTTTGAGTCTCAGACCTGGTGGCTTAAAACTCACATTAAACATGTATGCATGCACGCCAACATCCTGAGAGGAGAATGGAGGAGACTGTGTCATGGCCATCCCCCCCCAGGGGGTGATTTCCCACTTTCCCTCTCGTTGTCTCTGTCTCTTTCTGGTGAGTGCTTGTGCTCTAAGGCAAAAACCGCTGAAAATAATAAGAAGATCCCAGTTGATTGCATGTGCAGCCAGAGCTGAGAAGCAGCAAGAAGGGGGGCCTGTGGGCCATGGCTAGGAGATACGTAGTAAAGTATATGTGCCACTTTGGCTGGCTCCCAGGGCCCAAATGAATGATCAGCATTATTCTGGATGTTTCTATGAAGGCATTTTTGGATGAGATTAACATCTCATCTCATGGGTAGACTGAGTAAAGCAGATTGCTCTCCACGCTGTGAGTGAGCCTCATTCAATCAGTGGAAGACCAAAACAGAACAAAAGGCTGATCTCACCTGAGCAAGGGGGAATTCTACCAGCAGAAGACCTTAGGACTTAAGCCACAACCTTGGCTGTCTCAGGGTCTCCAGCCTCAAGGCTCATCCTGCAGATTTTGGACTTGCCAGCCTTCATAATCACATAAGCCAATTCCTATGACCGAAACTGATTGACTAAAAGACATACAAACACAAGAGATGGGGGTGTAAATGCCAGATGTAGTGTGTATGGAAGAGTGGGGCCTAGGGAAGGTCATTTGGAGGAGGGATACAGAGGCAGAGCATTGACAGGATAGGGAGGTGTGGTGTTATCTGTTGAAGATATTTTGATCAACTAGATTGGGGAGAAATGTTCACGTATTGAAATGTTCACTTTGTAAGCTAAACAATGTGATTAAATGTATATAAAAAATAATAACAAAAACAACTCGCTTTCTGTATATGGACATATCTGATTGGTTTTGTTTTTCGGGAGAACCTTGATTGATACAGGCAGATTATTAACAGAGGAGAGAGAGAATCTGATTAACCTCTTGCAGTGCTGAATGTAGACTATAGAGAGGACCAAGGGTCAATACTCCAGCAAGAGT
Organism: Tupaia tana; assembly: GCA_026018925.1. Classification (NCBI taxonomy): domain Eukaryota; kingdom Metazoa; phylum Chordata; class Mammalia; order Scandentia; family Tupaiidae; genus Tupaia; species Tupaia tana. The sequence goes on along the minus strand of JAKSZU010000011.1, from coordinate 9,531,559 downwards.
TAATGGTGGCCGAGATCCAGCGAGTAGCAGGGAAGTGATGAGTAATTGAAGGGTTCAGTTTTATCTCTGAAGGTTTCAGTATTATCTCTGAAGATAGAGACATCAGTACTTGCTGTTGGATATATGAGTTTTGCTAACATTTATTTTGGAGGTCTAGGGCTTCATCAAATCAAATGTCAGGTTAGTCACTTATTTTATCTGGTTCAAATCATGAGCAGAAAAGGGAGTAAGTGTTAATAGACATGGGCAGTAAAGGGAAAGTCTGATCCTTAGGGAATTCTGGCCTCAACTAAACAATTCAAACATTTTCAAACATGCTGGAATAAGCAAGGAACAAAACAGAGTTTGACAGGTAATTTATTTCTAACTATATGTATCTTAAGTGTAACTGAACCCAGCTGTTTCTTCTCCTTTTCTCTTTCTCTCTCCCATCTCTTTGATGAGGCACTGACAGCCTCAGAATACATCAAGTATAATATTCGCACAGCGGGACAAAACGTTTTGTTATTCACAAGGACTCTGACCTACGGAGGGCTGAGTTTTCATCCATAAATCATCACCCAGACTTCCAAGTGCCGCTGCATTTGGCAAGGACCCTCTACCCAACTGGAGTAGAGCCAAAGTCAGGCATGACTGGGAAAAGCCTTGGTCTCAAGGTAAAAGAGAAAGTTCTTTCTGTCCCTGCCCCTCTCTCTCCCTTCCCCATTTCAGCTCTGTCTATGTTTCTTAGGTCCAGGGACCTACCTGTGGCTTTCTTTCTTAGGTCTTCCTGAAAGTGTTCCTTTGGTCTGAATGCTATGGTCTGAATATTTATGTACCCCCAAAATCCATACATTGAAATCCTCACCCCTCAAAGAGTGAGGTCTTTGGGAAGTAATTAGGTCATAAGGTAGAGCCCTCAAGAATAGGATTAATCCCTTATAAAAGAGACCCCAGAGAGAAAAGGGTTGTGCTTTCCAGTGTGTGGAATTAGTGTATGATGACTGTCTATGAGGAAGCAGGTCCTCACCAGACACTGGCTCTGTTCACAACTTAGTCTTGGACTTCCCAAACTGTAGAGCTGTGAGAAATAAATTTATGTTCTTTTTTTAGAGGTTTTTGCTATAGGGCGTGTGCGCTCGCCAGACAGACAGAGAGACAGAAAGCGAGAAATCACCCCCAGGGGGGGATGGCCACGCCACAATCCCTTCTCCTCCATTCTCCTCTCGGGATCTTGGGCACGCACGCACACTCGCCCGGCATGAGTTTTTAGCCACCGGGTCCAGGATGCGAACCGCGGTCGACTATGTGGGAGTCCAGCGACATAGCCATTGTGCTAACTGCTGGTCCCAATTTATGTTCTTTATAAACCACCCAGTCTACAGGATTGTGGCCACCCAAATGAACCAACACAACAAATTTTAAGATTCATTTTTTCAACACCTAGCATTTGTTTTTGGAGAGGTTTTTGCTATAGGGCACATGTGCTCACCAGTAAGACAGAGAGAGACAGAGAGACAGAAAGTGAGAAATCATCCCCCAGGGCGGGGGGGGGGGGGTGTGTGTGTGTGGTGGCCATGCCGCAATCCCTTCTCCTCCATTCTCTTCTCTGGATCTTGGGCATGCATGCACACACTCCAGTGTGAGTTTAAACCATAAGGTCCGGGACTTGAACTGTGGTCAACTACATGGGAATCCAGTGACATAGCCATTATGCCAACTACTGGTCCCCATCTAGTGTTTCTGTATGCATCCTTATAATATCTGTTTCATCCTCTGACTCCAGGGCACCATCAGTGGAGCCCCAAGCCAGCCTGACTCACTCCTATATACCTGGTCAACAGCACAGAACCTCATACCCTTGTTCATTCAGTTAATAATTTTGAAAAGTTGCTATGTTCCAGGCACTGTTGTATACTGAGTATATGCTGAGTGTTCAGTAAAGTTTTTTTGATGGACTGAGTGATAAAAACTCTAAAATTCTTCTTCAATTTCCTAAAATCATGTCCCATTCCTAAATTTTTAGTATCAACAAAAGGCAGTAGCATTATATCTCTAAATTTCCAACCTAGAAGAGCTGCTTTTTCTATTTCTTATAATAGGTACTAACAAGTTAGAATATAGGTTAGCCATTTTTTTAAGGTTTTTGCCGTAGGATGAATGTGCTTGCCAGAGACAGATAGAGACAGAGAGAGGCAAAGTGAGAAATAACACCTTGGAGGGATGGCCACACCATGGTCCCTTCTCCTCCATTCTACTCTCAGGATTTTGGGCATGCACGCACACTTAACCAGTGTGATTTCCAAGCTGCTGGGTCTAACACTTGAACCATGGTTGGCCATGTGGGAATATAGCGCCTTTACCATTATGTCATCAGTTGGCCCCAGGTTAGTCTTTTAATAGTTCTTTTCTATTTTTCAAATTTTATAAATTCTTTATTTTTCTTTAGAAAGAGATTTGTATATAGGACATATGCACTCATTGAAGAGACAGAGACAGGCAGGATGGCAATGCTGCAATCCCTTCTCCTCCATTCTCCTCTTGGGATTTTGGGCATGCATGCACACACACCCAGCATGAGTTTTAAGCCTCCCGGTCCAGAACTTGAACTGTGGACAAATATGTGTAATCCAGTGATATAGCCATTACACCATCTGCTGGTCTCTATTTTATACATTCTTATTTACATGTAATTGTTTTGTATCTTTATGGAATATGCTATGGTTTTTCAAAGTATGCATGCAGTGTGTGATGATCAAATCAAGGATATTATCATATATGTAATTTTCAACAAAGAACCTTACATTATTATGTCTATTAAATGCCTTTTTCATAAGCTTTTCCCACTTGCTCCTTGTTATCCACTCCCCTCCCATATAGTCTGTGGTATCTCCACTCGTCCTCCCTACTATTAAGTCTTCGAATCTTTTAATTTTTCCAAGTGCAAACATTCAGTATATATTGAGTGGGAATATGAAATAATTGTCTTTTATATCTGGCTTATTTTACTTAGCATGGATTCTCTTATATTCATCCATTTTGCATATATCAAATGACAAAGTCTTGCCATTCTTTATGGCTGAGTATATTCCATTGTGTATATGTGCCACAGTTTTTCTATTCACTCGTCTGTTCCATGGCACATAGGTTGATTCCATGTCTTAGCAATTATGAATAATGCTGCAATAAACATGGATGTGCAAGTGTCTGCAAGTATGTTTTTGACTGTTTTCCTGCCCTTTGGATAAATACTCAAGGTGTGAGAATACTGGGTCATAGAGCAAATCTATTTGTAAATTTTTGAGGAACCTCCATATTGTTTTCCACAGGGGATATATTAATTTACATTCCCATCGCAAGTGAAGGAGGGTTAGCTTTATACCACAGCCTCATCAGCACTTGTCTTTCTTCTTTTTTTAATCTTAGCCATTATGACTAAGGTTAAGTGATAGCTCATTGTGGTTTTGATTTGCATTCCCTTATGATAAGAAACACCAGCATATTTTTGTATGTATTTTGGCCATTTGTATGTCTTCCTTAGAGAGTTGTCTGTTCAACTAATTTGTCCATTTTTTAATTGGATTATTAGTTTTTCTGTGGGTTATCTTGCGCTCTCAATATATTCTGGCTATCACTCCTTTATCTGAAGCATACTTTCAAATATCTTCTTCCATTCTGTGAGTGGCCTCTTCACTCCATCTGTTGTTTCCTTTGCTGTGCAGAAGCTTATTAGCTTGATAATCTCACTTGTCTATTTTTTTTAATTGTTGCCTGCTCTTTGGGGTCTTACTTAAGAAATGTTTGCTTACTCCAATGTCTTTAAATGTTTCCCCTGTTGTTTTCACAAGTAGTTTTATAGTTTGAGGCTTACACTTAGATCTTTGATCTATTTTAAGTTGATGTTTGTTAATGGTGATAGATTAGTGTCCAGTCTCATTTTCTTACAGATGGATATCCAGTTCTTCCAGGATGATTTGCTGAAAAGACTTTTTTTCCCCCACTGGATTGTTTGTGCCCTTTTTTGAAAATCAATTGGCTGTATGCTTGGAATTTGTTTCTGAATTCTCTATTCTGTTCCATTGGTCTATGTGTCTGTTTTTGTACCAGTACCATGCTGTTTTGATTATTGTAGCTTTGTAATACATTTCCAGGTCTTTTTTTTTTCTTTTATTCCAGAAAGAGAGAGAGAGACAGAAAGCAAGAAATCAGCCCCTAAGGGGGATGGCCACACCGCAATCCCTTCTCCTCCATTCTCCTCTCAGGATTTTGGGCATGCATGCACACGAACCCGGCGTGAGTTTAAGCCACTGGATCTGGGACTCAAATGGTGGTTGACTATGTGGGAGTCCAGCAACATAGTCATTATGCCAACTGCTGGTCTCTCCATGTCTTATTTTATTCTTTTTGCATAGCATTGCTTTGGTGACATGGAGTCTTTTATGATTCAAGACAAATTTTATAATTTTTTAAAATATTTCTGTGAAGAATGTTACAGGTAATTTGATCAGAATTGCATTGAATTTGTAAATTAATTAATTGACATTTAAATTATTTATTTATTTATTTATTTATTTATTTACATTTAATCACTGTATATCTTTTCAGCATTCAAAACAAATTTTGCCATCTTGAATATTGGTCCAGCCACAGATATCATCATATATATCATCATATATATCAAAGGCAGAGAATTTCCACTTTTTGTGTCTGATAAATGTTTTGATTTTTTTTCACATTGATTTCCTCTCTCTCCCCATTGCCCACCTTTCTCCTGCACTGTCTTTAGTTTTATATTATTATATTTTTTTAATTTCAAGAAAAGTAGTTTTAGCTTTAATGAATCAAAGTAAAAAAAGTTAAGAAAAATTTGCTTAAAACTTAGAACCAGGTAAAAGATTAGGATTCTGTTCAAACAGTAGGTAGATAATAAACTCAGAAAACAAATATAGAGAGAGCTAAAATCTAGTAACAAGCACACTATAGCTTTCTTCTGAAACTTTTTTTTTCTCTTTCCATTCCCCCTTTTACCAAAGAGAAGCATAAGCTAACTTATTTGCAAAAACATAAGTTTAGTCTCAATTTGGTCTATTATTTGCATGAAGTCCAATAAGGATACTAATTGACTTAGTTGGCTTTGCTGGAACATTTTACAAGGAACTTCAGATTAGACTCTTTAAAAAAGTATCCCAAGGCTACTGAGCTAAGTCAGGAATTCATTATCTGACTGTATCTTTAAGTACCTGTACTCAGAACGATTTTGGCATGTCAGGAAGTGACATTCTTTACTTACCTGCTAGGCAGAATTGTTTATGGTACCAGGAAATCTTTCCAAGAGCTTCTGTTGGCTTTCTTGAGATCGACCTTAGTTCCTTAGCTTTCTGGTCATATCTTCAGATATGACATTCTAGTCAAAGCCCTGGTAATAACCAGTTTTTTCAATTTCTGATGCAAGGCAACAGGTATTATTAAACTTATGCAAATAACCATACTGCCACAAACTAAGAATACTAACAAATGCTTTCCAATTCCAAAGGGGCCAGAAGGGAGAAAAGTTTATGTTTCAATTCTGTTTACAAAAAAAAAAAAAAAAAAAATTAAAGAAATTGCTGAAGCTATCAACAGCTCAAAAGAAAACAAAAATCCTAAATCTGGAAAACAAAGCATAGAGGAAAGTCAGTAATGCTTTAGTCAAAAGTCATAAAATTCTATTTCATCAGTTTAGTCTCATGTAACTAATCTCTCTTCTGTTGAGTTTGTGGTGTTACTGTGATCCAATCTTTCCATTTAATTCCTGGAAATTCAGAAATATGATCTCAAAGTTATCAAAAATCTATATTCAAGAGTACTTATTAGAGTCTTTTTCATTAATTTCCTTAAAAGAGGGAATTTTTGGATAGTAGCCTATTACAGAATCTTTTATAAAGAGCATCAGAATTATGCAATTAACTATGGACAATGAAACTTAAAAATACCAGGGTTCAAGATCAGATTTTACCATAATCCGAAATTGACAGATTTTATAATTTCTGTGACAAACTACATTAGAACTATTTAACATTATAAATATGACTAATAACGGACTCTTACATAACAGATATTTAAGAAACTCATACAATTTTGTTATATCCATTGACACAAATTTCTGTATACAGAAAGCTAAACATCATTTCATATTTGACATTTCCCATATAATTTCCCAATAATTAGTGTATTGCACTCTATCTTTCCTTTTAAATCTAGCAGTCTTTCCTACATGTATTTGAGTATTCCTGTGTTGGGTGCATAGATATAAGAGTTATATCTTCTTGACAAATTAACCCTCTTACTATGATATAATGCCTTCTTTGTCTCTTCTTACAGTTTTTGTCTTAAAGCCTATTTTTGTCTGAAATCAGTATCGTAACTCCAGCCCTATTTTAGTTTCCATTTTCATGGAATACCTTTTTCCAGCCCTTCACTTTTAGTCTATATATGTCTTTATCGATGAGATGTGTTTTCTGTAGGCAACAGATAGAGCTTTTCTGCCTTTTTTTTTTTAATCCATTCAACCAGTCTGTGTCTTTTGATTGGATAATTTAATCCATTGACATTCAATATTATTATCAATATTTCTGGACTTGTCCCTACCATTATGTTAGCCATTTCCTTGATTGATTTTTATTCTCTTGTTTCTATCTGTCTTTTAGTTTTTCTGGTATAGCAATCCCTTCAGAAGTTCTTGATGGACTGGTCTGGTGTTGGTAAATTCTTTCAGGTTTTGCTTCTCTGAGAATATTTTTATCTTTTCTTGAAGGATAATCTTGCTTGATATAGTAAACTTGGTTGAAATTATTTCTCTTGGGGCCAGCAGGTGGCATGGTGGTTAAGGGTGCTGGACTCCCACATGGCTGACCACAGTTCGAGTCTGGGGCTGGCGACTTGCTTTTTCACTCTCTCTCTCTCCCCGTTTCTCTCTGGTCAAATTAGATAAGTAAATAAATAAAGTTAAATAAGGTAATTTTTAAAAAAGAAACTTTTTCTTTTAACACTTTGAATATATCTTTTCATTCTTTCCTTGCTTACATTGTTTCCGCTAAGTCTGATGTTAGCCTGCTGGGACAACATTTGTAAGTAACTTGATGTTTCTCTCTTATCATTTTTAGTATCTTGTCTTTATCTGTGATTTTGGTCATTGTGACTATAATGTGCCATGAAGAGGATTTTCTTGTGTTGATTCTATTTGGGGTCCTTTGTATTTCTTGGGTTTAGATGTCTGATTGTTTCTCTAGGTTTGGGAAATTTTCTGCAAGTATTTCATGGAATAGGTCTTCTATGCCCTTATCTGATTCTTTACCTTTTGGAATACCTATTATTTGACTATTTGGGCATTTCATAGTATCTAGCATTTTTCATATGTTGTCCTCATTTCTTTTAATTACTTTTTCATTATTTTTGGTGATTTTATATAAGTCAAAGGTTTTGTCTTTCAGTTCAGAGATTCCATCTTCTGTGTGGTCCAGTCTACTATTAACACTTTTGAGGGAGGTCTTGATTTTCTATATGACTGTCTTTATCTCTAGGATGACTGATTTTTTAAAATTTAATTTTTTTATAGTGTCTATCTTCTCCTTCAAGTGCTGGAAGGACATATTCATCTCTGTCACCATGAATATTCTGAACTCCATTTCTGACTCCTCTTCAAATTCCTCTATGGGTCAGTGGTTGAAGAAGCATTGCTCTGTTCCATTGAGGAAGAGATATTTCTTTGGTTTTTCATACTTTTTGTGCCTCTGTGCTGGTTTCTAGTCATCTGGTTACTTACACACTACTACCTGCTTTTCTGTTGTTAATTCTATAGTGTAAGGTGGAGGAAGAGCTCTACTTCACAGGTGTATTCTTGGTAGAGAGCCTTGACTTCTAGTCAGAGTGTGTGTGTATATAGTCACCTTTAGGTACTATTTCCTTTCCCAGTCTCTTGAGACCAGGTGAAACTGGGGCTAACCTGGAGATTTTTAGATAAAAAAGGGAAAAGGAGTTGCATGGTTTAGAAAACTATGCAGTCTCAGAGTATTTTGGGGATGAGTTGGGAGGCAGGAAGAAGCCTGGAATGGTTTCCTAGCCAGCTTCCCCCACCAACTACTGCTTCTCTCTCAATTAATTGACACTTCAATTGTATCCGTTCTTCCAATCCAAGAACTGGGATGATTTTGCTTTTTTTTAATTCCTTTTTTCAATTTTTCATAGTTTTCCAAGTAGAGGTCTTTCATTTCTTTGGTTTATCCTAGATTTTTCTGTGTCTGTGTGTGTGGCTATTATAAATGGGATTACTTTAATTTTGCCTCAGTCTGTTCATTTTTGGTGCATAATAATGCTGTAGATTTTTTTGTATATTGATTTTGTAACCTGCCATTTTACTGAGTTCATTTATCACTTGTAGGAATTTTTTCAAGGGTTCTTTTGTATTTTTCAATGTATACAATCGTGTTATCTGCAAATAAGGAAAATTTCACTTCTTCCTTTCCTATTTGAATGCCTTTTAGTTTATCCTCTCATCTGATTGTGTTGGCTAAGACTTCTAGAACTGTGTTAAAAAGGAGAGGAGAATGTGAACAACTTTGCCCTCTTACAATTTTTAATGGGAAAGCTTTTAGTTTTTCCTTATTAGTATAATGTTATCTATGGGTTTGTCATATATGACTTATTGTGTTGAGAAATATACCTTTTGTATATATTTTTTTCTGAGTCTTAGTCACAAAGGTAACCATATTTTGTCATATGCTTTCTTTGCATCCATTTACCAGATCATATGATTTTTATCTCTCCTTTTGTTAATGTGATGTATTATATTTATTGTTTTATGTATGTTGAACCATCCTTGTATTCCTGAGATAAAGCCAAATTGGTCATGGTGCACAATCTTTTAAACTTACTGTTGGATTAGATTTACTATTTTGTTGATAATTTTTGCATATACATTCACATTCCTCCGTGGATATTAGTCTGTAGTTTTCTTTTTTGTATATCCTTGTTTGCTTTTAATATCAAGGTGATGGCTCCATAGGATGAGTTTGAGAAAGTTCCATCCATTTGGATCTTTAAAAATTGTTTAAGGAGAATTGAGATTAATTGTTCTTTAAAAATTTTATATCATTCAGAGGGGAAGCCATTGGGACCTTGGTTTTTCCTTTATGGGAAACTATTACTGATCTAATTGCTTGCTATTAGTCTGTTCAGTCTTTCTTTTTCTTCCTGGCTCAATCTTAGTATTCTGTTTGTGTCTGGAAATTTGTCCATATCAAATTTGTCCACATCAAAATTTTCTAGTTTGTCAGCGTATATTTGCCCATAGTATCCTCACATAATATTTTGTTTTTCTGTGTATCTGTCGTAATAGTGCATATTTTGTTATTGATTTTATTTATCTAGTTTCTTTCTCTGTTTTTCTTGGTTAGTCTAGCCAATGGTTTGTCAATTTTTTAATCCTCTCATAAAACAAGCTTCTTGTTTTCTTGATTTTTTGTACTGTTCTTTTATTCTCAATTTTATTTATTTATTCTCTAATCTTTATTATTTCATTTCATTAACTAACTTTTTGTTGTTTCTTTTCCAGTTCTTTGAAATGTGTCATTAGGTTATTAATTTGCCATCTTTCTATTTTTTTCTTGTGAGCACTAATTGCTATAAACTCTCTTAGGAATACTTTTGCTGTATCTCAAACATTATGGAGAGTTGTGTTTTTATTATCATTAGTTTGAATAAATTTTTAAATTTCAGATAATCTCTTTATTAGTTTTGAAGTCATTTAAGAATAAGTGATTTAGTTTTCATATTTTTGTGAATTTTTGAGGGCTGTTTCTGTTGTTGACTTCAAATTAATTCCATTGTGGTCAGAAAAAATGCTAGGTATGGATTTTATACTTTTAAATTTGTAGAGGCTTGTTTTGTGCCCTCTTATGTGCTCAATCATTGAAAATGTTCCATGTGGGATTGAGAAAAATGTGTATTTTGTATTTGTTGGATGAAATGTTCTATTAATGTCTGTTAGGTTTATTTGGTTGATGGTACCATTAGCTCCTGTGTCTCTGTTCATTTTTTGTCTAGATGACTTGTACACTGGTGACAATGGGGTGTTGAAATCTCCCAGAATTAGTGGGCTGTAAACTCTTTCTCTTTATGTCTTGCAGTCTTTCTTTCAATGCAATTTGACTTTTTAGATTATTAGACTGTAATGCTTTGTTTAAAATAAGCTCTAGGGACCAGTAGATGGCACAATGCTTATAACCTTGGACTCCCACATAGTTGACTGTGGTTCAAGTCCTGGACCTGGTGGCTTAAAACTCATGCCAGGGGGACCAGTAGATGGCATAATGGTTAAGTTGCTGGACTCACACGTAATCAACTGTGGTTCAAGTCCTGGACCCAGCAGCTTAAACTCACACCAGGCACATGCGCGTGTGTGCCCAAGATACCAAGAGGAGAATGGAGGAGAAGGGATAGAGGCATGGCCATCCCCCCGAGGGGTGATTTCTCATTTTCTGTCTCTCTCTATGTCTTTCTGGTGAGCACACGTGCCCTATAGCCAAAACCTCTCCAAAAAACAAAGACAAAAACAGAAACAAAAACAAAAACAAAACAGAACAAAACAAAAATAATGCCGGGGGTGATGTCTCACTTCCTGTTTCTCTGTCTCTGTCTCTCTGGTGAGTGCATATGCCCTATAGCAAAAATCTTTCAAAAAAAAAAAAAAAGCTCTAAACATAAACAGGAGGTGATACAATAAATTATGCCAACACAAATCAAGGAAAAACATTTTGATCCTAACATAAGAGTAGAACTCAAGGAACAAAAATATATAAGACAAAGATTTCTTATTTTTAATAAATTTTATGGATCACAAGTAAATATAAAATTATAAATATTTATACCTTTAAAAACCATTAAAATTAATTAAAATCTATTATATTAGTAAATAACAAGAATAACTGCCAGAACTCAGCAACTTTTGGAACATTACATATCTCTTTTAATCACCATTAAATCAAATAAGAAAACAGTAGCAAATAGAATATAGAGAGAATTTTTATAATATAATTAACGAAGTAGAATTAATAGAGATGTTGTCTATTAAATAGAAATTGTATGGGCTATAAATTCTGATTATGAATCAATAAAAATAGATATAAATAACAAAAACATAATAATAAAATAATAATGGCCATCTGGAAATTTAATTCTTGTCCTAAGTATCTTTGAAAGAAAAAGAAACATCAGTTCTTCAATTTAATTATAGTTAGAAAACAATGGTAATGTGAAAAGTATAAAATAAAGCTTATGTGAAATAGCTAACACAGTGCAGTACTGGTCAAAGGAAAATTTCTAATCTTAAACTACTTTGCTTCCTAAAGTGAAATGAAAACAAAATGTACTGATTTGAGAAATTAGGGAAAAAACAAATTAAGAAATAAAACAAGAAAGAAGAAACCAAGATGTTCAAGAAAAATAAAATAGAAAATAAGGAAATAATAAGTAAGAAAATAGAAAGTAAGAAAATAGGAAAAGTAAAAAATAATAATATGGAGCCATTCTCTGAGAAGATTCCACATGGATACTGGGAACTAGATATTTCAGGGCACAGGCGAAATGAAGATTTTCTACTCATAATTCAGCCTCCAGCAAGCAAAGCTAGTGTGGCAGGAGAGTTGAGCCATTCTCTGAGAAGATTCCACATGGATACTGGGAACTAGATATTTCAGGGCACAGGCGAAATGAAGATTTTCTACTCATAATTCAGCCTCCAGCAAGCAAAGCTAGTGTGGTAGGGAGCCCCTCTGGTCTTCTATCCCTGTCTCTGTGTCTCTGAGGTCTCTGTCTCTCTCTGCTCCTGTCTCCTCATTTTTTTTTGGTAATTTTTCCTTTTTACGATTTTTTTAAAGGTAGAATTTCTCTCTGGCTCTCAGCTCCATCTTTTGTGTTGTTAATAAGCCCTTCTGCTCCTTTCTCCCAGGCAGGAGAGTTGAGCCATTCTCTGAGAAGATTCTACATGGATACTGGGAACTAGATATTTCAGGGCACAGGCGAAATGAAGATTTTCTACTCATAATTCAGCCTCCAGCAAGCAAAGCTAGTGTGGTAGGGAGCCCCTCTGGCCTTCTATCCCTGTCTCTGTGTCTCTGAGGTCTCTGTCTCTCTCTGCTCCTGTCTCCTCATTTTTTTTTGGTAATTTTTCCTTTTTACGATTTTTTTAAAGGTAGAATTTCTCTCTGGCTCTCAGCTCCATCTTTTGTTTTGTTAATAAGCCCTTCTGCTCCTTTCTCCCAGGCAGGAGAGTTGAGCCATTCTCTGAGAAGATTCCACATGGATACTGGGAACTAGATAGCGCGCTGCGCGGTTTTCTATTTTGTGATTTTCTTCTTTAAAAAAAAAAAAAAGAAAAGCAATTATAATTTTTTATTTTTTTGTCTTTTTTCTCTCTTTTTGTTGTTGTTTCTCTCTCTCTTTTTCATTTTCCTTTTTCTTGTCTCTCCACCCAATATCTACTGAATCTGCTGCACCAGCGATCACTACAGAACGGCAATCCGATTCTAGAACACCTCTGTCTGCTTGCTCCTGAACATTGAGGCTTAACTTCAAGAATTTGAAAGAAACACGCCATTCATCAGATGACAAGAAATCACCGTCGGATCACGAGAAATATGGGAAAACGAGAAAATACCTCTCCTCCAATGGAAAAGAGTAACTCTCCTTCATCCACAAACAGTTCGGTGAAAGTCATGGAAATGTCTGATAAGGAATTTAGAGCATTCGTAATGTCGAAGCTAACAGAGATGGAAGAAAAGAGAGATAATGAACTGCTAAAGAGAAAGGAGAAAGAAGTTGCCGAGTTCCAGGAGATGAGGAAATTCTTGCAAGATCTAAAAGAGGAATTACACACTTTACAAAAGACTCAAACGGAACTGCTAGAGATGAAGTCTATAATACAAGAAGTCAAAATCTCCCTTGAAAGTATTAAAAGCAGACTAGATCATTCAGAAAATAGAATCTCAGATGTAGAAGAGAAAATGACTGGCTTAGAAAAGTCCACCACGAAGACTGAGAAAATGGCTCAAAAATTTGAGAATGATATGCGAGAAGTACTGGATACCATCAAACGTCCAAATATCTGGATAATTGGCATTCCAGAAGGTGAAGAGACCCATAAGGGCATTGATAATCTATTCCATGAAATCCTGCAAGAAAACTTTCCAAACCTAGAGAGGCATTCGAAGATCCAGTCCCAGGAAATACAAAGGACCCCAAATAGAATCAACCCAAGAAGATCTTCTCCAAGACACATTATAGCCAGGTTGACCAAAACCGCAGACAAAGACAAGATACTAAGATTGGCAAGAGAGAAACATCAAGTTACCTACAAAGGACATCCCATCAGGCTAACAGCAGATCTCTCATCGGAAACAATGCGAGCGAGGAGAGAATGGGAAAATATATTCAAAGTGTTACGAGAGAAACAGTTTCAGCCAAGAATACTGTACCCGGCAAGATTATCTTTCAGGTGGGAAGAAAAGACAAGAACATTCTCAGATAAACAAAACCTGAAAGAATTTACCAGCACCAGACCAGATCTCCAAGAAGTTCTCAAGGGTGTGCTGTATCAAGAAAATTAAACACAGACACACGGAAATAAGAGTCCAAAAACTATGAAAGTGGCCAACTTAATTAGAGGGACAAGTCTGAATTTGAATATTATATCTCAGAATTTAATCAGGAAAATTGAACCAGAACAGAAGATAAAAGTACATGAGACTGATAGGTTCATGCACCTTCCATTTGAACAGAATCCTAACTTGTTTCCTGGCTTTAAGCAAAGTTCCTTGGCATTTCTTTGAGTTAAGTTAAAACTGATTTTCTTAGTAGTAATGAGTGAACTCACCATTGAAAGTAGTTAGTTTATGTAGGAAATTGTGTGATCAATGCAACGTGGGTGGGAAGGGAATGAAGGACAATTGTAGACACCGGAGGTGGTGTGAGAGGAGGGTGGGAAGGGACAGAGGGTCAGAAAGAGGGGTGGAAGTAATTCTAGGAACTAGTAATGGAAAATTTTTTGTAATGTGCGTGATTGTATTACTATGCAGTGTGTACTGGATGGGAGATTGCATTTTGTATGCTGTGATGAAGCTTAGGGAAGGAATGTAAATTGAGTTACAAAAAAAAAAGTTTCAGAAAAAAAATATATATATTCAATGACTGCAGTAGGATATGTAGCCACAGCTAGGTGCTACTTTATAGGATGCGTAAAGTAAGACTTGTGTTCATGGAAATGTGGGTATCACCTGTGTTTGCTATGAGGGTATTTGGATTGATTAGGGTCTTTGGCGTTACAATAAAATGTGAGGAGAAAACAGTATAGAAAGCAAACATAGATACCAGAGACTGTGGGAGGAGAGTGGGAGATGGCAGAGGGTAAGAGATAGAGAATCTAGGATGGGGGGAAAAAAGCAAAACATACAGAAGACAAGAAATGGAAGATCATTTGCTGACAATAACATGCTTGTTGATGTGCTTGATTGAGACAATATATAGTGTAATTTGGATGGAAAATCTCATTTTGTATGCTGTAATGATGTTCAGAGAATGAATGCAAATAAATAAATAAATAAATAAATAAATTTAAAAAAATAATATGAACATGAAAATTAATGAATTAGAATTTATAAATAATATAATAACATAAATAATATAATAAAATAATGAATAGTTTATCTTGTCTAACAAAAAATGAAAAATAGAGACTTTGCAAAAACATTATTTTAAGAGGACCAGCAGTTGGCATAATGGCTATGTTGCTGGATTCCCATGTAGTCAACTGGGGTTTGAGTCCCGGACCCAGTGATTTAAATTCACACCAGGCACGTGTGCGTGTGTGCCTAAGATACCGAGAGGAGGATGGAGGAGAAGGGATTGAGGCGTGGCCATCCCCCCTGGGGAGGTGATTTCTTGCTCTCTCTCTGTCTTGCTCTCTCTCTGTCTTTCTGGTGAGTGCACATGCCCTATAGCAAAATCATCTCCAAAAAAAAAAAAAAAAAACAAACAAACAAACAAAAATAACAAAAACAAAACATCACTTTAAGAATTAGGAAGAGTATGCATAATCACAGATATGAGGTAGATAAAATACTATAAGAATACACAAAGTCAGAGCTAAGAAATGTTAAAACTTTAGAAAAACGTACATTAGAAAAGTTTACTTGGGGCCAGCAGGAGACATGGTGGCTAAGGTACTGGATTTTCACATGGCCAACTATTGTTCAAGTCCTAGACCTGGTAGCTTAAAAATTACACCAGGCACATGTATGCACATGGTCAAAATCCTAGGAGAAGAATGGAGGAGAAAGGATTGTGGTGTGACCATCCCCTCATGGGGGTGATTTATTTCTCTCTATTTCTGCTTCTCTCCACTCTGGAGAGTACACGTGCCCTATTGCAAAAACCTAAAAAGAAAAAGAAAAACAGTTTACTGAAGTAGAAAACTTGAAGTAGATATTTAATCAAGTGAGAAATAAAGGTTCTAATGTTAGACACACTTATACTCTTATAACTTTCAAGAAGCAAATAATCCTCATAATATAAAAACTGTTTCACATTCTATAATTTTTCTAAGTATATAATGAAAAATATGGAGGCAGAGCATTGACTGGATAGAGAGGTGTGGTGTTATCAGTTGAAGATATTTTGGTCAACTGGACTGGGGAGAAATGTTCACATATTGAAATATTCACTTTGTAAGCCAAATAATGTGACTGAATGTACAAAAAAAATTTTAAAAAGAAAATGCAATAAATAAAAGATAAAAAAATAACATATAATTTCTCTGAAACTCAGTTTCTCAATTAATAAAATTAATAAACAATAATTAGTATGGATGACCACAAAAATGTAAAGAATCAGAGACACGTTTTAAACAATACTATTCTACAATTGGAACAGCTGCACTGCTGCTAAGATACTGTACTTGGTAGGCTGGGAAAGTGCTGGGCATGATGGTATATCCCTGTGGTCCCAACTGGGAGGTAGAGGAAGAAAAATTGCTGTTCTGTCAAAAACATAAAAGCTAGAATTTATAAATAAATATAAAGTAATCTCAATGCAATTTTAAGTAAAACAATTATAGCTAAGATACTTAGGGATAAATCTAACCAAGGAAGTTAAAGACCTCCACAAGGAAAACTATGAGAAGCTAAAAAAAGAAATTGAAAATGACACAAAAAAGTGGAAGGACATCCCATGTTCCTGGATTGGAAGAATTAATATAACCAAAATGGCAATTCTACCCAAATTAATCTACCTATTTAATGCAATGCCAATCAAAGTACCAGACACATTCTTCACAGATCTAGGAAAGACAATCATAAAATTCGTCTTAAATAATAAAAGACCCTGTATTGCCAAAGCAATTCTACAAAAGAAGAGTGGAGTGGGTGGCATCTCACTCCCTGACCCAAAAATATACTACAAAGCTGTGGTAATCAAAACAGCATGGTACTGGCACAGGAACAGACATGTGGACCAATGGAACAGAATTGAGTCCACAGGAATAAATTCCCAACAATTCAGTCAACTGATTTTTGACAAGGGGTACCAGTTAATCCATTGGGAAAAGGAAAACCTCTTCAGCAAATGGTGCTGGAAAAACTGGATTTCCACCTGTAGAAAGATGAATCTGAACCCCTACCTCTCACCTTTGACAAAAATCAAGTCAAGGTGGATCAAGGATCTAAATCTAAGACCCGAAACTATTAAACTGCTTCTATAAAACACTGGGGAAACTCTGGAAGACATTGGGGTAGGGAAAGACTTCTTACATAAGACCCCCAAAGCATAGTTGATAATCCCCAAAATAGACAAGTGGGATTACATCAGACTAAGAAGCTTCTGCATGGCAACAGACACAGTAATTAGTGTGAATCGATAGTCCTCAGAATGGGAAAATACTTTTGTAAACTATGCATCAGATAAGGGCCTGATAATCAGAATACACAAGGAACTAAAGAAGCTGATTGGAAAAAAAGATGATGAACCCTATTAAAAGATGGGAGAAGGAGTTGAAAAGAACACTTTCTAAACATGACATACGAATAGCCAAAAGGCATATGAAAAAATGCTCAACATCCCTCATCGTAAGGGAAATGCAGATCAAAACAACAATAAGATACCACCTAACCCCAGTCAGAATGACTAAGATTAAAAAAAAAATGATTAAGTATTGGCAGGGGTATGGTGAAAGGGGAACTCTCTTACACTGTTGGTGGGAATGTAAATTAGTCCAACCACTGTGGAGAACAATTTGGAGATTCCTCAAAAGTCTACAAATAGAACTACCATATGATCCAGCAATCCCATTCCTTGGCATCTACCCAAAGGACAGAAGAATTCTTCATTGGAAAAGTGCTTGCACATTGATGTTTATTGCGGCACTTTTCACGATTGCTAAGACATGGAACCAACCCAAATGCCCCCGTACGGATGAATGGATTGAAAAACTGTAGCACATATTATCTATGGAATACTATTCAGTCATAAAAAAACAACAAAACCCTGGCTTTTGACAGAAAGTGGAAGAATATGGAAGATTTACTGCTGAGTGCAGCAAGCCAGGCTATGAAGGAGAGACACTATATGTCCCCACTTAATATATACCGAGTGTCCGCACTCTATAACTGAAGCTGATGGGCCAAAGGATGTGCAAACACAAGAGGTGGATGTCAATGCCAGATGTGGTGTGTGTGGAGGAGTGGGGCCTGGGGAAAAACATTTGGAGGAGAGATACAGAGACAGCATTGTTGAGACAGGGAGGTAGTATTGTTATATTTTGATCAACTGGACCAGGGAAAAATGTTCACATATTGAAATAATCACCTTGTAAGCTAAAAAATGTGATTGAATGTATTAAAAAAATGTAAAACAATAAAATAAAATAAAAAATGGAAAATAAAATAAAATAATGCAAGCAGTCTAATAGTCAAAAAAAAAAAAAGAAAAAAAAGAAAAGAAAATACAATAGGAATAAAATCTCATTGACATGAATAACCAAAAAGAAATTGTACAAGATATGTCAACTTTTAAAGAGCTATAGAAGAATACTTAAATAATTGAGAGGCATAGATTTGGAATTATGGAAGGGCTGACACACTTCTGATTGTGGAAAATCTGAGGTACATGGGTTGTATGATGCTCAAGTCACTTTTCTTTGAAATTTATTTTTGCATTTTGAGTGATTTCTGTGAAAGTCTCTGCTAAAGAATTTTCCATGATATGCAACAAATAGGAGTGGCTCCTCATCCATTTTTCTAGCTTATATTTAGTTTTCTACTGAACACTAATGAGCCAATACATTTCCTATGTTTAATCTGTACTGTTACTGGGTGTGCTCCTACGTTCTGGAGAGATCTCTTCTCTTGCCCAAATGGTGACTCACATAAATTAAATACGTGACAATTCAGGGTCTAATGATGAGATCACCAAGGAGGCATGAAGGACCTCCCAAGAGGCCAGAGCAAACAAGCCTCTCCACCACTAGCCTGGCACTTGGGGCAGGGAAAAGAGAATATGCGATTAGACACAACACATCTCCGAGAAAGCCTGTGGAAATCTCCATTCCCAGGGATCTGTGTTTCTAAAAATCCTATGACATAAGCGATTGCCCCATTGCTTCCTGAGAAGAGGCTCATAGACTCTGGCTTCCTCATCTTGGAGAGGCTGAACATACTCTTCTACTGCAGGGTTTGGTCTTGAAAGAAGGACTCCAGAGGCAGTTACTATAGCAAGGATCTTGGAATTTTCTATGTAACTCTCTGTAAGCTAGGTCAGTTCATGCCATTCAATAAAGTGTGGGCACGAAGAGTGGGCAATTCTTTGGAGTAGGCTAAAATGAATTTCACACACATATTCCCCATTCATGTCTTCTTATGTTCTCATCTTCCTTCAAGTTGCTCTTATGTTCAGGGTAGAGCTTTTTCATTGTCTTTTCTAAGTTCATGTGATTCCAATACTGGTGAGTATAGCGTTTTTACGTTGCCTTGGTTCTCGAACAGCACCCCCCCATTATTGCCAGAGGGTGCATGTGCTGAAGGAGAGACAGACGGGCACACAGACAGACAAAGCAGTCCCCAGTTAGGGGAGATCACACTGAAATTTATTTTTCTTCAGTTCTCCTTTCTGTTAGGATTTGGTCACATGCCTAGAGTGTCCCAGTGCCAGGATTTGAACTGTGGTTGGCCATGTGGGACCTAGTTCCCTTAAACAATAGGGCTGGGAGCTAAAGTAACAGAAAACATTAAGGCATCATTTCTGTTCTTTAGTGGTTTACAATTTTCATTCAGTGATCTTGATTTAAAAACAGTATTAAGGGGCTGATAGGTGGCATGGAAGTTAAGGTGCTGGATCTCACGTGGTTGACTGTATGGCTCGAGTCCCAAACTCGGCAGCTTGAAAGTCATTCTGAGCACATGTGCATGTGTGCCTAAAGTCCTGAGAGGAAAATGTAGGAGAAGGGCTTGTGGCATGGCCATCCTCTCTAAAGGGTGCCTTCTCACTTCCCCCTTCTCTCTCTCCTTCTCTCTCTGTATCCTTGGTGAGTGCTCACACCCTAGAGCAAACTAAAAGGTAGAAAAATACAGTAACAATGTCAGGCCCAGCCCAAGGTGGAGCAGGGGAGGTGGTAAAGGTGCTGCTTTGTGATGTAGGGGGTCGTGAGGGAAGGCTCCAGGTTTGCACCTTACATCAGCATGGACATCTTGAGTGTGCCCATGACCCTGACTGACTGCAGGGCTGGGGGAGGACTGTGGCATGAAGACCCTGAAAAGGTGTCCGTATATCTGTCTGTCTCTCTCATGAAGGAAATCAACCAATAAACTTGCAAAAGATACGTCAAAGAAAAGTGGCAAGGTCCAAAGCTAAGGGGGTGCTGAAGATCATGATCCTGAAGGCATCCTGGGTGGAGAGAGTGGGCACTGGGGCTACGAAAAGCCAGATGAGGAGAGGGCAAGTGAAAGTGTCAGAGGCTTGATGGCAGCCACAGGCACCTGCGCCCTAAAACAAATGGGAAATGGAGTACTGCTTTATCAGAGGCTGAGGAAACACCTCCAAACCCACACCACACTCCCACCTGCACAAATGCACACCAAAGCAGGACTCTGCTGGAGAACATGGCTTCCTGCTGTTAAATGAAAAATGCTACGTACAGACAGCCAGAACAGATCCTGGACAGAGCACTGGAAGCAGCTGAGAGGGCAGAGGGGCAGGAAGGTAGCTTTGTCAGTGGGCCTGGGGGGCCTTACACTGCACCGCCTGGTCACAAGAGAAGAGGGAGAGAGGCACAGCCTGAGGCCTTCAAATCTCCTGCCAGCAACCCATGGCTTCCCGTGTTAGAGCTCTGACTATTCCCTACCCTTTCTCCTAAAGTCAAGGTTACATACAGGAAGTGTCCCTTCTCCCTCTGAAAGAGGATTACATAACATGGGCTTGCCTGGAGCACCCAATCATCTTATATTCAGGAGCAGAGAGCCGCATTGCCCAGCAGAGAGTTTTGCTTTGATGTGTATTTGTGGCAGATGGAGTGTGAGGTGGAGGGTTTCGATGTATGTGTCCAGCCACTAATAAAGCAGCGCTCTACTTCCCATTTGGCTTAGGGCGTAGGTGCCTGTGCCTGCTGTCAGACCTCTGGCATCTCCGCTTGCCTTCTTCCCATCTGGCTTTCATTAACTCTCAGTGACTGTCCCCGAATCCCACAAATACCTTTGCCACCTATGGTCTTCACCATTCACATAGCCCTTGGCCCACGTTGCTCAACTGTGACACTGCTTGAAACTCACAGTTACCCAACATGGAGGCTGCAGATTGGACTCTGGTTCTGCCAGTTTACCGTTTCCTCACTTGCTTGTGGTGATAGGGGAAAGGCAGGAAGAAATGATCATAAAATCTTGCCCTAGGTGGTAATAGAGTCGTTACATGCAAGAAGAAATTGAGAAAAGTCTTGAAGAGTGGGCAGAAATTCTTTTGTTAAGAGCTGACCAGAAGAAATCTAGTCTAGGAAGGAAGAATAATGAGGGGCCTTCAAAAATGCATGGCAAATGCATATTATGGAAAAATTATGCATGGATTTCAATTCTTTTGTTGTTGCCCCGAGGGCATGTATGCTTGTCAAAGAGGGAGACAAAGAGAGGAAAAGGGAGAAGAAAGCATCCCCCAAATGGGGTATGGTCACAGTTCAATCCTTTCTCTTCCTTTTCTCTACCCTGTAGGGATTTTGGACAGGCACGTACGCATGCCCAGTGTGTTTTTCAAAGCTGCTGGCACTGGGATTTGAACTGCAGTTGGCCTTGTGGGATCTGACCCCCTTAAACGCTCAGTTATGGGGCCATAGTTCATAATTCTTTTTACACCAAAATAAACTTATACTTTAATTCCATCTTCCAGAGATGTTTTGAAGTCCCCTCATACAAACTTCTGGAGAAGGGAAATGATTTTTGTCTTATTCAGAAGCATTAAGAAATCCAGGGTAAGGCTGAGCTGCAGCAGTGTGCACTGGTTGATGCTACTGCCCAGATGCTGAGACCACATGGGAGTCCAGGGTTCTGTTCCTAGCTCATCCTAAAAGCTAGACAAGTGGTATGTACCTGCAGCCTCAGCTATTTGAAAGGCTTAGGGAGTAGGATCACAATATAGAAAGATACTGTCTAAAACAAAACACAAGACATCCGTTATTGAAAGGTGTAGTATATGAATGGGAGGCTCATGGAAAGGTAAACCTTGAGTTTCATGTGAAGGCTCATGAAGGCCGTACACAGTGAATACATTAGTCCATATCCTGATCCTCCCGTACTATTCAAAGTGTGGTCCATGGACCAGTAACTGTGCTATCACTTGGAGTTTGTTAAAATGCAGAATCTCAAGCTTCAACAGATCTTTTGATATATCATCTGTATTTTAAGAAGATTCCCAGGTAAAAAGCACAGTTCCGTCAGACAGATCTTTAAAAGCCATGCCTTTCGTGAAGTCTTAACAGGAACAGATGACTTTGAAATGAAGCTAACAATGAGCCTTTAAGTCTGTCTCAAACCTCATTCCCTCAGTAGCTCTCAGAATGGTCAATGGAGAGGACGTATCAGAAGTTCTCCAGCTTCGAGGCTAGTTCCAAGGACTGGTGGTTAAGGCAGCTGGATCCCACGTGCCCAAGCATGTGGCTCAAGTTCTGAACCCGGTAGCTTGAGAAACATGCCAGGTGCATGAACGAGGGAGAAATGATGAAGAAGGGATTGCAGTGTGACCATGCCCCGTGGGGAGTGCTTTCTTCTCTCTTTTTCTGGCAAGCACGTGTGCCTTTTAGTTAAAAAAAGAAAAAAAGACAAAAAAAAGGAGCTCCCTAACTTCAAGCAGCTCAAGAACAACCAGACAGGGCTATGAACATCCAAGCTCTCTCCTGTGTTTGGCTGTCCAGGGGCACTGACACTGTTTGTTCTGAGACCACAACATGAGCAGTATCGGGCTAGAAGAACTGCTATCACCACCAAGTAAAGGATTCTGGAAAGAATGGGAAGTCTAAAAATATTAGTATTTTCTGCATCAAAAAGTTTTGGATTTGTTGTATTGGTCTTTAACTTGCTCCAGCTCTGCTTTAACTGGACATTTATCATAGTTAGAGCAGAAATAATACCACTAGCCTTCCAAGCAATGATAAAATTAGCAGTGTAAACAAAGCAAGTAAGTGACCTTCGTCAGAGCTCTTGTTTGACTCTGACCCAACACCTACTAAACAATTAGTCAGGGCAAATGAGAACAAGGCAAAGGAGACCCTGGGGAGGGGAGAGTCTCTCCCTGTTTACTTCCCAAGACTCCTCCAGTACAAAGGACTGGTTCCTAAAGTGCCTGCAGATGATTAGAGCTCTGTGTGTCTAGAGTTTTATCCCCAACTCTGTGCCAAATTCTGTCATGGTTATTTTTCTCCAGGAGAGAAAGTTCTTTCCAACTTACAGTTCTTTTGCTGTTAATATTCTGGCTTCCTGAGAAGGGAGCGTTCTCTCCTGGTGTTCCAGAGGGACACGAAGCAAGGCGTGAAGTTAGCCACAACAGCCACTTCTGTTCCGTTGGAAGGTGGACTCTTTATCGAAGTGGGTGGTAGCTGTGCCCACTGGTTTGAGACAGACACTATGTAAACCCCCTCTTCCAGGGGGCCTTCTGGATGTGTTTAGCCTGAATTGAGCTCTTCTCATCTTCTCAACTGCTTGTCTATAATACTGATTAGCTCTTTCTGTCTTGGGATCTTACTTTTTTTCTTCCCCCTAAAGTGTATTTATTTATTTTTTTCCATGGAAAGAGAGAGACAGAGACAGAGAGATCCCAAACAGTGTCTCTAAGCTGTGATTCACTCCCAGTCTCAGCTGGGCAAAATCACAGGCATCAGGCTCACAGTGTGGTTAGGGAGGTCCTGAGACACGAATCCAGGACCTTGTCCATGTTGGCCACAGTTGTGTTACCACTGCACCACCATCTGGCCTCAATGTTATCTTTTCTATTGGATTGTTTCCTCTCCTACGAGTTAATTTCTTGAGGGTAGAGGCCCAGTATTTTATTTTTTGTTGTGTTCCTTGTAAAAAAAGTTCAAGATCTGAACCAGAGAGTCTGTGTTATTATCCCGATTTTAACATAGCAGAGAGAGAAATTTTCCTTCCATATTCTGTCTAATACCTCTCAGGAGAACAAACTCTTAATCTGTGTCACATTTCAGATATTAGGGCCTGCCATATATTAAAAGGTCCAAGTTTATAGGTGAGATGGTGCACGTGTTTGTGTGCGTGTGTGCATATATGTATATTTGTATGTATACTGATTGTGTGTATATGTGCGTGTGTATATTTATGCGTGTGTATATGCCTATGTATATTTATGCATATATGTGTGTAGGTGTCCATGTGTGAATTTCCCTGTTCCTTCCTCCTACGTAGCTGAGGCAGTGACCTCAGAGCCTGAAGCTGTAGGAGGTACATCACTCTTTACATTCTCATCTTGTACATGCCAAACAGGCCAGGGGCTCACTGGAAACTCAGACAAGCTACTACTAGCTATTTATGACCAATATAGCAAAGGTATGCCCTTCCTTGGCTGCCTGGGCTCTCTCTGGCACTGTTTTCCTCTTCCACACTCTGTAAGCTAGTCCCAGCATCAAGCTCTAGCCTGGTATGACCCAGAACTCGGCAGTAGAAATTAAGCTCCCATGCCCATTAACATTGCTTCCCACATTTATTCTTCTCCCAAGAAACCTCAGTGGAAAGATGTCGTCTCTGGTGTGGTTTCCCAGTCCAATGTCACCTATTGACACCTGAATCCCAAAAGTACCCTCGCAATCTGCTCTTTTCTTTCCTTTTCTCTTCTTTTGAAAGTTTATTTATCTACTTCTTTGAGAAGAGAGTGAGAGACAGGGACTTCCTGACAGGGTCCTACCATGCTAGGATCACCGATTTCTCCTCTATTCAGTCTTCCAGCCAACCAGAATCCCAGGCACCCCCATGGGTATATGACCAGTGTGCCAGGTCAACCCAGAAACCCAACCCAGGTCTCCCCTTCCGGCTCCAGCATCATTCAGCACCACGCAAGGCCTGCACCCCTGCAGGGGGCTCATCTGCTCTTTTCTAGCACAGCGTCTTTTTGCTGATTACATAAACTTTCTGTACTTGTTTACTCCTCTATGAACGGAGATAATGGTCATCGTGAAATGATCAGGTTCACAGATAATTTAAGTTTATTTGATAACATTGGCAAATGCTTGGTAAACTAAAAAAAAAATTCAAAATAATTTTTTAAAAGTTCTTTCTTTCTTGAGAGAGAGAGAGAGAGAGAGAATGAGAGGCACTCTGTACAGGGTCTGACATGCCATGACCCCCTTCCCCAGCTCTCCAGCTAGTCAGAATCTTGATATACATGTCCAGCATGGGATTTAGATACTCACCTTGGGATCTAAACCTGAGGTTGGCCCTATGGCTTCCAGCATGAAGATCAGTATGCTGTGGCTTTTGCCACTACAGCTGGGCCTCAAAAAGAAATTCTTATTGTTTTTATCCTTAGCCCTGGTATGATTTTTCAATGAAACAGACAATAAATCTTCATAGGAAGGTTAATTGAACAAATAGATCATTTAAAAAAAAAACTATAACAGACTAATTAATGTATCTATTGAGGGGCGATCTTTACTTTTTTAGGAGGAGGTATAATAGAATATAGCTACTCTGGTGGGGCTATAAAGATCAATTGTAGTTTGAATATGAGGACACACATAAAGCTCCTGTCATCTAAGTCTAGCTCTCAGAGTGCTTGAAGATGGAAATCTTAACCCGGTATGGTTTGGCCAACTCATTGCTATTGTTCTAACCAATTTTTGATGGACTTTTATGCCATGTGTGTTTACAGAGAGCTTGATTTCTGGAAACATATTCTCAACATGGAAAAAATGAATAAAGACTCGTTGTATCCTTCTCACATCAAAAGAAAATCTACCTCTTCTGTCTTATCTGTTAGATCTTCATATCCAAGGTTGTAGGAAACCAGGCATATACAACAAGGATAAATGCCCTGATAAAAGCCCGCAAGGAATCCTGCCATGCTCTGTCTAGTGTCACTATATTGCATTCAGGCCAGCTGATTCCAATCCACACAGTAGAGTGAGGTTGTCTTAGTGCATGGCCTCACTGCAAACTTCTGTCTACTGATGCACTGCTTGCCTACAAGCATATGGATACTTCTTGTCCACTGAGGGAAAAAAAATCTAACAAAATAACTTTTCTCTTATCCTACTGTCTTACTGTAGTCACACTGGTTTTCTTTCTTTCATTTTAGTGCCCTATATCTGCAGAGTACTTCCTTTTGCAATTTATTATTATTATTGTTATTATTATTATTATTATACAGTCATTCACTATACATCATTTAGCTTGTAAAGAGAATTTACCCAACATGAAATACACCTCAGACCAGTCCAGTTGAGAACTCATACAAGTTATCATTAACAGGTAATTAACTATTTCTGTGTCCCACAAATGACTTACCTCTCTATTTTCTCCCTAATTTCCTTCCCTACACTCTTCCCCTCTTCTACTCTCCTTCCACACTATCTCCAATGTCCATAATTATTTTTAATTCTTTTATGCCCTCCAATCTTTCAGTATTCTACCATAGACTGTGGACATTTGGTATATGGTAAGTGGAGACATACAATAGCTCTCTTTCATAGCCTGACTTGCTTCACTCAGCAATAAATCTTCCATATTCATCCACTTGATATTAAATGCTAGGGTCTTGTTTTTTTTATGGTTCCATGGAGTATTTGTGGCACGCTTTTTCAATCCAATACATTTATCTGTTCATGGATATTTGCATTGATTCCATGTCTTAGCAATTGTAAGAACTTCCTTTCTTACAAAAAAATGTCACTGTGTTTATTTGAGGCTTATAATATGATTAAGGAATACATATAGATAGTGAAATGGATAATATGGCAAATTAACACATATAAAATTTCATATAGTTATTTTTATGTTTGTAACAAGAGCAGCTAAAAATATACTGTTTATTACAAATCCCTACTACAACATAAATTTATTAATTATAGGCCTCATGTGGTACATTAGATCTCTATACTTGCTCATACTACTTCTCTTATACTTTGTACTTTTAACCTACATCTTTCCTTTTCCTCTTTGACTTCCTGTCCCTAGTAACCATGATTTTATTCTCTACTTTGCATATTATCATTACTATTTATTTTATTTATTTATTTAAAATTTTACATATAAGCAAGGTCATGTAATACATTTTTTTTTTTTATGTCTGGCTTTTTTCTTTTTTCTTAACACAATATCCTAAAGCTTCATCCACCTTATGGGAAATGGCAAGATCCCTCCCTTTTTAAAAAAAAAAAAAAAAATTTTTGCCATAGGGTGCATGCACTTGCTAAAAAGAACCAGAGAAAGATAGCTAGAAGGAAAGTGAGAAACCATCCCCGCTGCCACCCTAAGAGGGATGGCCATGCCACAATCCTTTCTCCTCCATCCTTCTCCCAGGATTTTGGACACACACACACACACACACACACACACACACACACATGCCTGGTATGATTTTCAAGTCACCAGGTCCGTGATTTGGACTGCAATAAGCCATGTCAGAATCCAGCACCTTAACCACTATGCCACCTGCTGGCCCCAAGA
This sequence comes from Tupaia tana, assembly GCA_026018925.1. Lineage (NCBI taxonomy): Eukaryota > Metazoa > Chordata > Mammalia > Scandentia > Tupaiidae > Tupaia > Tupaia tana. Next base: position 9,504,353 of record JAKSZU010000011.1, on the reverse strand, counting down.
TTTTCTTTTCTTCTTCTTCTTTTTCTTCTTCTTCTTCTTCTGCTGCTGCTGCTGCTGCTTTTGAGAGACCTTTGCTATAGGACGTGTGCACTCACTGGAGAGACAGAGAGAAAGAAAGTGAGAAATCACCCCCCAAAGTGGATGGCCACACCAGTCTCTTCTCCTCCATTCTTCTCTCGGGATTTGGGGCATGCATGCATATGCACCTGGCATGAGTTGTAAGCTGCCAGGTCTGGGACTAGAATCATAGTCAACTATGTAGGAGTCCAGTGATGTAATCAATATGCCATCTGCTGGTTCCAGATTCACTTGTTTTTAAAGGCTGAATAATATTCCATTACATATGAGGGCATTTGGATAAGTTCATGGAAAATAGACTTAAAGTATGAGTTTTTTTGATACAAAAAAATCTATGTATAGTTTTAACATAGTGCAAATCTTTCATGAACTTTTTAAAGACAGTATATATGTGTTATTTTCTTTATCCCTTCATCTATTGATGGACATTTAAGTTGTTTCCACATCTTGGCTATTGTGAATAAAGCTGCAGTGAACATGGGAGTGCAGATATCTTTATGAGTGACTTCATCTTAGATGCTTTGTTTTATTTTTTTCCTAATTTTTGTGAAAGAGTGCAAATGTTTGCAAAAACAGAGATATGGGTGGGTAGCGAGCAAGTACCCCCACCTCATGGGGAATAGACACACCACAATTCCCTCTCCTCCATTTCTTCCTTCAGAATTTTTGACACACATGCATAACCACCCAGTATGTTTTTTAAACTACTAGGTCTGGGCCATGAACTGTATAGTCAGCCGTATGGGATTCAGCTTCCTGAACCACATCACCACTGGCTGGCCCAGACACTATTTCTTTTGTTTTGATGTTCTGTTTTTCTGGTTATTATTATTATTTTTTGTGATTCTAGAAGATAAGTAGTAGTTTCCCCACATTAGGTTTATTTTTAATTATTATAAAACTATATATAATACTGAATATAAATTTTTTTTTTTTTTTTTTTTTTTACATTTCCACTACACATTTATTTTCTGTGGAGAATGAAGATGAATGGATACACACTAAGTTATTAAGTAAATCAGAAATGATGTAGAATTTACATAAATATATTATTTGTGAATGAATACATGAACACTGCCTACCAAAGTCCTAAAAGCTAATTGAAACCATTAAAATTCTTAGGGATATTAGCTCTGGCTTAATCCAAGCAGAATTGTCAATTCTTGATGTCAGGTGCTACTTAGCTATAAATGTTAAGAGTATATATACATATATGTATATATGTGTGTGTATATATATATATATATATATATATATATATATATGTATGTATATTTCCCTTTTAAAAATTTACACTTAACACCATACATTTTTACAATGTACAACATAGTTTTTCCCAGCATAAATACAGTAGATATTTATCAAGTCAAAGACATTACCATATGCACTATCATCAACAGATAACTTTTCATTTTTGTCTGTTAAATGTTTAGTTTGTTTGTTTTTACCCTTATCTCCTCCTGTGCTTTTTGGCCATTCATATGTTTTCCTTGGAGAATTGTCTGTTCAACTCATTTATTCACCTTTTAATTAGATTGACTATGTTTTTAGAGGTAAGAATACTCTGTATATTCTCATTATTAGTCTTTTATCTGAGGTATAGTTTGCAAATATATTCATCCATTCTGAGGGTTGTCTTCTCACTCTATTGTTTATTTTGCTGTGAAAAAGCCTTTTATCCTGATGTAGTCCCATCTGCCATTTTGGGGATTATTGCCAATTCTTTGGGGGTCTTATTTATGAAGTCTTTTCCTACTCTAATTTCTTCAACAGTTTCCTCTGTGCTTTCCACAATTAGTTATATAGTTTAAGGTTTTATGTTTAGATCTTTGATCCATTTTGAGTTGATTTTTTGTTAATGGTGAGAGATAGGGGTCCAGTTTCATTTTTCTACGGGTGGATTTCCAGTTTTTCCATCACCATTTGTTTGTTGAAGAGATTCTCCTCCCCGCCCCCCAACTAAGTTGTCTTATGCTCTTTGTCAAAAACCAGTTAGCAATATGTTTTGGGGTTTATTTCTTGGTTCTCTATTCTGTTTCATTGCTCTATCTCCCTGTTTTTGTGTCAATATTATGCTGTTTTGATTATCACAGCTTTATAGCATATTTTAAGTTCAGTAACTGAGATGCCTTCCACTTTATTCTTTTTGCATAATATTGCTTTGGTGGTGTGTATGATGAATTTTATGATTTTTTTTCTATTTCTGTGAGGAATATCTCTGATATTTGATTGAAATTGCATTGAATTTATAGATTAATTTGGGTAAGATCGACATTTTGATTATATTAATTCTTCCAATCCAGGAACATGGAATGTCTTTTCACTTTTTTGTATCATTTTCAATTTCTTTTTAAAGTTTTTTATAGTTATCTTGTAGAGGTCTTTCACTTCTTTAATTGGGTTTATCCCTAGGTATCTTTTTTTTGTGTGTGACTATTTTAAGGGAGATTGCTTTCTTCAGTTCTACTTCACTCTGTTCATTGTCGATGTATAAAAATGCTATAGATTTTGTGTGTCCACTTTGTTTTCTACCACTTCACTGTATTAATTTATTATTTGGAGCTTTTTTGTGGATTCTTCTGAATTTTCTATGTATATGATCATATAATCTGCAAATAGAGATAATTTCACTTCTTTTCCTATTTGAATGTCTTTAAATTTTTCTTTTTAAAAATATGTTTTACTTTTCTTCTTATTGTTTTTTTTTAAACATTTGATCACTAAACAGCCCTTGGCTTGTAAAAAGAATTTACCCAATATGAAACACATCTCAGACCAGTCCAGTTGAGGATACTATACCTGTTATCATCAATAGGTTATAAACTATTTCTGTATAACACAAATACCTTGCCTATCTATTTTTTTCTCCCTGATTTCCTTCCCTATACTCTTTCTTTCTCCCACTCTCCTCCTTTGGAGTCTGTCTCCAGAATCCAAAACTATTTCCACTGCTCTTACGCCCTACCATAGAGCATGGACAGTTTGTATATGTTAAGTGGAGACATACGATGTCTTTCTTTAATAGTCTGGCTTGCTTCACTCAGCAATAAATCTTCCATATTTGACTAATTTCTTTTTTTTTTAACTTTTTTTAATTATTTAACTTATTTATTCATTTATTTAAATTTGACTTGAGAAGAACAGAGTGAGAGACAGAAAAAGTGAGAAAGCAAGCCTCCAGGTCTAGGACTAGAACCATAGTTGGCGATGTGGGAGTCCAGTACTCTCAACCATCATGCCACCTGCCAGCCCCAATATTCAACCATTTTCTATCAAATGTCAGGGTCTTGTTGTATTTTATGGAATAGTATTCTATAGGGTATATGTGCCACACTTTTTCATTCCATTCATCTGTTTGTGGACATTTGGGTTGGTTCCACATCTTTGCAATTGTGAATAATGCCACAATGAACACTGATGTGAAAGCACTTTTCCAACTGAGCATTCTCCTGTCCTTTGGGTAGATACTCAGAAGTTGAATTGCTGGATCATATGATAGTTCTATTTGTAGGTCTTTGAGGAACCTCCATATTGTCTTACACAGTGGCTGGACCAATTTGCATTCCCATCAACAGTGTAGGAGAGCTCCCCCTTCACCACAACCCTGCCAACACTTATTATTTTTTATATTTTTGATCTTTGCCTTTTGGACAGAGGTTAGGTGATAACTCATTGTGATTTTAATCTGCATCTCCCTTATGATGAGGGATGTTGAGCATTTTTTCATATGCTTTTTGGATGTTTATATGGCTTTCTTAGAGAGTTGTTTGTTGAGCTCATTTTCTCATCTTTTAATTGGGTTAATCATTTTTTTTCATGTAAGCCACTTGAGTTCCCTATGTATTCTGGTTATCAGTCCCTTATCTGAGGCATAGTTTACAAAAATATTCGTCCATTCTAAGGGTTGTCGATTCACACTAATTATTGTGTCTTTTGCTGTGCAGAAACTTCTTGCTATTATGTAATCTCACTTGTCTATTTTGAGAATTATTGCCTGTGCTTTGGGAGTCTTTTTTTTTTTTTTTTTTTTTTTTTTTTTTTTTTTTTTGGAGAGGTTTTCACTATAGGGCGCGTGCGCTTGCCAGACAGACAGAGAGAGAAAGAGAGACAGAAAGCGAGAAATCATCCCCCAGGGGGGATTGGTCATGCCGCAATCCCTTCTCCCCCATTCTCCTCTCAGGATCTTGGGCACGCACGCATATGCGCCCGGTGTGAGTTTTAAGCCACCAGGTCTGGGATGCGAACCGCGGTCAACTACGTGGGAGTCCAGCGACATAGCCATTACGCTAACTGCTGGTTCCCGCTTTGAGAGTCTTTTTAAAGACGTCTTTGCCTACCCCAATGTCTTCCAGAGGTTCCCCAGTGTTTTCCACCAGTAGTTTTATAGTTTGAGGTCTTAGGTTCAGATCTTCGATCCATTTTGAACTGATTTTTGTTAATGGTGAAAGATAAGGATATGGTTTCATCATTATGCAGGTGGATACCCAGTTTTTCCAGCACCATTTGCTAAAGAGGTTTTCCTTTTTTCACTGGTTAACTGGTATCTTTTGTCAAAAGTCATTGGTTGTCTGTTTTGGGGTTTATTTCTGGTGTCTCTATTCTATTCTGATTGCCTACCTGTCTGGTTTTGTGCCAATACCATGCTATTTTGTATGTCACAGCTTTATACTATATTTTGGAGTCAGGGAATGAGATGCCACCCATTTGACTCTTCTTGTGCATGATTGCTTTGGCTATATGGGGCTTTTTATGATTCCAGACAATTTCTATGATTGTTTTCTCTAGATCTGTGAAGGATGCTCCTGGTAGTTTGATTGGAATTGTGTTAAATACATAGATTAGTTTGGGTAAAATTGCCATTTTGATTGTATTAATTCTTCCAATGCAAGAACGTGGTGTATCCTTCCAGTTTTTGTATGTCTTTTTCAATATCTTTTTAAAGATTTTCAGTTTTCCTTGTAAAAGTCTTTGACTTCCTTAGTTAGGTTTATGCCTGGGTGTCTTACACATTTTGTGGCTATGGTAAAAGGGGTTCCTTTCTTCAGTTCTACCCTGGTCAACTTATTTCTGGTTTATAGTAATAGTATTGATTTTTGGATGTTGATTTTTTATCCTGACACTTTACTGTATTTATTTATTACTTTGAGAAGATTTTTCATGAAAACATTTGGGTCTTCTAAGTATACCATCATATCTGTAAATAAAAATATATTCAACTCTTCTTTGCCTATTTGAATTCCTTTTATATTATTCTCTTTTCTGATTGCATTGGCTAAGACTTCAAGCACTATCTTGAAGAGGAGTGGAGATAGTGGGCAGGCTTGTCTAGAACCAGTTTTTATTTTTAAAAATTATTTATTTATTTTATTTTATTTTAATTTTTTTAACATACATTCAATCATATTGTTTAGCTTAAAAAGTGAACATTTTAATATGTGAATATTTCTCTCCAGTCTAGTTGATCAAAATATCTTCAACCCATAACACCACATCTCCCCATCCCATCAATGCTCTGCCTCCGTATCCCTCCTCCAGATGTCCTTCCTTAGGCCCCACTCCTCCACACACACCATATCTGGCACTAACACCCAGTTTTTGGTGGAAAAGTTTTTAGTATTTCCCCATTCAGTATAATGTTATCTATAGGTTTTACATATATGCTTTTATTGTATTGAGAACTGACTCTTCTAAATCTTGCCAAGAGTCTTAATCATAAAGGGATGTTGTATTTTGTCGAATGCTTTCTTTAGTTGATTGAAATGATCATATGGTTTTTATCTTTCTTTCTGTCTATATGATGTATTATGTTTATAGTCTTGTGTATAATGAATCCCCCTTTCATCCTTGGATTAAAGCTTACCTGATTATGATGAATAATATTTTGTATATGTTGTTGGATATGATTTACAAATATCTTGCTGAGAATTTTTGCATAAATATTCATCAGAGATATTGGTCTGTAGTTTTCCTCTTTTGTCATGTCTTTATATGTTTTGTGAATGAGGATGATAGAGGCTTCATAAAATGAATTCAGGAGGTTTCCTTCCTTTTGGATCTTTAGAAATAATTTGAGTAGAATGGGGGTTAACTCTTCTTTAAAAGTTTTGTAGAACTTAGAAGTAAAGACATCAGGATCTGAACTTTTCTTTGTTAGGGGATTATTTATTACTGATTCAATCTCATGAATTGTTATAGATCTATTCAGGCTTTCTATGTGCTCCTGATTCAATTTTGGTAGATTATATGCATCCAGGAATTTGTCCATCTCCTCTACGTTCTCTTATTTATTGGCATAGAGTTGCTCATAATATCCTGTAATAACGTTTTGTATTTCTATTGTGTCTGTTGTAATATTGCCTGTTTCATTACATATTTGATTTATCTGATTTCGTTCTTTCTTCTTAATCAGTCTAGCTAATGGTGTGTCTATTTTGTTAATCTTTTCAAAGAACCAGTTTTTGCTTTCATTTGCTTTCTGTATAGTTTGTTTATTTTCTATGTCATTTATTTTGATTAAGTATTATTCCTTTTCTCCTGGCATTTTTTGGGCTTTTTTGTTGTTTTTCCAATTCCTTAAAGCCTGATGTTAGATTGTCTATTCACCGCCTTTCCATCCTTTTCTAATGCACACTGATTGCTATGAATTTCTCTCTTATGACTGTTTTGGCAATGACCCATAGATTATGGAAACTTGTGTATTCATTATCATTTGTTTCCATAAGTGTTTTGATTTCAGGGTTAATTTCTTCAGTAGTTGAGAAGTTATTCAGAAGTAAGTTGTTTAGTTTCCACATGTTCGTGCATTTTTGAAGATTTTTCCAGAAGTGAATATCAAGTTTAATTCCATCATGGTCAAAGAAGACGCTGTATATAGTTTCCATGCTTTGAATCTGTAGAGGCATGATTGGTGCCCTATTATATGGTCAGTCTTTGAAAAACTTCAAGCGGGGGTGAGGTAATTGTGTGTTTTGTGGTTTTGGGGTGAAAAGTTCTATAAATGTCTGTCAAATCCATTTGATTTATAGTATCATTTAGATTCTGTAACTCTTTGTTTAATTTTTGTCTAGAAGATCTGTTTAAAGGAGATAATGGATGTTGAGATCCCCAACAATTACAGTGTTGCAACCTTTTAGCTCTTGCAGCTTTTCCTTTACATATTTAGGTGCTCCTGAGTTGGGTGCATAGATAATTATAAGTGTTATGTCTTCTTGATGAATTAGCTCTTTTATTATCATTTAATGCTCTTCTTTATATTTTCTTTAAGACAATGTTTGTCTTAAAGCCTGTTTTGTCTGAAATCAGTATCATGACTCCAGCCCTTTTCTTGATTTCTATTTGCATGGAATAACTTTTTCCAGCCCTTCACTTTTAGTCTATGTATGTATTTATTTATAAGGTGTGTTTCTTGTAGGCAACAGACAAAGTGTTTCAGTTTATTTTTTTTAATCCATTTAGTCAGTCTGTGTCTCTTGATCAGAAAATTTAAACCATTAATACTTAACGTTATTATCGATATTTCCGGACATCTTCTTATCATTAAGTTAGTCATTTTTTTTGGTTGATTTTTGTTCTCTTATTTCTGTCTGTCTGACTTTAGTTTTTCTGGTATAGTGCTCCTTTCAGAACTTCTTGAAGAGCTGGAGTTGATAAATTCTTTTAGGTTTTGCTTATCTGAGAATGTTTTCTTTTTATCTTTTTAAAAATATGAATCTTGTTGGGTATAGTATTCTTGGTTGAAATTGTTTTTCATTTAACACTTTGACTATATTTACCCTTTCTTTCCTTGCCTGTATTGTTTCTGATGAGAGGTCTGATATTAACCTGATGTGATAACCTTTGTAAGTAACTTGATGTTCTTCCCTTGCCAATTTTAGCATCTTGTCTTTGTGGTTTTGGCCAATGTGGCTATGATGTGCCTTGGATATCTTCTTGGGTTGATTCTACTTGGGATCCTTTGTATTTCTTGGGCCTGGATATTGGAATGCCTCTCTAGGTTTGGAAAATTTTCCTCCAGGATTTCATGGAATAGATTATCAATGCCTTTATTATTTTCTTCACTTTCTGGGATATCAATTTTCCAAATGTTTGGGCACTTAATGGTATCTATTATTTCTCATATATTGTCCTAAATTTTCTTTGTTATTTTCTCAGTTATTTTTTCTCGTTCAGAGGTTTTGTCTTCCATACTTGAGGTTTGATCTTCTGCATGATCTAATCTGCTTTTAGTACTTTCAAGGGAGCTTTTAATTTCCCATATAACAGTCTTCATCTCTAACAGTTCCGTTTGATTATTTTTTTTTTTGAGAGGTTTTTGTTATAGGGTGTGTGCACTTGCCAGAAAGACAGAGAGAGACAGAGAGACAGAAACCAAGAAATCACCCCCTATTGGGGATGACCATGCCACAATCCCTTCTTCTCCAATTTCCTCTCAGGATCTTGGGCACTCACGGACACGCACCCGGTGTGAGTTTACGCCACCGGGTCTGGGACTCAAACCTTGGTCTACTATGTGGGAGTCCAGTGACATAGCCATTATGCCAACTGCTGGTCCCCCGTTTGATTCTTTTTTATGGTGTCTATTTCTTCTTTCAAATCATGAAAGGACTTCCTCATCTTTTGGAGCTCATGTCTCTTTTCTCTTGCATCTTATTTAGTTTGGTTGCTATAAATATTCTGAATCATTTATCTAACATTTCCATGAGTTTCATTGCATTGTCTGTGGATGATGAAGAGTTGACCTTTTCCCTTGGTGGAGAGTTATTTTGTTGGTTGCTCATATTTCTTGTGCCTCTGCAATGATTTCTAGTCACTTGGTGATTTATACATTCTTTCCTAAATTCTTTATGTTAATTCTGAGCATTCAAAGGCATGCAGGAGTAGATGATTGGCAATCTCCCTGCTGCTCCACCTCCCTGATGTTCACCAGCAACTTGTACTGTTGTCACTGATCTTAGGAGATTAAAAGTCCTCCCCATTTTCAGAGAACAGTTATGCCTGAGACTGAGCTGCTGAGCTTTAATTCAGAAACATTCAGAAAAAGCTCAAGTCTTAGACTCAGAGACACATGGCAGGGAATAAGCCACGCTCTTAAAGCTCAGTCTCCCTGAATAGGAAGGATGTCCAGATGGGACAGGGCAGGGCCCAATGTCATCTCAAAGTCCTAAGCAACACATCTAAGAGTTCAAAGGTGAGTGGGAGAGGGGATGAGCCATATGTCTCTTGCACAACCTTCCAGCTGCTGGCAGCCTGTGGAATGTCAAGTCCCTTAGCTAGAATGGGTGTCTGGATGGGGCCAGGAGGGACACAAGGTCATCTGAAAGTCCCAAACAACACACCTGAGAGTTCAAAGACAAGAGGGGAATGGATCACAAATCTCTGTCGCACAGCCTTCCAGTCCCAGCTGGACTGATGAACGCATTTTACTCTCTTGTCTGATTGCATTGGCTAATACTTCCAGTACTATGTTAAAAATGTAGAAATAATAGACAGTCTTGTCTTGTTCCAGTTTTTAGGGGCATTTCATTCAATATAAAGTTAGCTAAAGGTTTGTCATATATAGCTTTTATTATTTTGAGGAATATTTCTTCTATGTCAATTTTGCTGAAAGTTTTAATCATGAAGGGATGTGGTATTTTATCAAATGCTTTTTCTTTGCATCAGTAAATACAATCATATGGTTTTTATCTTTCCTTCCATTAATGTGACATATTACATTTATTGTTTTGCATATTTTGAACCACCCTTTCATTCCAGGAATAAAGCCTACCTAGTCCTATTGTATAATCTTTTTAATGTGTTGTTGAATACCATTTGCTAGTATCTTGTTGAGAATGTTTGCAATCCCTAATTTATTAATTAGGGATATTGGCTTGTAGTTCTTCCTTTTTTTGCTATGTTCTTGTCTGTTCTTGGGATCAGGATGATGGAGGCTTCATAGAATGAATTTGGGAGTGCTCCTTCCTTTTGAATCTTTAGAAATAGTTGAGGATAATCTGGATGAGTTCTTCAAAAGTTTTATAGAATTCAGAAGTGAAGTCACCAGGACCTGGGCTTTGGATCTAGGCTTTTCTTTTTTGGGGCCACTATTACTTACTCAATCTCATAGCTTGCTATTGGTCTATTTGGACTTTCTATTTCTTTCGGGTTCAATTTTTGTAAATTATATCTATCCAGAAATTTGTTCATCTCATCTAGGTTTTCTTGTTTGTTGGTGTATAATTGTTCATAGCATTCTCTCTTCTTTTGTATTACTGTTATGTCTGTTGTAACATAGCCTGTTTCATTGCTGGTTTTATCTATCTGATTCTTTTCTGCCTGGTTAGTCTACCTAATTGTGTGTCAATTTTGTTTATCTTCTCAAAAAAAAAAAGCCTTTGATTTCGTTTATTTTCTGTATAGTTCTTAGAGTCACTATTTCATTTACTTCTTTTTGTTGTTGTTTTTGGAGAGGTTTTTGCTATAGAGTGTGTGTGCTTGCCAGAAAGACAGAGAGACAGAAAGTGAGACATCACCCCCCAGAGGGGATAGCCACGCCTCAATCCCATCTCCTCCATTCTCCTCTCAGGATCTTGGGCACACATGCACACATGCCTGGCATGAATTTAAGCCACCGAGTCCGGGACTCGAACCACAGTCGACTACATGGGAGTTCAGCGACATAGCCATTACACTAACTGCTGGTTCCACTATTTCATTTACTTCTGCTCTAATTATTATTATTTCCTTTCTCCTGGTATTTATTTTTTATTTTTGCTGTTGTTTTCCAGTTCTCCGAGATGTGTCATTCAGCTGTCATTTGCCAACTTTCTGGTTTTTTTTCTTTTGGTCACTAATTGCTGTGAACTTCTGTCTTATGATTGTCTTGGTGGTGCTCCATAGATTATAAAAACTCATATTTTTATTATCATTACTTTAAGTTAATCTTTTCATTTCAATCTTAATTTCTTCTTTAAAGAATTTTTAAAATTTCATTTGATTTATCATTATCATTATTTTTTAAAATTTATTACAGGGCATGTGTATTCACCAGAGAGAGACAGGAAGAGAGCAAGAAAGAGTGAGAGAGAGTGGGAGTGAGAGCGAGAGCAAGAGAGAGAGAGAGAAAGAGACAGAGAAAGTAAGTGAAGAAGCAAGCCTCCAGGTCCAGGACTCTAACCAAGGTCAATCATGTGGAAGTCCAGTGCCTTAACCACCACACCACCTGCTGACCCACAGTCTTTTTTATTATTATTACTATTATTTTATACATTCAATCACTGAACATCATTCAGCTTGTAAAGAAATTTACCCAACATGAAATACACCTCAGACTAGTCCAGTTGAGAATACTATACACATTATCAAAAGGGAAAATAACATTTCTGTGTCCCACAGATGTATCTCTCTAATTTCCTTCCTTCCCTACACTCTTCCTCTCTCCCACCATCCTTCCACACTATCTCCAGTGTCCATAACTATTTTCAATGTTTTTAATGCCCTCCAATCTTTCAGTCTCTACCACAGAGTGTGGAGAGTAAGTATATGTTAAGTGGAGACATATAATATCTCTCTTTCATAGCCTGACATGTTTCACTCAGCAAGAAATCTTCCGTATTCACCCACTTTCTAGCAAATGCCAGGGTCTTGTTCTTATGGCTGAATAGTGTTCCATGGAGTGAGTATATGTGCCACACTTTTTCACCCCATTCATCTGTTTGTGGACATTTAAGTTGTTCCATGTCTTCACAATCATAAATAATGTGGCAATAAATGTCGATATGCAAGCACTTTTCTGACTAATCGTTCTCTTGTCCTTTGGGTTGATACCCAGGAGTAGAATTTCTGGATCATATGGTAGTTCTATTTGTAGATCTTTGAGGAACCTCCATATCACCCTCCACAGTGGCTGGACCAATTTACATTCTTACTAACAGTATAGGAGAGTTCCCCTTTCACCACAACCCTGCCTACAGTTATCATTGTTTGTATTTTTAATCTTCGCCATTCTGACAGGGGTTAGCTGGTAACTCATTGTGGTTTTAATATGAATTTCTCTTATGATGAGGGATGCTGAGCATTTTTTAGGTACTTTTTGACTGTTCATATGTCTCCTCAGAGAGTTTTCTTTTATTAATTCTTTTTCATTTCATTTTCTTTCATACATTCAATCACATTATTTGTCTTACAAAATGGACACTTCAACAGGGGAACATCTCTCCCCAGTACCGTTGATAAAACTACAAATTATCCTCAGAGAGTTTTTTATTCAGCTCATTTTCCCATCTTTTAATTGGCTTAGTCATGGTTTTTAGGTAAGCCACTTGATTTCCCTATGTATTCTGGTTATCAAGTCCCTTTGCTGAGCCATAGTTTACAAAAATATTCTCCTAATCCAAGGGTTGTCAGTTCACACTAATTATTGTGTCTTTTGCTTTGTGGAAACTTCTTAATATGATGTAATCCCACTTGTCTATTTTGGGCATTATTGTTTTTTTGGAGGTCTTATTTAAGAAGTGTTCGCCTACCCCAATGTCTCCCAGCATTTCCACAGTGTTTTCCACCAGTATTTTCATAGTTTGAGGTCTTAGGTTTAAATCTTTGATCTATTTTGTGCTGATTTTTGTTAACGGTGAAAGATGAGGATACAGTTTCATCATTCTGCAGGTGGATACCCAGTTTTTCCAGCCCCATTTGCTAAAGAGGTTTTTCTTTTCCCTCTGAATTGACTGGTATCCTTTATCAGAAATCAGTTGGTTGTCTGTTTTGGGGTTTATTTCTGGGGTCTTTATTCTATTCCATTTGCCCACCTGTCTGTTCTTGTGCCAGTACTATGCTGTTTTGACTATCACAGTTTTATAATATATTTTGGCGTTGGAGTGAGATGCCGCCTACTCCACTGTTCTTGTGCAGGATTGCTTTGGCAATACAGGGTCTTTTAAGATTCTAGACAAATTCTACAATTGTCTTTCCTAGATCTGTGAAGAATGCCCATGGTAATTTGATTGGAATTGTGTTAAATACATAGATTAATTTGAGTAGAATTGCTATTTTGATTATATTAAATCTTAATGCAGGAACATGGGGTTTCTTTCCACTCTTTGTCTTTTTCATTATCTTTTTAAAGATTTTCATAGTTTTTCTTGTAAAAGTCTTTGACTTCTTTGGTTAGGTTTATCCCTGGATATCTTATACATTTTGTGGCTATAGTAAAAGGGATTATTTTTTTCAGTTCTACCTCAGTCAACTTGTTGTTTGTATATAAAAATGTTATTGATTTTTGGATTGATTTTGTATCCTGCCACTTTATTGTAATCTTTTTTTGCTTATTTTGTCATATCTTTTTCTGTTTTGGGAATGAGGATAATGGAGGCTTCATAAAATGAGTTTGGGAGGATTTATTCCTTTTGGATCTTTAGAAATATTTTTAGCAGAGTGAGGGTTTACATTTCTTTAAATGCTTTGTAGAACTCAGAAGTGAAGCCATCAGGACCTGAGCTTTTCTTTGTTGGAAGGTTATTTATTACTGATTTAATTTCCTGGCTTGTTATGGATCTATTCAAACTTTCTATATCCTCCTGATTCAATCTTGGTAGATTATCTGCCTGCAGAAATTTGTCCACCTCATCCAGGTTCTCTTGTTTGTTGCATACAGTCACTTTTAGAATCTTCTAATGATGTTTTGTATTTATTTTGTGTCTGTTGTAATATTGCCTGTTTCATTGCAAATTTGATTAATATGTCTCCTTTTGTTCTTATTAATCAATCTAACTAATGGTATGTCAATCTTATTTATCTTTCCAAAGAACTAGATTTTGCTTTCTTTCATTTTCTTTAGTTTATTTTCTCTTTAATTTATTTCTACTCTAATCTTTATTATTTATTTTTTCCTGGCATTTTTTGGATTTTATTGTCGTTTTTACAGTTCCTTGAGGCATATGTTAGGCTATTTGTCACCTTTCCATCTTTTTTGCATGTACACTAATTGCTCTGAATTTCCCTCTTATGGCTGTTTTGCCGTGTCCCATAGATTATGAAAACTCATGTACTCATTATAATTTTTTCCATAAATCTTTTGATTTCAGACTTAATTTCTTTGGTAGTTGAGAAGTCATTCAGAGGTAAGCTGTTTAGTGTCTATGTGTTTGGGTATTTTTGTGAAATTTTCCTGAAATTAATATCAAGTTTAATTCCGTCATGGTCAGAGAAGATGCTGTATATAGTTTATATGCCTTTGAATCTTTCAAGGTCTGATTGGTACCCTATCACCCTATCATACAGTAAATCTTTGAAAAGATTCCATGTAGGGTGAGAAGAATGTGCATTTTTGTGGTTTTAGAGTGGAAAATTCTATAGATGCCTGTTAAATCCATTTGATTTATGGTATTGTTTAGATCCTGTATCTCTTTGCTTATTCTTTGTCTAGAAGATCTGTTCAACGGAGATAATGGAGTGTTGAGATCCCTAACAACTATAGTGGTGCAACCTATCTCTCCTTTTAGCAGTCTTTCTTTCACATATTTGGTTGCTCCTGAGTTGGGTGTATACATATTTATAAGCGTTATGTTTTCTTGATGAATTAGCCCCTTTGCTACTATATAATGCCCTTCTTTGTCTCTTCTTACAGTTTTTGACTTAAAGCCTATTTTATCTGAAATCAGTATCATGACTCCAGCCCATTTTTTATTTCCATTTGCATTAAATACCTTTTTCCAGCTCTTCACTTTTAGTCTATGTATGTCTTTATCCATGAGGTGCATTTCTTGTAGGAACAGATAGAGGGTTTCTTTTCTTTTTTCTTTTTCTTTTTTAAATCCATTCAGCCAGTCTGTGTCTCTTGATCAGATAATTTAATCCATTAACATCCAACGTTATTATTGATATTTCCAGACACATTCCTATCATTAAGTGAGCCATTTTCTTGGTTTTTTTTTTTTTTTTTTTTTTTTTCTCTTATTTCTGTCTGACTTTAGTTTTTTTGGTATAGTACTCCCTTCAGAACTTCTTGAAGAGCTGGTCTGGAGTTGGTAAATTCTTTTAGGTTTTATATATCTGAAAATGTGTTTATCTTTTTTTTTCCCCATATGAAGGATAATCTTGATGGGTATAGTTATTTTGGTTATAATTGTCTTTCATTTAACATTTTGCTATATTTCCCCATACTTCTTTGTCTGAATTGTTTCTGATGAGAGGTCTGATGTTAACCTGATGGGATAACCTTTGTAAGTGACTTGATTTTTCTCTCTTGCCAATTTTAGTAGCTTGTCTTTGTCTGTGGTTTTGGCCAATTTGGCTATGATATGTCTTGGGGAAGATCCTCTTGGGTTGATTTTGTTCAGGTCCTTTGTATTTCTTGGGTCTCTATATTTGAATGCCTCTCTACGTTTAGAAATATTTCTTTCAGGATTTCATGGAATAGATGATCAATACCCTTATAATTTTCTTCACCTTCTGAGAAACTTATTATCCAGATATTTGAATATTTAATGGTATCTAGTATTTCTCGTAAAGTATCCTCATTTTCTTGGTTATTTTCTCTGTCTTTCTGGTGACTTTTTTCTTGGTCAGAAGTTTTGTCTTTTACACTTAAGATTCAATCTTCCGTATGAATTAATCTGCTTTCAATACTTTCAGGAGAAGTAGGAATTTCCTGTCTAGGGAACACTCGGTCTTAATTTCTTCAGTGGTTGTATGGTCATTCAGGAATAGGTTGTGTACTTGATTTCAAGTTTAATTCCACAGTGGTTAGAAAAGATGCTGGATATAGTTTCTATTCATTTGAATTTGTCAAGGCTTATTTTGTGCCCTATCATGTTGTCAGCCTGAAAATATTCTATGGAGTGGGAGTGAGAAAAAGATGTGTATTTTGTGGTTATTTGATGAAATGTTCTATATATGTCTATCAAGGCCATTTGATTTATAGTATTATTTATATCTTGTATTGCTTTGGGTTTTTTGTTTTGTTTTTGTCTAGATGATCTGTCCAGAGGAGACGGTGGAGTGTTGAGATCCCCAGTGATTAGTGAGATGCAGTCTATCTCTCTTTTTAGATCTAGCAGTCTTTCTATCATGTATTTGGTGTTCCAGACTTGAGTTCATAGATATTTATTAGTGTTATATCTTCTTAGTGAACTAGCCCTTTTAGTAATATATATGCCTGTCTTTGTCTCCTCTTATGGCTTTTGCCTTAAAGTCTATTTTGTCTGATATCAGTATTGCAACACCAATCTTTTTTTTTTCTCTTTAAATTTATTTATTTTTTACATTAATTCACTATACATCATTACAGCATACAAATGAATTTTCCATCCAAAATACACTGTGTATTGGCTCAATCAAGCACATCAACATAAATGTTTTCAGCAAATAATTTTCCAATTCTTATGTCTTGTATACTTTGTTTTTTTGTTTTGCCATCCTTGATTCCTTATCCCTCACCCTCTGCCATGTCCCACCCTCCTCCCACACTGTCTCTGGTATCCATGGTTGCTTTCTATGCCTTCCCCCCCCCCCATTTAATTGATTTGCTAATGAACTTAATTAGTCTAAATATATCCAACAGCTAGCACAGCTGATATATACCTATACATGAACCCAAGTCTGACTTTAGGCATAAACCCTGAAGTAGTACCCAGCTGGGGCTATATAGCTTACTGCAGTCATCAAATATGCATTTTTTAAAAAAAATTTCGATACCAACAGTTTTACCGTTTTTTTTTTTTTTTCTCCTGCAACTTTTTTTTTAAATTACTTAACATTCATTCCCTGAGCATCATCACAACGTACTAAATGTGGTTTCCCATCTAGAATAAACTGCATAGTGGCTTAATCATGCATGTTACCATCAATAATATTCCATTTCTACTTTCATACATATGTATACGTATATATATGTTTTTTTACCCCATGTTTGACCCTCTACCCTTTCCCACTCTCTTATTACACTATCTCTGCTATACACAGTTGTCTTCCATTCCTTTTTCCCCAACATTTTGTTGATCACACAATATCATAAGTAATCTAACTACTTTCAGCAGGTAATTTCAAGAAGAGTAGTTTTGAACTGGTAATGATATTTCCTTGAAACTTAAAGCCTAGAAACAGGTTAGTATTCTGTTCAAATAGTAGGTACATGCACCTATCAACAGCTCAAGACAGGACAAAAATCCTTTAAAACTGGAAAACAAAGCTTAGGAGAAAAGCAGCAATAATTCAGTCAAGTCACAGAATATTGTTTCATCGGTTCAGTCTCATGTACTTAATCTTTCTTCTGTTAAGATTCGATCTTCCAGATTGAATTCTGGGATATAATATTCATCTCCAAACACTGTCCCTAGAATTAAGTTGCCCATTTTCTTAGTTTTTGAACTCTTATTTCTGTGTGTCTGCATTTAATTTTACTGACATAGCACTCCCTTAAGAACTTCTTGGAGATCTGGTCTGGTGCTGGTAAATTCTTTCAGGTTTTGTTTATCTGGGAAAGTTCATGTCTTTTCTTCCCAAATGAATGATAACCTTGCTGGGTACAGAATTCTCGGTTGAAATTGCTTTTCCCTTAATACTTTGAATATATTTTCCCATTCTCTCCTCGCTTGCATTGTTTTTGATGAGAGGTCTGCCGTTAGTCTGATGGGATACCGTTTGTAGGTAACTTGCCTTTTTTCTCTTGCCAATCTTAGTATCTTGTCTTTGTCTGTGGTTTTGGTCAATCTGGCTATAATGTGTCTTGGAGAAGATCTTCTTGAGTTGGTTCTATTTGGGGTCCTCTGTATTTCTTGGGACTGAATCTTTAAGTGCCTCTCCAGGTTTGGAAAGTTTTCTTGCAAGATTTCATGGAATAGATTATCAATGCCCTTATGAGTCTCTTCACCCTCTGGGATGCCTATTATCCGGATGTTTGGGTGTTTAATTGTATCTAGTACTTCTCGCATATTATTCTAAAATTTTTGGGCCATTTTCTCAGTCTTCATGGTGGATTTTTCTAGGCCAGCCATTTTCTCTTCTACATTAGAAATTCTATTTTCTGTTTGATCTAGTCTGCTTTTTTTTTTTTTTTTTTTTTTTGGAGAGGTTTTTCGCTATAGGGCGCGTGCGCTCGCCAGACAGACAGAGAGAGACATAGAGACAGAAAGCGAGAAATCACCCCCCAGGGGGGATGGTCACGCCGCAATCCCTTCTCCTCCATTCTCCTCTCGGGATCTTGGGCACGCACGCACACGCGCCCGGCGTGAGTTTTAAGCCACTGGGTCCGAGACGCGAACCGCGGTCGACTACGTGGGAGTCCAGCGACATAGCCATTACGCTAACTGCTGGTTCCCGATCTAGTCTGCTTTTAATACTTTCAATGGAGATTTTGACTTCTTGTATTATAACCTTCATCTCTAACAGTTCCATCTGATTCTTTTGTAAAGTGTGAAATTCCTCTTTTAGATCTTGCATGAATTTCCTCACCTCCTGGAACTCTTCAACTCCTTTCTCCTTCCTCTTCAGCAGTTCCTTGTCTCTCTTCTCTTCCATCTCTGTTAGCTTTGCCATTATGAATGTTCTGAATTCTTTATTAGGCATTTCCATGATTTCCATTGAACTGTGTGTGGATGAAGAGGAGCTATCCATTTCCCTTGTGGGAGAGGTATTTTCCTGCTTCCCCGTATTTCTTGTGGTCCTGCAGCGATTTCTAGTCATCTGGTGGATGGTCAGTTTCTTCCCAAACTTGGAAGTTCAAACATGTGGGGTTTGTATGCTGGAGGCTCAGTGATCAGAGGGACATCTTCCTTTCTCCCAAAACGGCTAGATCGCAGGAGCCATGGAGCTGTCTGTCTCTGCACTACCTTGGTTTCTTCAGGTGTCAAAGACGCTTACAAATATAAACCTTCTTTATATGTATCTATTTGAAGTTCACCATAGGTTTCCTGGTAAATTACGGTTTGGAAAAGCTTTGCATGGTGCAGAGGACTTGGTGCCGGGCAGTCGACGTTAGCTGATAACGACGGGCGTGTTTTCTCATCTTTCTTGTAAGCCTCTCCAGACACCAGTCTTTTTTTTTTTTTTTTTGGTTTTCATTTGCATAGAATATCTTTCTCCAGTCCTTCATTTCAGTCTATGTATATCTTTAACAATGAGGTGTGTTTCTTGTAAGCAGCATATAGGGAACTTCTTTTGTTTTTTAATCTATTCAGTCAGTCTTTCCTTTTATATTTCTCTTTAAGGTTTTTAACATAATGCACATGCACTCTTCAGAGAGAGACAAAGAGAGACACAGAGAGGGAAATGAGAAATCACCATCCAGGGAAGATGGTTATACCTCAGTCCCTTCTTCATTCTCCTCTAGGGATTAGGGGAATGCATACACATGTGCCTGGCATTATTTCCCAGCCACTGGGTTCAGGACATGAATCATGGTCAGCTATGTGGGAGTTCAGCGTCTTTAACTACCACATCACCTGCTGGCCCCCACTCTGTGTCTTTTAACTGGAGAATTTAATCCATTAACATTCAATATCATTGTCTATATTTGTGGACTTATTGCTTCCATCTTGTTAGCCATACTATTGGTTTGTTGTTGCTATTGTTACCTTATTTGTTTGTGTCTCTTTAATTTTCCTGATACAGTACTCCATTCAGTACTTCTTGAAGAGCAAGTCTTTCAGTTTTTGATTATCTGATAATAATTTTAATTCTTATTCCCATCTGAAGGATAATCTTGCTGGATATACTATTCTTAGTTGAATTTTTTTCTATTAGTATTTTGAGTACATTTTCTCATTCTTTCTTTGCCTGCATTGTTTCAGTTGAGAAGTCTGATGTTAGCCTAATATGATAACCCTTGCAAGTAACTTTATGTTGTTCTCTTGCAATTTTTAGGAAATTTTCTTTGTCTTCGATTTTTACCACTCTGGCTATAATGTGCCAGTGGGATGGGGGTAAAGATCTTCCTATGTTGATTTTATTTGGAGTTCTTTTTATTTCCTGTGTCTGACTTTCTCTATGTTTCTCTATATTTGGAAAGTTTTCAGATAGTATTTTATAGAAGAGGCTTTCTATGCTTTTTCTAGTTTCTTTACCTTCTGAAGCACCCATTATATTGATACTTGGGTGTTTAATGGTGTCTAGAATTTCTTGTCAGTTATCATTATTTTTCTTGTTGTTACTTTTTTCATTCTTTTTGGTGGTTTAGTCCATGGTGGAGACTTTGACTCCAAGATGAGAAATTCTTTCTTCTGCATGGTCTAATTTGCTATTAACATTTTTGAGGGAGATTTTAATTTCTTATATTGAATTCTTCAATTTTGAAACTTCTGTTTAGTTTCTCTTTCTTTCTTTCTTTTTTTTTTAAAGAGATTTTTGGCTTATGATATTTGTGTGCTCACCAGAGATAGAGAGACAGAGACTTAAGAGGGAAAGTGGAAAGTGAGAAATTATCCCCCAAGGATGATAGTCACACCACAATCCCTTTACCTCCATTCTCCTCCAGGGATCTTTGGCACACAAACACACATGTGCCAAGTGTGAGTTTCAAACCACTGGGTTCAAGACTCTAACAGGAGTAAGCCATGTGGGAATCCAGAGATATAAACGCTCCACCATTTGCTGGCACTTTTGGTTCTCTTTTAGAATGTCTATCTCTTTATGGAATTCTTCTTTCATGTCATGAAATGACATAATTTTCTCATTTCCTGGAATTGATTATTTGTTTTCTCTTGCATCCCATTGAGTTTTGTCACAATGAATATTCTGAATCCTTTTTCTGATATTTATTTCTGGGAATTTTTCTTCAGTGCCTTTTATTAGTGAGGGGTTATTGTGTTCCTTTGGGGTAGAGATATTTCTTTGTTTTTTCTCTCTCTCTCTCTCTTTCTTTTTCTTCTTCTTCTTTTCTGTTTACTTTGTGCTGGTTTTTGGTCATCTAATGAAGGGTTTACTCCTTCCTATTTATTGGAGTAGATTCTGTAGTGTCAGAGGGAGACAATTGGTCCTAGATCCCAGGTGTGTTCTTGGAAGAGGGTTGTGTCTTCCAGATTAGAGCAGGTAAAATTTATGCAGGAAGTTTCATGTGATTAGCTCCTTTCCCAATCTTCCAGCTCTTGATGAAATGGGGATGAGCTAAGGAGATATGACTTAATGAAGGGGCTTAAGTCACGAGTAGTAGACTGGAGAGCTCCAGCTCCAAAAGCAAAAGGTTTTGGGAGGCTCCCAGGAAGAGAGGAGTGTCAGCACTAAACTCAACTATCTTGGCAGGCAGGGTTCAGGAAGCAGGCAGCACTGCAGTAGGCTGGAGGGCCCTAAGTTTCAATGGCAAATTTTGAGGTGGGGAGTTGAGAAGCACCCAAGAGATGTGTCCCAACAGGAATCCAGCTGTCTTAACAGGTGGGGCTCAGGAACCAGACACTATTTCTTTTAAGAATTTTATTTTATTAGGACCAGCAGTTAGTGTAATGGCTATGTCGCTGGACTCCCACGTAGTCGACCGCGGTTCGCGTTCCAGACCCGGTGGCTTAAACTCACGCCGGGCAATTCCAATCAAAATACCAGAGATATTCTTCAGAGATCTAGAAAAGGCAATCATAGAATTTGTCTGGAACCATAAAAGACCTCGTATTGCAAAAGCAATCCTGCGCAAGAAGAATGGAGTAGGAGGCATATCACTCCCTGATCTCAAGATATACTATAAAGCTGTGGTCATCAAAACAGCATGGTATTGGCATAAAAACAGACAAGTGGACCAATGGAAGAGAATAGAGACCCCAGAAATAACCCCCAAAGCTTACAGCCAACTGATCTTTGACAAAGGATATCAGTCAATCCATTGGGAAAAGGAAAACCTCTTTAGTAAATGGTGCTGGAAAAACTGGGTATCCACCTGCAGAAAGATGAAACTGAACCCCCATCTTTCACCATTGACAACAGTCAACTCAAAATGGATCAAAGATCTGAACCTAAGACCTCAAACAATAAAACTACTGGTGGAAAAAGCTGGGGAAACTCTAGGGGACATTGGAGTAGGCAAAGACTTCTTAAATAAGACTCCCAAAGCACAGGCAATAATCCCTAAAATAGACAAGTGGGACTATATTAGACTAAGAAGTTTCTGCACAGCAAAGGACACAGTAACAAGTGTGAACTGACAACCCTCAGAATGGGAAAATATTTTTGTTAAATGTGCCTCAGACAAGGGACTGATAACCAGAATACATAGGGAACTCAAGTGCCTTATGCGAAAAAAAAATGATGAACCCAATTAAAAGATGGGAAAATGAGCTGAACAAAAGTCTCTCTAAGGAAGACATATGAACAGCCAAAAAGCATATGAGGAAATGCTCAACATCCCTCATCATAAGGGAGATGCAGATAAAAACTACAATGAGATACCACCTAACCCCTGTCAGAATGGCAAAGATTAAGAATATAAAAAGTGATAAGTGTTGGCGGGGATGTGGTGAAAAGGGAACCCTCCTACACTGTTGGTGGGAATGTAAACTAGTTCAACCACTGTGGAGAACAATATGGAGGTTCCTCAAAGATCTACAAATAGAACTAACATTTGATCCAGCAATCCCACTTCTGGGTATTTACCCAAAAGACAGGAGAACGCTCAGTCAGAAAAGTGCTTGCACATCAACGTTTATCGCAGCATTATTCACAATTGCCAAGACATGAAACCAACCTAAATGTCCACAAACTGATGAATGGATTGGAAAAGTGTGGTATATATACTCTATGGAATACTACTCAGCCATAAAAAATAACAAGACCCTGGAATTTGAAAGAAAGTGGTCAGATACGGAGGATATATTGCTGAGTGAAGTAAGCCAGGCTATGAAAGGAAGATATTGTATGTATCCACTCAATATATACTGACTATCAGCACTCTATAATAGAGAGCAAAAAATTGGAGGAAATAAAAGCAGTAAAGGTACTTAATGAGAGTAGGACAGTGTGGAATGGGGGAAGTGAAGAGAAGAGGATAGAGAAAGATAACAAGTGAACAATAGAGAGGCAGGACGTTAGTGAGAAACAGATATGGCTTATTAACTGTTGATGTTGACATGTATAGTATTCTCAACTGGATTGGTCTGAGAAGTATCTCATGATGGGCAAAGTATTTATACAAGCAAAATGAGAAATAGCAATTGACTGTTTTAAAAAATAATTAGAATAATAATAATAATGATTGGGGAAAACATAGAAAAGATATTGAATGTTGAAGTGGGGAGATTAATGTCTGTACTGACTGACATGCATGGCATTCCCTTTTGAAAAAGCAATGTAATACACTGTAAAGTTATATGTAATTCAATGTAATATAAAGAAGAATATGATGATAATAAAAAATTTAAAAAAAAAAGACTCACGCCGGGCACATGTGCGTGCATGCCCAAGATCCCAAGAGGAGAATGGAGAAGGAAGGATTGCGGTGTGGCCATCCCCCTTGGGGGGTGATTTCTCGCTTTCTGTCTCTCTGTCTCTCTCTGTCTTTCTGGCGAGTACACGTGCCCTATAGTTTAAACCTCTCCAAAAAAAAAAAAATGAAAAAGAATTTTATTTTATTTTATTTATTATTTTTAAGCTTACTACAGTCATCAGAGGGGGGTGGAGGGTAGTCAGAAAGCAAGTTGCCAGGTCGGGACTTGAACCACAGTCAGCCATGTGGGAGTCCAGCATTCCAACTACCATGCCACCTACTGGCCTCAGACACTATTTCTTTTATTTTTTAAAAAAATTATTTTATTTAACTTTATTTATCCATTTATTTATTTATTTTAATTTGACAGCAAGGAATTGTGAGAGAGAGAGAGAGAGAGAGAGAAAGAAAGAGAGAGAGCGAGAGAGAGAGAGAGAGAAAGCAAGCCACCATGTCTGGGACTCGAACTGTGGTTGGTCATGTGGGAGTCCAGTACCCTTAACCACCACTCCACACACCGGCCCCTAGACAATATTTCTTAAACAACAACTTGGTTCTTAACTCATTCTGTCCTAATGCTCCTGCCCAAATTGCTTCTTAAAAATGCTCCCAATAGCACTCAACTAGAAAATTCAAAGTCTATTTTTTTTTTCAGTTTTCTGAACCTCTTTACAACACTTGAATTATTAATATTGTTTTAACTTGTACTAACCATATCTTTTTATTTCTGCTTTTCAATGCTTTCATATCTGGGCCCTTGTTGACCCTGGACTACTGCCCTTCCAAGAGACACTAAGGACTTGCCTTCCAGGGTGCCTTTTAAATGTAAAACACCAACACCCTCTTCTAAAGCAATCTCACAGTCTGGATCAGATCAGTATTCTTTTGCTCTGACCATCTCAGTGCAGGGCCAGGTGTCACATAACCAGGGACAGTTTTGATGCCCCAGAGTTCACTGAGATTATTCAAACTATGTACCAGGTACTTCTTAGTGTGTCTCCCCAGTACAAGCCAGGCTTCCTGTTTCTAGGGCTCTGTGAGTTTAAAAAGTCTTCCTTTATGATAGTCATTTTGTATCTACATGTCTTATCAAGCCCGATTAAGACAAATTCCAAGGTCAGCTGGTGGCATGGTGCTTGGGGTACTGGACTCCCACATGGCTAACCTCGGTTCGAGTGCCAGAGCGCTTTCGCTGTCTCTGGTCAAAATAAATAATGACAATAATAATCATAAATAAAAGGAAATAAACAATTTTTAAAAAGAGACCAATTCCAGGTACCTTGAAAATAATATATTCCATTTTTGTAAACCATCATTGTCCTTGATTTTGGAACAGATCTCTGGTCTTTTAACTACTGTCCCTTGGTGGCTTTGTTTGTTTGTTTTCTTTTGCCCATTATTGTGTTTTTCCATTTTTCTACTCTTGTTTCTGACTTGCTTATAGAAGATTTAGAATTAGAATAGAGTCATATCTGCAAGCTAATGGATTTCTAACAGTGAGATGAGGTGGATCGCAAGTTAAAAAAGGTTTCGTGTTTGCTTTTCTTAAAGGAAATGGGGAGAAAGTTTTTAGGGAAGATCAGGATTAGAAAAACTCTTGTAACCCATGTATTGAACATGCACAACCGGGGAGATGAAATCAGAAAAGCATCTTTATTTTATATTCCATCACAGTCCCTTTAAAATTGTCCTGAGACAGAGGTGTGTTCAGCTTTCTTTCTTTCTGGTTTATCTTCCCCATCATTGTACTAACTTTCACTTATGTTCCTTGTAGGGCTGGGACAGAGAGGAAGAAAAAGAAGATACTGAAGTTTCTTCCTTGAGTGGTACTGTTATAAGATGGTTTTGTTGTTTCTGGTCTTAAGTATTAAAAATGGCTCTTCCTGTAAGAAAAGCTGTCTAGAGACTGTTGTTACTGGACTCTTCTTCCAAATCTTTTTTTGGCTGCTATTTCATTCTCAGCTCCTGGATTTTGGCTTTCCATTCTGTACCAAATTTTCTCTGTTGGACAAGTAATGACAAATGATTAAGATGACAGGTATACTAATTACCCTGATTTAATCATTGCACATTGTATTCTTATACTGAAAAATCATAGCTTACCCCAATAAATGTGTGCAATTATCATATATTAATAAGAAATATTAGAGGCCATCAGATGGCATGGAGGTTAAGATGCTGGATCCCACATGGCCAGCTGTGTGGTTTATGTCCCTATAGAAAGAGAAAAAGAAAAAAATAAATTAAATAAAGATTGTCTTTGTTGGATTACATTGCTCTTTGCTCTTTCAGGCAGTTCTCTTGGGCAGATTTATCATACTATAGCTCTAGGACAACATTCTTAATCAGGACCTACATTTGATGTCGTCTCATCTGAGGGGAGCACAGTTACTGTCCAGGTGCAAACCTATACAGTAGGTTTGCCACAGACTTCTTGTTTCTCTGCTGTGGGCCACTGTGCTTCCCAAATACAGGAAATGCATCTCAAACACTCTGAGTAGTCCCATTTCAGCTCCCGTCACCAGACTCTAGCTTACAAGTAAGCATCGCTCACCCATGCCCCACTGGTGGGCAATGGATTTCAACACAGGGTCATCTCTTACCTAGGAAATCTTTCTCCTTCTCTTCGGAGCAAGGCTTTGGAAATACTCTTCTTCAAACTTTTCTTTGACTCCTTTCTGTCCTTTTCATGTTTCACCATCAAAAATTCCATTCTAACATCACATAATCCAGAGTTAAGAAAAGCAGAAGAATTCCTAAATTATTTTACCATACCTATGTTTTTCATGATCTCCATTTAAACAATGTCACTACCAATGTTTAAAATTGTATATGCAAGATAGGCACTGAGTATGATGTTTCTTCTTACAAATGTATTGTAAAGCAAAGTCAGGTTATACTTTCTAACACTTAGCTTTCTATGCCTGTGCAAAATCTCTCTGTTTGGACAACACCGTGATCTATGATGGTGATTCTCAATCCTGGCTGTGCATCAATATAACCTGAAGAGTGTATTTAAAATTCAGACGTTGGGCTCTATTCCAGATCCACTAAGTCAGTCTTTAAGCCACCAGCATTTTTATCAAGCTTCATCTGTGATTCTCTTGTACAGTAAATTCATGATTCTCCTGGTGGTAGTTCCTTAGAAATACTAGTGCCACGAGGAAGGATGTAAACAGTCCCTGGTGGGCAAGTCTTGCACTTACAAGATGTCATTCTCACCAGTAGCTCCATTAGGAGTAAATTCCAGCAAAGTCTTATTTTTATTTTTCCTCCAGGAAGTTTCTATTCATTAATGTTCCCTGCTCCTGAAGAGTGAAAACTCACCTCCAGATTTACTAGTTAGTTGTCTGCTGAATCCATTGTTATGGAATGTCTCTGCTTAACAGACTTGATAGGAAAGCCTGACTCATCACCTCCAACCCCACAGCTGGTTTCTATGTTCCAGTGCTAAGTCCCTTATTCACCAGTTTATCCACTCGCTCTCTACTACACTTGACAACTTGGGTCTCTGCTGCCAATTCCCTTGTTTTGTGTCTTGGTAGCCTTGGGGATATTAAACATTTTATCCTTTTCTCTTTCTCCTTAGAGAATTGAAGTTCTCCATAGTTCTCATTAGTAACCTCTGAGTATGAATAATTATATAAATGTTCATGACCTTTCAAACATTTTCCTGATCTACTATTTTGATTTTGTGATGAAATTCCCTCTGTGGTAATTCACAGGCTCAGCTTTGATGCTGAGAGGTTCTCAGGGTACTCTAAGAGAGGTAGGTGATGCCTAAGACATTATCTGGAGGAGACGGTCTTGAGTAAGAATTTTTATTTACTCCTCTTCATTATTCCTCGAATTTACACACCTGACAAATTATAACTCTTTTTCTCTGTTTCCAACCATCTCAGTCTCTACCTCTTTTTACTTCTCCAGTCAGTTACTAGAATTATTCTTGTAAAATGTAGATCATCCCAGATTAATCCCTCCCACCCCACCCCAGCCTCTAGTTCCTCTATGGCTTCCCATTATCCACATATTGAAGATCAGAATGGTCTATTGTCAAAGTGTGCTTCTATTTTTTTTTTTTTTTTTTTTGGCCATAGAGACAGAGAGAGACAGGGAGAGGGAGAGACTGAGAGAGCAGGCCACAATGGGTGTTCGTGGTCACATCCCAATACATTTTCCTTAATTTCTCTTTCCTATCCAGATTTCAAGCACACAGGCATGTGTGTCCAGCATGTTTTTTTCAAGCCACTGGGGCTGGGATTAGAACTGTGGTTGACTATGTTAGATATGGCTCCCTTACCCACTGAGGTATGTGACTGGCCTGCATTTGAATTCCATTTCTCTGCACTGTGCTCCTAAATTATTCATTTTTTTCATAATCACATGAGTATGTTGTCTTAGTTCCTTTAGGCTGCTATAACAAAAATACCATAGACTGGGTATCTTACACAACAAACATTTATTTCTCACAGTTCTGAAGGCTGGGAGGCCAAGATCAAGGTGCTGGACAATTTGGTGTCTGGTGAGAGCCTATTTATTGGTTGTAGATGGTTATCTTATTGCTGTGCCCTTACTGGTGAAAGGTACAGGGAGATCTGTGGAGTCTTTTACATAGGAACACTAATCCCATTTATGAGGGCTCTCCCCTCATGACCTAATCACCTCCTGAAGTCTCTGCCTCCAAAGGCCAACACGTTGAGGGTTGTGTTTCTCAACACAATTTTTTTTTTTCCCCCAGTGGGCATTCATAACTTATGGCATGCCTCATGCCTTTTCTTGTGAGCATGCTTTTTCCCATGACATTTCTTTCTGACTGAAAGTTGGGAAGAGCGAGGGAACTCATTTTTTGAGCTGCTACTACATTCCAGGCACTGTAAGAGGTGTCTTTACATATCTTTCACTCACAGTTCATAGCAATACTCTACAATAGCTGCTTGCATTCCCATTGTACAAATGGGGAAATAGATAGTTTCAATAACCTTCTCTGGAATGACATAAACATAAGGATCAACCTGGAATGAAACTATCAAAGTCAGGGACTTCTACTCATCTTTGGTCTTCCTACTCAGTTCTCCCAGCTGAACAGGCATGCTTATTCCCCCCATGAAATGTCTTTCAATTTCCTCATAGTTCATTGCTCCTATTCCCATATTTATAAATAAGTATTTGTTGAGAAAGTCCTTTATGCCAGACATTATGCCAGGTCCAACAGACAGGCATAGGAGCAAGACAGAACATATTTCTGCTCTCAGGGAACTTGCATTCTCCTGGGGAGTTATATAATAAACAAGTTAACAGATGACTAAGAAAATTAAAGAGTGTGTGAGTACGGCAAAAGTGATCAACAGGGTAATAGCAGGTTTTAGATTAAATTTTTCAGTTTAAATATTTGAATTGAGAGTTGGACAATGTGGAAGAGCCAAATAAGTAAAGTGCTAGAGAAGAAAGGCAAACAAGTTCAAAGGTTCTGGGGCAGGAAATAGTTTTGTCCATTTGAGGAGCAGTTTTTTCAGATCAATCGAGTGTAAAAATTTTAGATTGAAAAGGTATGCAGACACTAGATTATGTGAACTCATGAGACCATGTTGAATTGTATTCTAAAATTAATATAAAATCTTTGATGGATTTTTTGTTAGTTTGATTTTTTTTTTCATTCCCAAGGGATATGTGTACTCACCTGAGAGACAGAAACAGAGAGAGAGAGAGAAAGAGATTAAGAGAGAGAGAGAGAGAACTGAGAAAGCGAAAGAGGAAGAGACCATTCTCCCAATGGCATGTAGTCACATCAATTCTTTCTCCTCATTTCTCCAACCTGTTGGGATTTGGGGCATGCATACACATGTACCCAGAGTGTTTTTCAAAATATGAGTCTGGAATGCCAACCACCATTGGTCACGTGGGGTCTGGCTTCCACATGAGATCTGTGCTATGGGGCCAGCCCTGAAGAATTTTTAAGAATGGCTTTATTGAGCTAAAGCCATTCTTAAAAATTGACATGCACAATAAATGATATTTGAAGTGCACAATTTGATGATGTTCTGACACATTTATAAACCCATGAAATGCTCATCATGATCAAGATAATATATTTCTGGAATGGTCTTTTGCAATTCCCAGAGAATTTTACCTAATATCAACCCCAGACAACCACTGACCTATGTTTGGTCACTATAAATTTGTTTGCTTTTTCTAGAATTTCACAGAAATGGATTGATAAAGTATGACCTTATGAGTATATGTGGTTTATAGGTTTCTCTTAGATATCTTTAATGAAGTTAAAGAAATTCCCCTCTATTCTTAGTTTGCTGGGAGTTTTTATCAGGCATGGGTATTGTGTTTTATCAAATGGCTGTTCTCTATCTTTTGAGATAGTCATCTTTTTTTCTGAATTAATTGATTGTTTTGAATGTTAAGTTAATTTACATTATGGGGATAATCCCTACTTGATTATGATTTATTATGTTTTAAAATATATTTTGGATTAATTTTGCTAAGATTTTGTTTAGAAAATTTGTATCTATGTAGATTTCTATTCTTATAGTGTATTTATCTGGATATGGTGTCAGAATAATGCTGGTCTCATAGAATGGGTTGGGAAACATTTCCTTTCTTCAGTTTTCCTTAGGAGTTTGTTGAAATAGGTTTTGTTTCTCAATGTCTGGGAGACTTCAAAGTTTCCTTTGTTGGATATAGGGTTATTTATTCAGGTTATCTATTTCTTCCTGAGTGAGTATTGGCCATGTGTCCTTTAAAGATTTTGCCCATTTTCTTCTAAAGTTGTCAAATTTACTATCACAAAGTTGCTCATAATAATCTTTCATCTTTCTTTAATATATGTATACTTTTAAGTCTCACTGATGTCTCATTTTATCGATCTCACATTCCTGGTATTGTCATTAGTGTCTTCAATATTTCCCCTCTCATGAGTCTGGCTAGAGGTTGATCAAAGTTAGTGACTTTTTCAAAGAACCAGCTTTAAATCTCATGCACTTTCTCTGTTAATGTTTTCTGTTTTGTATATAATTGGTTTCTACTCTAACTTTTATTATCTCATTATTTTGTTATTTTGAGCTTATACCATGTTTTTTTTGTTTTTTTTTTCTTTTTTTGAGGACGCTAAGGTCATTGATTTGAAATCTGTCTTCCTGTTGATTGCTTTTGATGATTCAAAGATGAGTTACTCCTAGTCTTGTGACTTTTGAGCAATTTTCCCCCTGTAATCCTTTCAAGTGGTTCTTTCCCTGGCCCCATTTAATTCTCTCACAAGTACACACCAAGCTCGCTAAGCACAAGGCTTGGAGAGGACCCTCCACGGATCTCTGCAGCTTCTGTACAGCTCTCTCTTCTCCAGTTGGCTCCTGAACTCCAACTTTATTGTTCTCTCAGACTCCTAGTATTGTTTCCTCAGCTCATCAAGATCACTAAGCTTTGCATGGTCTCCCCCCACCCCATTCCATGATGGAAGTCCTCTTCAGGCAGATAGGACTCTCTACTTTGTTTCCCATCTCTAAGACGTTGCCTGATGTGCAGTGTTTTGTGCACTGTTTCATATATTTTATTTCATTGTTGGAGGAAAGTCTAGTCCCTGTTATTTTAGCTCTGTCAAAAGTGGAAGTCTTGTCCACTTGAAGGACTTTAAGCAGAGAAGTGGCATTTCTTAACCTTTCAAGGTTTAGAAAAATTGTACCAACCACCACATGGAAACAGATGGAAAGTGGGAGAACAGGGAGGTTTTTGTGAGAATGAAAGCAAGAAGCTGTGGTAGGGAAGTAAGGTTTTTGAAGGGAGCATAGAGACAGAGGGCAGGTTGGGTCCATTTAGGGAGGGAATCCATAGACTTGCTGAGGGAGGTGGGAGGAAAGGGAGGAGACAAAGCTGCCTCCTGGACATTTTCCTAGAACAACTGGAAAGTTGAGGAGGAGAATGTTGAGGACAGGCAGAGGTCAAGAGTTATCACTAGGGGATTAGCATCACATGCCATTTTAGTCACCAAGATGGCTCTGGTTAAACGGGCAGTGGGCTGTAAGAACGCAGAGCTCCAGGGAGAGTCAGGGCTTCAGATGTACAGTGGAGTCATGAGCATGGAACTGTTCAAAGCTGGGACTGGCAGAGTTCAACTACGAGGAGACTTAGAAGAGGAAAGAGGGCCCACGTGGAGGCAGAGGTTTCCTCTACCCCTCCAGATAGGAGAAAAGGAGGAGTTGGGAAAGAGACTGGGAAGAGGTATCTGTCTTCCAATAAGATGTGGTTCTGTTAATTAACCAGGTGCTATTCTGTATTAGAATTACCTGTTTATCCACCTGCTATTCAACTGGCCTGTGAGTCCTTGAAGTCAGGGGTCCTGTCTTACTGTGTCTTACCTGTGTCTAATGCAGCATCTGGCACCTCAAGGGACCTTTGAATGAATGAATGAGACCAAAGGAGTCAGCAGATGATTGGTGTGATATCAGAAGGACAGAGTCATTTTTTTTTAAGTTTCTTTTTTTCTTCCAAGAGAAAGAGATACAGAAAGACAGAGATGTGTACTCCTAATAAGAATCACACTGTGAATCATCCCCAGTCTCAGCTAGCCTGGATTATAGGCGTATGAGCTCAGAGAGTTCCTGGGACACAAACCCAGACCACTTCCATGTAGGCCTAGTCACATGACCATTGTGCACCACCTGGCTCAGGACAGTGCCTTTTTGTATTCAAAGAAGCTCCAGAAGATAATTCTGGGAAAATTAGGCCCAGGGGTCAGGGGGTGTTAAAGAGAAACAGTCCAGAAACATTTTTCTGGGTGCCAGTTTCCTGACTCATCAAACTGAAAGTCCTGGGGAAGTGACCTTTAGTGCTCCCTCTGTGAACATGGAGAACACGGACAGGAACCCTCCGTTTGGCTTCTTGCTATAGGACCAGAACAGAGACAAAACAACATGTTTAAGTTGGGCTTTCTTGGTTGATGTTTCTATTCTTTTGGTCTTTCGTCTGCTCTCAAGCAGATCAAAGCATATCTTGTGAAATGTTTTGGCCCCAGATTAGGATTTAAGATGCACAAAGGGTTAGTATGGACATTAATAAAAAGATCATCTCAACCTTTCAAACTGGGGAACCATCCTGGGGGTCAAAAGAAGTCAGGTGCCTCCCTGCCTGGGCCGTCAAGAAATAAAGATGTCTTTCCTGAGGATTCAGGCTAGGGGTTAGTGTCGGGCTCCAGGATACCCCCTGCCCTGATGGGGGACCAAACCTCCCTCTCTGGACTTACAGGACTGGCAAAGACAGTGACAGGAACCTGGCCACGGAGCCTGGCTGAAATCCAGGCCTGAGTAAAAGCCCAGTAGAGGGCTGCAGCGAAAGACAACCTTCCGAGGTTAGCCGCGATATTTACAGTTTTATCATTTCTACAGAGAGCTGTGGTCTCGTGTTGTACACATTCAGCAAGTTGAACCGTCTCTGAAAAATTTTAACTGTCCAGTTGAAACTATAATAAAGTTTATTTTGGTTAAAACCTGAAATGAGCCGGAGTTTGGATTTTTCAGCCTGGTGGCTTTGTGTAAACAGTTTACTTAACATCGTTTTTGGCTCTTATTCAATAAACCACCATGATAATCCCATTCACAGACAAAACAGATCACAGATTACTGGACAGGCTGTTGTAAAACAGCACGTTACCTGCTTTTTGTGTGAAACATAAAGATCTGTTTTTGAGAAAGTACTCGGCCCTCTTTGTTTTTATAGTCGAAAGCATAGTTTCTTCAGACCTCTACGGAAGAGAAAGAATGTTACTTCGTTTAGCTCCTTTTTCTTCCATAAAAATAGATTTTAATTAAGCGCATAAAGAGCGCTGGGCTTTGAGCTGTTATTTTCCAGAGAAGGCATGCTGGCTTTATTCAAATTGGAAGAGACCCCAGACGAATGCCAAAATCACCTATTGCTTACATTTCATTTTAATGTGCTCAAGTTCAATAAAAGTTTATCATCTCCATTAAACCAGTACCTATTGGAACTGATTTAATCTTGTTAGCACAAAGAACCACATGAAAGAAATCAAGACCCCAGGACAAAATTGTACCTAGCAGGTTGGAGGATAAATGACATGAAAGACATGGAGCGTCTACCGGCGACAGTGTCTCTCAGCTGCTCCTGTTGTGCACACGCGCGTGTGCAGCAGGCAGGGGTGTGTGTGGCGGTCCGCACTCTGGAACGGGAGGCCTGGCTACCGGCCACAGTGCAGCACGCCGGGGAGGCTGCCAAGCCCGAGTCCTCAGCTGCTCAGTGTCACAGCACCGCCACGCTCCTGCACCGACCATGAATTGTGTGACATTTGAACAAACAGATGTCACGTGGAGGGGTGCTAGTCAAACGTCTACTGGCAACAGCACAATGAGGACATATATCTTGATTCTAGCCCCCAGAGAGCTACAGTTTTACGTGTATGCGCGCGCGCACACACACACACACAGGCCATTCTCTGCAGGGAAAAGAGTCAGTGGGCTCTTCCCCTTTATCTTTATTCTTCATTTTTGTCTACTCCTCCACTCCCACCCCCCAAAGCCAGTTTGTAGCTAAGCATGAACAGAGCCCAAAGATCCAGAGAATGGCAGGTCTTGGATTCAAGGGTGGCTGGACCCTGGGGACACGGATTACAATTCGGTGGGGGTGACTGCCTGTTTGTTGCTTACCTGAGACAGATCTGATGGGCCAGTAGGTGTGATAGGTGAGGTCCGGGGTCTGAGCTCAGGAGAGACAGAGCTACAGAGAGAGGATGAAGGATTCATTTCCTTAGAAGACTCGATCTGTAAGGCACGAGTAGGATTTCTTAGGACACAGGTAGGGAAGGCACTGAATAGAAGAAATGGTTTCCCCAGTTCTGCTTTGATAATGTGGTGGAAGCCGCAGGGACACAGCCTCATGCTGGCACCTCAGTGGTTTGCAGCGTGAGGAACAGAGAGTGATTATCCCCCTTAGCCTGATCCTCACTGTCTCAGCTACAGGGATACTTGGCAAAAGAGGGGACTTGGAGTGGAAGAATGTTTAATGACATTTTTTGGATTGCTCTAAGACACCTTCAGGATCTCCTAAAAATATTTGTTTAAACTTTGGGGGATTAAAGGTTCTTCTTACACAGGGTGAGACATGAGCCATGGAGGACTGAGAGGACATGAGTCATGATCCCCTGCCTCCAATTACACATCACCGAGGAGGGATTTACAGATCTCCTGTACATCAGCATCAGTCAGCTTGGGCTGCTCTAAGTCAAGTTCGGGTGACTTCAGCACCAGAACTTTATTTCTCAGCATTCTGACGGTTGGCAGGATCAAGATCGGGATGTTGGGCAAAGTCGGTTTTACTCTGAGGCTTCTTCTCATGGATCATGGGTGACCACCTGTTCTCTGTGTCCTCACATGGCAGAGAGAAAGAAGGAGAGAGAAAGCTCTCTGGAATCTCTTCTTACAAGGAAACTAATTCCATGATGAGGGGCCTCAACCTCATGACCTTATCCAACCCTGATAACCTGCCAGAGACCTCGTTTCTAAATCCCATCACATGGGTGGTCACAGTTTCCACATATCAATTTAGGGATACACAAACATTCAATTCATAACAGTACTCTGTGTGGGAGTCTACAGGTCTCCAAGACACAAAAGCGAGGGAGAAAGGACGACAGAGTACTCTGGGGAGGGCACTTGCGAATAGCCTGCTTTTCTTCTCTCTCCCTTTAGCTCAGAGAGTGCTGCCCACATGACCTCGTGTATGTTTCTCAAGCCTGCCGAGCTGACCTGCTCGTTCTGGAATGCCTTGTCCACCTCGAGGCATGGCTGGCTTTCTCTGCCCTCAGCTCAATGTCAAGGCAGCCCTCACCATCTTGTAGAAAGTTCCCTGTAGGCTCTGGTCACACTCAGTCACCTCACTCTGCTTTATTCCCCCATAACATGTAAAGTGAGTTAGAAGTACGTTGTGCCATTGTGTTCTTGTTTATCACCTGGATGTTCCTAGTCTCAGTGAAATGGGCTCGATTGTAGCAGGGATCTCACCTTTCAAAACCGTGTCTGTGTGTCCCAAAGCTGGAAGAGTAACTGCTCACAGCAAGTGTTTAATAGCTATGCTTCGATAATTACTGTACAGGGGGTGAATGTAGCAGTCCATGGGCATCTGAGAGGGGCTTTGAAGTATGGGAAGAATTTTGACTGATGGACATGTGTATGCGGAGGGAAGATAATCTGCCCTTTTTCTTGATTAAACCTTTAAAATAATTTAGTTACCGGATAAGCCTGTGGCCTACTGGTTAAGGAAGCTGGATCCCATATGGCAAACTGCAGTTTGAATTCTGGCCCAAGCAACTTGAAAAACATGCCAGGTACATGTGCATGTGCATGTATATCCCAAATCCCAACAGGATGGAGAAATGGAGGATAAGAGGCTGCAGTGTGACCAAACCTCCTGGCAGGGGTGCTTTCTTCCTCTTCCTTTCTGTCTCTCTGTCTCTAACTCTGGCAAGCACATGTGCCAGAGAGAAAAACAGAAAGATAGTATTCATTTTTTTTTTCAGAGAGAGAAGAGAGAGAGGGGGAGAGAGAGAGAGAGAGAGAGAGAGAGAGAGAGAGAAGCAGACGCCTCCAACAATGTCTTCAGACCATAATCCACCCCCAGTCTCAGCCATCTTGGGCCATGGGTGTGCACGTGTGTGCCCAGTATGCTCAGGGAAGTCCTGGAACACAAGTCCAGGACCTCTCTCATGTTGGTCCAGCTGCGTTACCTGATACCATCCACTCCCCCCTTTAGCACAAACTTATGAGCTTCTTTAGAGAGTACTCTTTTTGGTTGCTTTTTGGAGTCTTTCCTGGTGTCTGACCGAAAAGCTCAACTTCTTTTTTGCCAATTTCACCCCCTTTTATCTCCCATAAAGTCAAAACTCCATCAATTCTGCTCATTATCCTTTCTAAAGCTTTACTTTTGGAAAAACAGACTGCAAATGAAAACTAGTAATGCTCGTATTTTCAATGCCATTTTTTTTTCATAAGAAGATGCTAGATGATAATGGGAGGTGCAGATTATGCTTCAGGTCATGATGTCTCTGGGCTTGTCTTAGGGCTGCTCTCTAGGTTTCCACGCGGACGAGAGAGAGCAGGAGAGGCAAGGCAAGGGGACTTCGGGGAATATAATTTCTCTAGATTCTGTGTTTGTAAGCATTGTAGCCTGCATTCTAAGGGCACAGGCGCTGTGTCTGAACACTGCGCTGTGCAGACCTACACTCAGCAAATACCCCAGTGCCCAGGGGCCTGACATCGAGCCAACTCACTCATACGGGTGAGTGAGACATGGTCTCATACGCAGGACAGGTGAAGTAAAGTGCAAGTCCCTTTGGTCCTACTTGGCACCTGGCAAAGATGGAACAAGATTTCAAAAGAAGGCTAAGTGCCCTCCTTAGAGAAGCTTCTTTAGCAAGATGCTTGGCTCCATCAATTTAGTTTAAGCATGGGGGAACTTCCTGGCCTGGGTAAGACCTTTCAGAGCTCAAATGACAACATCCCAGGAACAACGATCCCTCTCCTTCCAGGCAGTGAGGCTGCTCAAACAGAGCAGAGGTGTCCACTCTCTCTGCAAGACTCAGCTCAGTCCAGCATTTCCCAGTCCTTGTAGCAGCTCATCTTTCCTCAGAGCCATTGCTGCCAGAGGGTTAGGTTTGGTCTACATCTCTCAGTATACAGACAACATAAATTCAGGTTCAAACCCAGGACAGCAGCTAAGAGGAGAGCTGGCTTTGAAGTTTAGAGCCTTAGGTTGAAGGGAATTCTCTTGGCTGTGTTACAAAGGAAATAAAATGCCATCATACGGAGGGTAGCTTTAGATTTTCACTTCATCTTCAAAAATAAAAGATTAGGGACACAATTCTGGTTGAGATGGTTAAGCGGGTGCCTGTATAATTGCATTTCATGCTCATTATTTCCCTCTGAAGTGGTGTACACAAGCAGTCATTGGAAAGCAGGTTTAACAAATACACTGGCCAGGGCTTCGCTGAACTTTACAACTTTCCAAGTTCTTTCTGCCTGCTTCATGGCTTCTGGACAGTATGAACGAGGCAACACTGAAAGAGCTTGAGAGCCAAGCAGTTTCCAGACAAGCTTTGCTCCCATTAGCAAACTTGTCATAGGATTGGAACATTTTCTTCTTTCGCGCAAGATTAAACATGGTCTGAGGGATACTTCATGCTGCATTAGATGGGCAGTTTGCCTGCAGTGCTGGCATCTTATAATTGAGGCATGTCAGAGTCCGAAGCTCTGAGTATGACACTATAACGGAAGACACATATCATTATACACTTGTCCAGACATAGAAGGCACAACACCAAGGGTGAACCTAGTGTAAATTGTGGACTCTGAGTGATAATGAGGTGTCCATGAGGTTCATCAGTTGTCACAAATGTGCCACTCTGGAGGGAGACATCCACAATGGGGGGGCTGTGCCCCTGCGACAAAGGGCATGTGGGCAATCTCTCTGCCTTCCACTCACTTTTACTGTGAACCTAAACTGCTCTGAAAAAAAAATCTTTGGGAACCAGCAGATGGTGTGGTGGTTAAGCACTGGACTCCTACATGGCCAGCCATGGTTCAAGTCCTGAACCAGGTAGTTTGAAAATCAGTCCAGGTATGTCTGTGCATGCCCAAAATCCCAAGAGAAGACTGGAGGAGGAGGGATTGCGGCATGGTCATCTCCCCAGGGGGTGATTTCTCCCTTTTCCTCTCTCAGTCTCTCTCCAATGCACAACCTGATGGCAAATACCTTTAAAAAAATAGAGTCATTTAAAAAAGGTCATATACCAAGCCATGGCTATGGTAAAAGTGAGGGAAGTTGGCCTTTAGCAACCCCACCTGGAACCTTTGTTTCTCCTTTGCATCTGAGAGTTTCTTTTAATTTAATTAATTTTTTTAAAGAGACATTTTTGCTATAAGGCACGTGTGCTTGCCAAAGACACAGAGAGAGACAGAGAAAGTGAGAAATCACATCTCCCAAAGGGGATGGCCACACGGCCATCTCTTCTCCTCCATTCTCCTCTAGGGATTTTGGGCACACAGGCACATGGGCCCTTACTAAGTTTTAAGCCACTGGCTCTGGGACTCGAACCATGGTCAACTAAGTGTGAGTCCAGCAATGGAACCATTAATGCTCTTAATTTAATTTTTATATATGTATTTACGTACATTTATTTCTTTCATGAGAAAGAGGGAGTGAGAGAACCCCCAATAGAATCTTGATGTCTCCTTGTTCCACCCCCAGTCTCAGCCAGCATTGACATGCCTGGCATGTTCAGGAAGGGCTCTGGCCACAAACAAGAACCTTCCTGAGCAGGCCAACCTTGCAAAGCATCACATTCTACCCCTGCACCCCCACTCAGCTCCCAAAGTTTCTTTAAGAGATACCAAAATGAATTCAGTCAATTCCAGTAAATGAATTGCCTACAGTGAAAATCCAGAAATCCATTGGGAAAATTTTAGCTCCTCGGCAATGACTATCCTAATCAAAGCTTGATTTGAAACAGTTTAAAGACTCCCATGAGATAGGACCTCCTCCCAGGTTGTAGCTTCTTAAGTGTAGCTCCTCTCCCAGATTGAGAAGTGTGTAGCTTCTTACTTGCTGTGGTCACAAGGGTTCCATGCACATTTTCCCTTCTAAACCAGGGTTCCTCATGCAGCAGTTTGGTTGGGCTCATCCTGGCATTTTCTGTTGGAGCAAGGTCAGGGTTCGTGTATCTTGAGTATTTTTTAAAATTTATTTATTTCTTCAGAGAGAGAGGGAGAGAAAGAGAAAGGAACTCCTTCAACAAGTTCTTTATGCTGTGATCCACCCTAAGCCTCATACAGGATATAGTCATGAATGTGTGCCTGGCACGAACAGGCAGACCTTGGGAAGCCCAAGATCTTCCCACATGGCTTCAGCACTGCAGAGAATTGCATTCCTGCTGGGTCACCAGAGCTGGCCAGGGTCTCAAGCAATGACTTCAGGGTCCTGAGTCGTCTTTGGGCCAGAGGAATGAGGGAAGTGACATTTCTTGAGCACCTACAATACCCTGTGGACTGCTGTCATGTTTCGTGTACATCATCTGAGAGGAGGAGGTAGCATCATTTCTACTTTCTCAGACATTCTCCAGGGAAAGGCCCAGTGTTATGTATTTTTGTTCTTTTCCTTTTTCTTTCCTCATATGATCACACACTTTTACTTTGGTCTGTATCCTGTTCAATGAGTCAAGTCCAAAGACTACAACTTGGTAATGGCAGTAAGATTCAACTGCTGAAGGGCTTTCAAACACTTCCTCTCTGTTGTCCTACTGTCCTGGGCATGGACCAGGGATGCACAGTACATGCCTCAGACCAGTCTGAGCATCACAGTTCTTCAAGCAGCAAGATGTGCATGATAGTCACAGAGGTCAGCAGCCCTCTCAAGGTCACTGGCAGGTGAGACCTCAAGGTCCATTCCAGGTCAGGTAACACCAGCATGGAAGTGTAGAAATTGTAAGAAGTGTATTCATGTGGGGTAAATTCAACTTGTGTAGTGATGTGTAGTGATTAAAAGTATAAAATAAATTAAAATAAAAAAAGAAGCCTCTGAAAACAATTCTGTCAGTTTCTGCAGTTCAAATGGATTACCCATAGAAAGAGAAGAACAAGAAGGATAAACTTCCACTTCTTGAAATTCTGCTCTCCTGATTCTATTCAAATTCATTAGGCCCCTTACACTCAACCCTTCCAGAAAGGACCAGTGTCTAGGTGGCATTTTCTTCCCCTCCTGCTCCCCACTACAGCTGACCCTTACTCACCCTTGCCAACACCTCCCTCCGTGTGGAACGTGGAATTCAGTGAGGTGGAGTGGGGGCAGGAGCGGCATCAGAACAATGAAATAAATTATGGTGTCCAAAGAACTCTCAGGAATCCAAACACAGCAAAATTATTATGTTTAATGTAAAAATTGAACTTAAAATAATTCTGCTCTGTGTTTAATAACAACAGGTACGGCTAAACGAAGCCAAGTCAGCTAGGTCTCTCCAGCCAGGCAGCCTGGCTTCTCTTAGGAAAAAGATAAAGCAAATGAAAGCTTTCGAAGGTTAATAGAATCTATCACCTCCTAAAGAATGCAAACTGTATAAATATTCAGGTTTTAAAATAAAATCCCCCAAAGCCAGCATTGCAAAATGAGGTCAGTCTGGTCTGGCAGGGCCCATTGGCTTGTCTTTCTGCCGTGCGCTGGGTGTCTTGTGACCAGAACATCCATGACATATAGACACAGCCTTTGCCTCTGCGTTGTATATGGAAACCGTGAAAGTAGAACTCCCATAGCTCAAGTTTATAGAAACATGTGACAATGTTTGAAGTAGCTTAGCCGAGACTAAAACAGTCTGACATCACAGCCTTGGGGAGGATGATGGAAATTTCTTAATTTCTTTGGAAAATTGAAAAAGCAAATTTTTTTCAGGTACTCTATTGGCCACCCAAGTGCAGCTTTTGGGCTGCTGTTCTTTTCTGGGTTTAGAACATACTTAGAAACAGAGAAATTCTGTGTCAGCTGTCAGCTTTCAATCTTCCCTGTTTAAGAGGCAGCTTGGTATCATTCTGTGAATCAGACTGAGCTTTCCACCCGCCATTTGCTCCTGGATCCACTCGCCTTCCTTTTCTGTCTTGCTGTGTCCTAGGAGATTGGTCCTGAAGGATTGCATTACTTGGGCTCTCTGCACCTCTGAGCTTGTGCTAAGTTTAGTCAATAAGGGTACAATAAGGCCAGGTACTCCTCTCTCTCTCTCTCTCTGTCTCTCTCTCTTGCTCTGTGGCGTGTGCATGTGTTCTCTGGCATAAAGAAAAAGTTACTATATGTGGATAATGGGAAGCTAGTAGGAGCTCATGGTAGTGAAGCAGTGGCCTTCTCTGGGTCTCTGTCCTGGATTGGCTAATCTGGTCTAGTCCCTGGATACCCACATACTGTGCGTACCACACTGGTCCGGCGCCATCTGGCTTTCTGGAGTATCGTGCTTACACTTACTGTTGGTGTCTTGGTCCTGAACTTAAAGAAAGATTTCCTTCCCTTTTCCCATCTTTCTTTCTCACTCTCTTCTTTCTTCTCTCCCTCTCCTTTTTTCCTTCTTTCCTACATCCTCCCTTTTTATTCTTTTATTTCCTTTCAACA
Source organism: Tupaia tana (assembly GCA_026018925.1). Taxonomy (NCBI): domain Eukaryota; kingdom Metazoa; phylum Chordata; class Mammalia; order Scandentia; family Tupaiidae; genus Tupaia; species Tupaia tana. The sequence goes on along the minus strand of JAKSZU010000011.1, from coordinate 9,462,751 downwards.
AATACCAGTTGAAATGTCTGCTCCTTTACTCTAAATGTATTTCATCTGAAGTAAGAAATGGCGCTTATCCATTCTCAGTTTTTGAAAGTGGACTTATACTCGGTATGTTCTATTCAGAACAAGGCCAGAACTGAAAATAATGTCAGACTATTTGGTAGGACGTGTTAGTTCTTAAGAGTCATAGCCAGTGTTTACGTTAACTGCAACTTACAGTCACTGTCTTGTCCCTAAATTGGATTTTGATTGCTATGGTTGTTTAGCTAGTTGGTTAGAAGCCAAAATCATAGCTTTTCTTCAACTTTAATTGGAGTCTGTAAATAAAAATTTGTAGACAGAAAGATTTGTGAAAACATGTTTAGGTCCAAGAGGAGAGAGAAGAAATGATTCATTAAAATCTTCTGGGAGAAAAGAGTAACCATTATAAACATAGGCTGTAAGGACCATACGATGAAGTCATTTTCAAAGATAAGACAGTGCTGCAGGTTATTCTGATGATAAACTAGTAACATCTGTCCCCTCTTCTTCTCACTATGGTCATTTCTCGAATTCAGAACCTCAACTCCTTACTTTACTGACAATAGCAACCTCCTAACTTCCCCCTCACCCAACCTCCTGTTTTTACCCACCCATCTATGCTCTGTCATGCAACAAGAAACATCTGAGAAAGAAGATGACTCCAATTTCAGAATTTAGGTTGGACTTGGGGCCAGCAGGTGGCATAGTGGTTAAGGTGCTGGATTCCTGTATGGCTGATCATGGTTCGAGACCTGGACCCGGCAGCTTAAAATCATACCAGGCATGTATGTGTGTTCAAAAATCCCAGGAATGAATGGAAAAGAAGAGATTGCAGTGTGGCCATCCCCCTCGGGGGGTGATTTTTCACTTTTCCTCTCACTGTCTCTCTCTAATGAGACATACACCCTATGGCAAAAATCGTAAAAAAAAAAAAATTAGCTTGGATTTTACATGCAGTAATTTAAAAACTCCAACACTTTTTGAATGCAGAAGATTGCTCCTAAGGATAGATGACCTAGCAATGAACCATATCCTACTCTCTGCAAGCCCTCAGAAATACAATGTAAAAAGGAATGCAGGAATGGATGGCAGAGGACTTTACCTGTTCTGTGCAACAGTGGAAAAAATACTGACTCCAAACTGAATGAAATGGCATTGAGAACTAAGGAGCAAGTAGGAAAAGATGTGGCTCCTTCCTTCAGAGTTAGACCAGGGCTCAAACCTCAGACACTCACAGAAGAGGTGAATGACTATCCAGGCTGCTTTCATGGGAGATTTAGACACACAGAGGCTGTGCCACATGGGTCCAGGCCAATGGAAAGTTTTCATTTTTTTTTTCCCCAAACCAGTTGGAAATCCAGATTTTTTTTAGTGTAATTTTAGAATTTTTGCATGACAAACCGTGTGTTAGACTTGAGCAAAGAACTTGCAGTCAATGACTTGGTGGTGCGACTGTACCATACCTAATAGTAAATGTGTGTCCTTGGGGGATAGTGATGGTGGTGCTGCTTGTGGTGATGGTGGTAGTGTATGACTAAACAGTTACCTTCTGGTCAACTAGATGGTTAAAAGAAAGTCTGTGAGTCACATTGGAAATGAAAAGCTTGAAGATGCTTCCTCCATCTCCAACTGCTCCTGCTTTTTTTTTTAAGAATTATTTTATTTAACTTTATTTCTTTATTTTAATTCGACCAGAGAGAGACAGAGTGAGAAAGAGATAAAGAGTGAAAAAGCAAGCCCCACCAGGTCCAGGACTTGAACCACAGCGTCCATGAGGGAGCCCAGCACCTGCTGGCCTGTCCAACTGCTCCTTCTGACCACCTTCTCCTTTGGTCTTCCCTCTCCTCCACATGTGTACATATTAAAGACAGACTGATCTGTGAGACAGGGAGTGCCAAGGCATGGAATTTCTGCTCTTACCCCCAGAGTATTTTCTAAGTTGATTAACTCAGACTTGGAGAAATGAACTACTGGGGGATAAGCCATGACTTTTAGGATATGACCAGCTTGGAAGAACATGGGGTAGTGTTACTAGAAAGCTTAATATAAAGGCTCACAGTGAAGATTAGAATTTTGTTTTAGCTTTTGTTTTGTTTTTCAGAAGAAAGTCAACATGAGAGTTGAGAAACAAGAAGAAATGGAACCTCAAGAATCTTCTCTTTCGGGTTATGAAATGAACTCGTATTAAGCACACCCCATATGAGAATTTCAGTGTAATAAGGAATACCAGTGATTAAAAAAAGAAATCCACTTTAATGAGTGAGATAAACATGGAATGGGGGTCCAAGGGAGTATTGGACAAAAGAAACTGATCTGGACTTGGAGTAGGGAGGGCAGGCATTAGAGAAAGCCTTCTCAAGAAGTGACAAGAGCTCCAAAGGAAAGAGACAGGCAGACAGAAGACGGGTTGGGACCAGCAGATGGCATAATGGTTACATCACTGGACTCCTACGTAGTCTACCATGGTTCAAGTCCTGGACCTGGAGGCTTAAAACTCACGCCAGGTGTATGTGCATGCGTGCCTAAAATCTCAAAAGGAGAATGGAGGAGAAGGGATTGTGGTGTGTCCATCTCCCCCTGGGGGGGGGTGGTGGTAGTGATTTCTTCCTTTCTGTCTCTCTGGTGAGCACATACACCCTATAGCAAAAATCTCTCTCTTTCTCAAAAAAAAAAAACAAAAAAAAAAAAAAAAAAAAAAAAAAAAAAGGAGACAGAGAGGAGGGCACAGATCGTCATCCCAAACAGAGGGACAACAATGTGAAAGGGTGTGGCAGAAAGAAAACTGGGGCTTTCCAAGACCTGGTAGGAGATCAGGTGGGTGATAAATCCAAGCTGAGAGTAGAGAGCAGTAGGAGATAGACTTGGGAGAAGTTGCAGACACGCTTGGGTGTTGATTTCTTTACCACCCCACCCCCTTCCCTCACTCGTTTTCTAAGAATTGTATTGCCATCTGCTCCCCACTTCCCACCACCCTGCCCCTGCACGTTGTATTAGGACTTCTCCTTGTATGGGAATTGTTTGTAAACTTCTGCTTGTTGGTTGTCAACAGTCTAAATGTCCTGAGGGAGGTCTGACATTGTAATTTAGTTTACATCTAAATTATTAAGCTATTTCAAGTGCACTGAATCTTCCTTCACTCACAACCCAGGGAAATCCTGGGCCAGGGCCTCTTCTTTTGTGTCTTGTGATCCAGAATCCATTCCTTTTTTTCCGCACCCCTGCAATAGGTGAGATCAAGGAGCATCTTTGTGTGTAAGCATAAGACCTGTGTTAGACAGGTTAGAGGGAAAAGATAATGAAGATATCAGCTTGCACGAGAGTACTATATACTCATGGAACCCTTGGAAAAATATTTCAGGATGAAAGAACAAGGATGTTGCAGTTTGCAATGTTTGTCTTTTCCTTTTGATTTCTGGAAGACAGAACTGGAATGAAAGTGATTAGCTGACAGCTACTGGGCCCTGCGAATGTGCAAGTACTGTGTGAAACTCTGCATATCTCACTTTATTTGATCCTAAAGCGAAGGCTACAATGTAGGAATTTCTATTATTCCCACTTTACAGATGGGAATATTGAGGCTTAGAAACATTAAGGTACTTCCCCAAGGTCACATAGTGCTGGAATAATTGAAGAGTTAACTTGAATATCATCTTTGAGGCCTACAAAGTGCCTTCTTCTTCATTTTGCTTTCTTCATTGTTCTTTTTTGTTATCAGCAGCTCAGGGATTGAATTTCTTTAGCAACTTTTATGCTAGCTTTGCCCCTGTGTCCTTGACTTCCTCCCTACTTTTTTTTTTCACAAAATTTTGTTTGAAAAAAAAGGGACCAGCAGTTAGCATAATGGTTATGTCGCTGGACTCCCACGTAGTCGACCGCGGTTCGCATCCCGGACCCGGTGGCTTAAAACTCACGCCGGGCGCGTGTGCGCGCGTGCCCAAGATCCTGAGAGGAGAATGGAGGAGAAGGGATTGCGGCGTGGCCATCCCCCCTGGGGGGGTGATTTCTCACTTTCTGTCTCTCTGTCTCTCTCTGTCTGTCTGGCAAACGCACGTACCCTATAGCAAAAATCTCTCTCAAAAAAAAAAAAAAAATGGCTATGTCGCTGGACTCCCATGTAGCCGACTGTGGTTTGCATCCTGGACCCAGTGGCTTAAAACTCACGCCGGGCGTGTGTGCGTGTGTGCCCAAGATCCCAAGAGGATAATGGAGGAAAAGGGATTGCGGCGTGACCATCCCCCCTGGGGGGTGATTTCTTGCTTTCTATCTCTCTGTCTCTCTGTCTGTCTGGCGAGCGCATGTGCCCTATAGTAAAAACCTCTCAAAAAAAAAAAAAAAAAAAAAAAAAAAAAAAAAAAAAAACAAAGAAAACTTTGATTTATTTTTTTGTTTTTGCCGTAGGGCACGTGTACATGCCAGAGACAGTGAAAGAGAAATTGAGAAATCATCCCCTAGAGGGGATGGCCATACTACAATCCCTTCTCCTACATTCTCTTCCTGAGATATTGGGCATGCATGCACATGTGCACAGTGTGATTTTCAAGCTGCCAGACCTGGGACTCAAATCGGCCACATGAAAGTCCAGTGCCTTAACACTTATGCAACCTGCTGGCCCCTCACAAGTGTTTCTTCACCATTAAATTAGTTAACATGTATTTGTTAAGTATGTGGGGAAGAAAACGATGGGAAAAAGCTAAAGAAAAGTATCACTATTATGCTCAAATGGGGTTATGAAATAAGGAGAGTGAAGAGGTGATCTTTTGTGTTGTCAGAAAAGTCATAACATATTTTTCCCATGTTTTTCTATGCAAAATTACATCATGACTTTTCTGACAACCCAACAGATGAAAAACACACCAATCAACTTGACATAAAGCAATAAAAAACAAAGTCTTTTCAGATGGAAGTTCTTCCTGACTATCATGGTTAAATTGTGAATAGAGATCGAAAGAATAAAACTGCCAGAATTAATGGGACTGTTTTTACCTGGATGTGAGGGCAGGAATGCCCTCCAGAGGTAATTATCTCTAATAACAAATGGGAATTTATCAGAATAGAAAGCCAAAAGGAAAAAGAAATCATTCAAGAACCACAGAAGAATTGGATGCAGATGGGAAAAGATATTTGCAGAGCCTCCTGCTAGTTAACTTTTTCATTAATGATACAGATCAACATGCAAACATTTCTTCCATCTTTCCTGGTCCTGGCCATTAGGGGAGTGGAAGCAACTTGGTTTCCAGAATAGGCAGTGTACTAGGAGAGGAAATGCCTAGGACTTTATCAAAGATAAGAACTTACTGGTGCTTTCTAAACCGGGGCAAAATTCCTAGATATAAGGTAAAATGCAAGAAAAATTTCTTAACTAGACAGAGAAAAATATTCACATAGGAACTTTTACAAATAAAAAATAAGAGAGGCTAAAATTCACCTATTGTAACTTTAATGGTACCAGATAATGCTTTCCCCATAGCTTCCTACCATCAAAGTTTGCCACCAAACAAGAAATATCAAAGCATACTTTCACATTATATGACGTCCATACAGAGCTTCCTACTGCAAAGATGAATAAACCACAGTGATGGTCATGAGAAAATACTGTGAGCTTCTTCACTCCTTATACCCACAAAATGGATGTAACAGGTGAAAGGATGAGGAAAAATCTATTCCAACCCTGTGCTCTAAAAATATGAGCAAAAATTCTGCAATAAACTCTTCCCTCCATCAAAAGATTTAAGCAGATGAGAAATTATAAAACAAGGAATAAACAATCTGATTTAAAAAAATAAGATGAGATAAAAAAGGGATACTGCAAAACTAGGGAAATACATTAAGAATGAAAAAAATATAAAGAAAGAAAGGAAGGAAGGGAGAAAAAGAAAGAAAAAGAAAGAAAGAAGAAAGAAAAAGAAAAAAGAAAAAGAAAGGGAGAAAGAAAGAGGAGAGGACCACTTAAAAATAATGAAGAGGTTCAGCCACTGTGGCACAGCAGTGATGCAGCAATCTGAAATGCTGGAAGCCGTGTGGAGGATCAGGGTATGGTCCATGCCAGCCTGGGTCCACATGAAAATTCCCATGATCCTGGCTGGCTGAAAGGCTAGTGGCAGGAAATCATGGCATGAAACTATGTTGAGGGTGCTTCTCTCTCTTTTTTTTAATGAAAGAAATAAACTTTAAAAATAATGAACACTTTACAGAGAAATAGGAGATATAGCTGAAATTAAATCAGTAGTATGGAGAAAAGACGAGATAATGATAAGAAGAAAAGAGATGAAAAGTAATTAGAGAGTAAATAATAAATATGCAAGACAGAATCTGTAACTTATGGACAATGGGAAATGCAATAGGAAAAAGTGAGAATTCATAGACATAGGATAAGTTCAGAAGGAAAGAATTGAATTTGCCAAAAACAAAACAAAACATAAAAACAACAACTCTCTGTACTGAAACTTAGCCTAAGAATTTTCTGAGCTTTAAGGGCATAGAAAGAATTCTATAGGCATCAAGCCAGAAAAAGCAAGTCTCTTATGATGGGGTTTGGGGGGAACTTGTACAGTTTGATACACTCCATAAAAATATCCACTGTCAGGAGATAGCGGAACCACATCTATAGGATCCTAAAAGAAACAAACAAAGAACGTGGGCCAAGAATTTTTAAGACCAGTTAATTTGTTGTTCAGATTCAAAGGTCAATAGTCTGGTATATCCACAGAATCAAGCATCAGAGAATACAATTCACACAAGGTAGGATTTCCAGATAAAACATAGGATGCCCCAGTGAAGTTTAAGTTTCAGATAAACAGCAAATCATATGTTGGAATAAGTATGTTTCAGATATCGCATGGAGCATGCTTATATTGAAAATGATTCATTGTTTATGTAAAATTTAAACTTCCCTGGGAGATTTGTATTTTTATTTGTTGAGCCTGGCAACCACAACACAAGGCATTTTTGAATAATCTATTTCATGAGACATTTCAGCCATTAGGAGCTCAATTCAAGGGAAAAAGAGGAGGGACCAGCTGATGCTGTTACGGTTATGTCACCGGACTTCCACATAGTTGACTGTGGTTCAAATCCTGGACCCAGTGACTTAAAACTCATGCCTGGGCCCAAGATCCCCTGAGGAGAATGGAGAAGGAATTGTGGCCTCGCCATACTCCCTAGGGGTGATGTTTCACTTTCTGTCTCTCTGTCTCATTCTCAGACAAGTATATGTGCCCTATAGCAAAAATCTCTCAAAACAAACAAACAAACAAACAAACAAACAAACAAAAACAGCAGAGATGGGGGTGAGGAAATCAAAAACATGAATCTGGATTAAGGAAGCATTGAATGAGAATCCACTCTATTTTAAGATATATATAAATACATATATATATATATATATATATATATATATATATATATATATATATATATATAGTGAGAATTATGGTTTCGGAAAAAAAGTATAAATACGGAAGAAAGCTATATAATATTAATATACATATACATTACTGAATTACATTTGTTACTATGGTATTAGGATTTTTGCCTCAGTATAACGGAAATTTTCCTCTAAATTGTATATGTGTATGTGTATCTGTATGTATGTGCATGCATTTAGCATGTCATGCTGCCTTTGAAAAAAATTTGCAAACTGAATTATCCTCTATGGTCTAAGTTCTGTTCTTCTTGGAGTTAATTCTGAGTGTTAGAGGTGTGCAGAAGGAGATGGCCTGCAATTTTTCTGCAGTTCCATTTCCCTGATCCTCACCAAGCACCCTGCACTTTTGCCAATGGAACTGGATACTACAAAGGCCTCACAGATTCAAGGCAATAGGGGCACATGGGCTGAGCTGCAGGGTTTAAAGTATTCAGATGATTCGCTACTGTGTACCTAGACCTGTCTAGACACTCAATGTGTGGAAGATGAGAAGCAAGGTGAGAAAGTCAGGTAAAAGAAAGGAAACAAAGGGGAAAATACAAGAAACAAAAACAAAAATAGAAAAAAATGTATTAAAAAAAGGCAAAAATATCAGAAAGAGGCAAGGAAAGCCCACCTCAGATGCACATGGATTCTGAAATTAGTAAGAGGAAGGAAAGGTCAGAGGCAAGAGACAGTATCTACAGATTTAAAAAACAAACAAACAAAGAAACCATATATATAAGAGAGAAAAATTTCAAGAAAAAAGAAGAAGGAGAGGAAGAGGGAGAGAGAGGAACTGAAAGAAGACAGAAACCACCCCTGCCTGGCTTTTCATTGGGTGTTGAGCTGAAAGGAGGCATTTGGGGTAGAGGCTTTTTCTGGTTAAATCAGTATGAAACCTAATAACAATGATAATGGAATTTGAATATATTCAAATTCATTGAATATATCCAGATTGAAGGCTTTCTTTTATGTATATTATAAATGGCCTGGCATTTTTTTCTTTTTCTTTTTCTTTCTTTAAAAAAATGTTTTTTGAGAGATTTGTTCTATAAGGCATGTGCACTCGCTGAAGAGGCAGCGAGAGATGAAGATACAGAAAGCAAGAAATCACTCCTCAGGGGGGATGGCCATGCCACAATTTCTTCTCCATTTTCCTCTTGAGATTTTGAGCATGCATGTACGTGTGCCCAGCATGACTTTCAAGCCTCCAGATCCAGGATTTGAACTGTAGTCAAACAGAGCCTTACCACTACACCACTTGCTGGCCCCTTTCTAGTGTGTTTTTCAAGCCACAGGGGCCAAGATTCAAACCTCAGCCAACCAGGTGGTATCTGGCTCCCTATACACAGTTCTTTTTTCTTTCTTTCCCTTTTTTTTTTTTTTTTTTTTTTTTTTTTTAGGTTTTTGTTATAGGACGTGTGCGCTCGCCAGAAAGACAGAGAAACAGAAAGTGAGAAATCACCTCCTGGGGGGATGGCATGCCACAATCCCTTTTCCTCCATTCTGCTCTTGGGATATTGGGCACACACGCACCCAGTGTGAGTTTAAGCCACCGGGTCTGGGACTCGAACCGTGGTCAACTACATGGGAGTCCAGCGACACAGCCATCACACCAACTGCTGGTCTCCTTATGCACAGTTTTTAACCACCATGCTATGGGACAGCTCATCCCCTTTGGTTTTTAAAATTCAGAGTTTTGAAGTTTTATTGTATATATTTTATTAGATTTATATCTATTTCCATTGGGGGGAGTTGCTAATGTAAATTGAATTTTTAAAAAATAACTTTTTTCCCAGTTTGTTATAGGATGCATGCATTTGCCAGAGAGAGAGAAAGAGTGAGAAGGAAAGTGAGAGATCACCCCCAAGGGGGATGACCACTCTGCCATCCCTTCTCCTCAGATCTTCTCTCAGGATTCTGGACATGCATGCACATGCACTTGGTATGATTTTCAAGCCACCAAGTCCAGGACTCAAATTGCACAGATGGCAATGTGGGATCCAGCCACCTTAACCTCCACACCACCTGTCAATTCCTATTTTTTAAAATAAATTTTAAAAACATTTTATTATAGCAAGAACAAATTAGGTCTATCCTCTTAAAACAGTAAGTATATAACACAGAGTCGTTAACTATAGTAGCTATTTAGAACTTCTTCGTCTTGTGCAATCAAAACTTTCTACCCAATTTACCATTTCCTCTTTCCCTGTTTTTTTTTTTTTTTTTTTTTTTTTTTTTTTTTTTTCAGTTTGGATGCCTTTTATTTCTTCTTGCCTGATTGCACTGGCTAAGACTTCCAGTAAGTACTATGTTAAACAGAAGTGGTCAAATTGGGCATCATTTTTTTTTTGGGGGGGGGTCCTGATCTTAGAGTAAAAACTTAACAGTTTTTCAGTATTGACTATCATATGTGCTGTGAACTGTATCATGTAGGCTTTACTTACCATGTTGAGTTACACTCATTGTATATCTAGGTTTTTCAGGCATTTTTATGATGAAAGCATACTGAGTTTTGTCAAATAATTTTTCTGACTCTACTAAGAAGGTCCTGCATTTTTAACACTGTATGTCCCTCTTTGACTCTTAAAGTCTATTATACTTGATAGAGCCGCACCTGCTTTCTTGGTTTCCATTTGCAATGAGTATTTTTTTCTAGCCTTCTGTTACACTTTTAGTCTATATATGTCTGTAAATATAAAGTGAGGTTTTCTTAGAATGTAGATGGATTTTTAAAATCTATTCAGTCACTCTATTTGATTGGAGAAGTTCTTTGTCCACATTTCAATTAATTACCAAAAGAGAACGATTTGCAATTGCCATGTTCTTAGTGATTTTCTGTTGATCATGTTCTTTTTCCCCTCTGTTCCTCTCTCTTGCTGTCTTCCTTTGTCTTTAATTGATGTTCTGTGTGGATATGCCAGCATTTTATTTCCTTTCTCTTTTCTTTTATGTATCTCGCACGGTATTTTCTGGGGGGTTACCATGAAACTTATCTAAAATATCCTATACTATATCAATGTATTTTAGGCTGTTGACATCTTAACCTTGATCACATAGCACAACTACAGTTTTACTTCCCCCTCCTCACACACAATCTTATTGATGTGACAATTACATATATTTGGATCATCTATTCATTAACAAGAATAGTCTTTTAACTTTCATTAGCTACAGTACACTGTGTTCCAGGTCTCTTCAATGCTCTGAGACAGACTAGACAGAAGTCAGGCCTTTGTGTAGCTCCCAGAAAATTCCTTCCCCAGGAGATGCTTTAAGCTTGGAGACTTTGAACTAATCATGTCACTAGGCTGGGGTAGGGATGATGGTGAGAAGATATATTTTATTGTCAGTTTCTGTGGAGGTGGCTTTGCACTCACCTGGGTTATAGGTGCCACTTACTTAGCTTCTAGATTTCTCACAAAAGGAATCCTTCCATGAATTATTGTTGAACAAGTCTATTCATTGGAGAAAGGAGGGTCCAGGACTTGCTATTCTGCATTTTGTTCATAAGATTGTTTTAAATTTCAAATTTCACTTGTTGAATTGGCTCTGTGGCCTCATGGTTAAAGCAACAGGATCCCATGCAGCCAATAGCATGGTTTAGTTCCTAGACCCAGTAGCTTGAAAAAAACACACTGGGTGCATATGCATGTGTGCCCCAAATCCCCAAAAGAGGGAGAGATGAAGAAGGGATTGTGGTATGCCCATTCCTCATAGGGGGTGCTTTCTCCTCTCCTTTTTTCTGTCTCTGGTGAGCACACACACCATCTAGATTAAAAAGAAGATAACTTATTCATTGCTAATATAGAGAGAAGAGAATGTATTTTGTATATTAAATACAATCTCTTGATCATACAAACTTTCTATAATTGCTTATTCATTTCAGGAGGGGTTTTTTTTGTCAGTTCTTTGGGATTTTCTACACAGATAATCACATCATCAGTGAACAAAGACCATTTTGTTTCTTTCTAATGTATAGACCTTTTCTTGCATTTTCTCATCTTATTACAGTAATGCTTTCCTTTTCATTTTATTCCTGATGTTTTACAATTTGCAATTTTTAGAGGTTTTTCTCTTTTTTCCATGAGTGAGAGATAGAGACAGAGACAGAGAGACAGGCATCCCCAATAGGATCTTGACAGTGTGATACATCCTCAGCTGTAGCCAGTTCCAGGTCATGGGCTCACGTGTTCAGGGAGATCTCTGATATGATCTTGGAACCTTCCCGTGCAGTCAGCCTCACAGAGGCTGTGAGGTTGTGAGGTTGTGCCACTGTCTGGTTCCTAAAATTCTTTTATGGTAAAATTTCTATTTTTAATTCATGGAAAAATTATCCTTTAGTTTTTATGAAGTCACATTGCCAAAGTTTCCTGTGAAAGATTGACATTTTTGGCAGTTCGAAATCTGTGTAATCACTTTTTTTTTTTTCAGTAAGATGTTTACGCATGACCATAGGTTTTGTATTCTTATTTTATTACTTTTAATTTTCTTCATGGGTCCTTACATTTCGCTTTTCTTTTCCTTAATCTGAATAATCTTATAATGAATTCTATTTGTGTGGGGTTTTTTTCTATTTTATGAATACAGAAAATACTATTAAGTCTGATTATTACTTCATGGAGATTTGTTTAAAATCACTTACTTGTTATCAGAGTTCTTGGATTTGGATCAACCCTGAGAATTTACTTTAATCCCTCATCTACTGTCATTCCTAAGAACAACAATCAAACATTTTCTTGAATTTCTCACGCTGTCTAGAACTCAGTAAGTCACAGAAAGTTTATTTTATTGTTAGGATCCTTACTCACTAGAAAGTCCTTCATCAAACTGAACCAAGATCTGCCCCCTGATTATTTCACCTTCCGAAACTTTGCTCTCCAGATTCACACACACACCAAAACAGTATTGTGTACCTTCCATCTGTTTGTAGCTCTCTGTGTGTTTGTAAATAGCTGACATGTCACTTCCTCAACCTATTTTCTGAATTAAGCATGGCAGTACCTTGAAATGTTCTTGGAAGAAGATGACTTTCATTCTCTCTTTTTGTCCTTAAAAGAATTATTTTTTATTTAACTTTATTTATTTTAATTTGGTCAGAGAGTAACAGAGAGAGAGAGAGATAAAGTAAGAAAGCAAGCTGCCAGGTCCAGGACTTGAACCACAGTTGGCAATGTGGGAGTCCAGCACTCCTAACTACCATACCACCTGCCAGTCCCAACTTTCCATTCTCTTTACCATTTTGGTTCTTCTACTCTAGAAATCATTGTTTTAACTCTTTAAAATTTTTTTGAAGAGGTTTTTGCTATAGGGCACGTGCGCTCGCCAGACAGAGAGAGACAGAGAGACAGAAAGCGAGAAATCACCCCCCAGGGGGGATGGCCACGCTGCAATCCCTTCTCTTCCATTCTCCTTTTGAGATCTTGGGCATGCAAGCACACACGCTCGGCATGAGTTTAAGCCACCGGGTCCGGGACTCGAACCGCGGTTGACTACGTGGGAGTCCAACGACATAGCCATGACGCTAACTGCTGGTCCCTTAACTCTTCTTTAACATTTGAAAACTATAGTGCATGATTCCTTTATACAATCTGTCTTGACCTGAGTGAGTAACATCGTTAGGAACACTTGATTAAGAGTTGATAGATAATAGTGGCCAGCAGGTGGCCTAGTGGTTGGGGCACTGGACTCTCACATGTTTGACCACAGTCAGTTCTGGATCTGGTGGCTTGAAACTCATGCCAGGTACATGTGCAAATGTGCCCAAAATCCTGAAAAGAGAATGGAGGAGAAGGGATTGTGGTATGAACATACTCCCTGGGTGGTGGTGGTGATTTCTTGCTCTCTGTCTCTCTCTCTGTTTTTTCTGGAGAGCACACACTCTGTAGCAAAAATCTCTCAAAAAAAAAAAAAAAAAAAAAAAAAAAAAGAAGAAAGAAAGAAAAAAGAAAAAGAGAAAGAGTTGATAGATAATAAACAGTTTCCACCAAGGGGATGGACCTTGATGAACAGGTAGATGAGACGTTGTTGTCTTTTATATCCTAAATAGCTTACTTGGAGAGAATCATATGCCAAGGTTGGAGGTTAGAGGTTAGATTCAGAAAGTTTCCTAGCCTATATCAGCCTTTGGATCATTCTGTAGACAGCAAATCCTCAAGAAGCCACAGTTTATACATGCTACTGGTGGCATGTTGCAGTGTTACAAAGGACCTCTGCAGCTGAGAGCTAGTTTACACTCAAGACTCTGTGATGCCAATTTCCCTACGGGAAGCAGAAGGTCTAAAACGAGAGAAAGAAGCTCATTTGGCAAGCTGATTTAAGAAAACCTCCCCTTTTTGATGTGCACAGTAATCCCATTACACTGTCTGTTGATATTTTAATGGAAGTTTTGCTTCCTTTTCCTATGTGATTGTTATTATATTGCTCACATGTGATGGAATACATACATTCTCCAAAGAGCTACAGAATGTGAGAAGAACATTAGTATTTCAATCCCTTTATTTTACAGATGATACAATGGAAACTTTTGGGGATAAAGTGCCTTGGCACAAGGTCCTGAATTTTCTACTTTCAATGGGTTCAAACTATAGTGAAATCCAAATTTGCTCTTCCTGCGAAATAGCCCCTATGTGAAGCAAAGGGATGGAGAAATGAGAGATCAGCAGAGATAAAAACAGCAACAGACGAGAGTAGGCAAGAAGCTAGAGAATTCTCAGTGTTTTATAAACTTCAAATTCCCAAGTGCTACACTATAATTCTGTCTTGAGAGTCCGTTATAAGGAAGTCATTTTGGTAACTTGGATGAGGTCCACAGGAGACGTGCCTCATCATCTAATTTGTGAGTGTGTTATAGTGAGATGCCAGTAAGAGTCTCAGTCTCTGGAATGTGGGGAGGGAAGATCTGTTTATTTTATAGTTCCACAGTTAATGCTCCTGGTGTCTAGAAATTTTCGTTCATTCATTCACTCATTCATTCAAACACATTTGAAGAATGCACAAATCTATTTTGTATCACACCCTATATTAGATGCTTTGCATTTAAAGTTGAGTAATTTAAGCTTTGAATTAAACCATTAGCGTAAAGAAATCAGTTCTCTACTGTGAACTAAGGAGGCTTTTTTTAAAAACTAGCTTTTTTGTGGTGCTTCCGAAGACCAGTGAACTGAACATGTAACTATTTTGCCTGGAAATTCAATCTCTACAGATAGTTATCAAGAAAAAAACTTCAAGGGACCTGCAAGTGGTGAAGTGGTTAAGGCACTGGGCTCCCATATGACTGACCATGGTTCGAGTCCCAGATCTGATGGCTTGCTTTTTCACTTTCTCTGTATCTCCTCTCTGGTCAAATTTTAAAAATAAAAATGATGAATAAAATTAAGTAAAAAAAAATTCTTTTAAAAGAAAGAAAGAACTTCCAATTAGCAAATTTCCCCCTAGGAAATTATCTAAAAGGTACATATTTAGGATTATTAAATTTAAAAATATTATTTTTTTGGTAGTGAAAAGAAAAGGTTAATGATAATCTAAATATTCAGCAGTAGAGGACCAGTTAAATAATGGTACATTCACAACAGAAAAAAAAAAGTATGCAAGTATAAAATAAAACCAATATATTTCTTATGTGTGATAGGGATTAGCTGCAAAAGATGGGAATGTTTTTTCCTCTCTCCCTCCTTTCTTTCCACCCCACCTCCCTTCCCTTACTCAAGCTTCTCTCTTTCGTACATGTTTCTTTCCTTCTTTATTCCTTTCCTCTTTTCTCTGTCTCTATTTTCTTTCTCCTTCCTCCTTTCTCTGTTTCTTTTATTGTCTTTCTCCCCTAACTTGACATTTTGAAATTTTTTTAAATAGACAAGAGACATAAAAATGCTATTATAAACATATCACATACTTTCCACCAAGATTTAGTCATTGTTAATTACAGAGATATTTTTGAGGATCATTTAAAAATAAGTTATTATTAGTTGATGATAACATGTATAGTATCCCCAACAGGACTGGCGTGAAATGTATTCATGTTAGAAAATTAACTTCACAAGCTAAGTGAAGTATAGTGATTGACTGTATAAAAGAAATTAAAATAAAATATATTATAAAAAATAACTTATAGACATCATGGAATTCATCCTTAAAAACAAAGCCACAATGCCACATGCCTAAGAAATTTAACAATGAAACAATAGTATCATCTAAAACAGTTCAAATATGCTTGGTTATCAGAAAACATAGTTTTTTTTGAGAGGTTTTTGCCTTAAGGAACATGCACTTATGAGAGAGAGAGAGAGAGAGAGAGAGAGAGAGAGAGAGAGAGAGAGAGAAAAGAGAGGGAGGAGGATAATTGAGAAATCACCTCCCGGAGGGGATGACCATGCCACAATCCCTTCTCCTCCATTCTCCTCCAGGGATCTTGGGCAAACATGCACCTGGCATAAGTTTCAAGCCACCAGGTCTGCTGCCCCCCAGAAAATATATTCTTATGATAATTTCTTTTTCTGGATCCAGGTTTTAGAATCTGGTTATTATGTCCTTTTAACTCTTGTTTGTCTAACTCGTTCTATCTTACCTGTTTTGCCTTTCATGATTATGACCTTTTTGAAGAAAACTATCTAATTGTCATAAAGAAATTTTTATGTACTGGATTTATTTGATTGTTTCCTCACAGCTAGAATCAAGTGAAATATTTTTTCAAGAATATGAGATGCTAAGTTTTTTATGGTTTGAATGTGTTCCCTGAAATTTATATGTTGGAAACTTAATTCCTTTACAAAAGTAGAAACTGGAGCCTAATTAAAGACGATTGGATTAATGCCACTAACGTAGGGTTAGTGAGCCGTGATAACAGGATTGTCTCTCCTGCTCTCTCTCTCTCTCCTGCTCTGTCTGTCTCTTACTCTTGCTCTTGCCTTCTGCCTTTCTACCATGAGACAAGGCCCTCACCAAATGTCTGGGCCATATTCTTGAACTTCCCAGCTTCTAGAACCATGAACCAAATAAACCTCTATTGTTTATATCTGGTTGTCAGAAAAGTCATGAGTACTGTTGCACAGAAAAACAGAAAAAATACATCATGACTTTTCTTACAACCCAGTAAATTACCCTGTCTCTGAATCTCAGTTATAAAAGCAACTGGAATAAGACAGTGTACGCCAGACTTCTTCATTGTAATTTCCTTTGTATCTAAAAAGAAATCTATTAGGGGATGAACTGTGCCTCTCAAAATCCATGTACTGAAGCCGTAATCGTCAGTACCTCAGAATATGATGAATTGGATTTTGATGATTTATATTATATATTATATTTGGATGTAGTTGGGTCTTCATAATGGTAATTGAAGTTAAATGAGGTTATATGGGTGAGCTCTAAACCAATCTGACTGGTCTTCTCTCAAGAAGAGGATATTAGTAGACACAGCGAGACATCAGAGGTCTATGTCCAGAGGGAGGAAGAGGCAGCAAGAGCTGGTCACCTGCAGGCCAAGGAGACAGACCAAGAGACCTCGGGCAAAGCCAATTCTAATGGCATCTCAATTTAGGACTTCCACTTTGCAGAAATCTGAGACAATAAATCTCTGTTGTTTCAGTCACCCTGTCAGTGCTATTTTGTTAAGATAGCCTTGAGCAAATTAACCCAGCATCTGAGTGTGGTACTTTGAGAGTCTGTGAATATGCTCATATTTCACTAAATGGTGACTGATTGTCCCTACACAGAGATTTGTCAAAACTTACACAAATGAGATCCTCAATTTTTAAGCTTTGCAGGCTCCAACTGTATTGGTTCTTGCCTGAATTAATCAGTTAATACATTGGCGGTAGCAAAATAGTCATTTTCTTTATCTAATGTTTCTCATTTTATTATTCAATATTTTTCTGAAAGAAAAGTCCCACTCTCCTCCTCTTCCCCTCTTCTTTTTTGACTATATTATACATTAATTAATTTTTAAAAATCTGGGTCAGCTGCCATGATGGTGATAAAGGTGGCTGGATCTCACATGGTTCAAATCCTGGACTCAGTGGTTTGAAAAGCGTGCCAGGCACACATGAGTGCATGCACAAAGTTATGAAAGAAGGGAAAGTGGAGGAGAGGGATTGTGGTGTCACCATCCCCCATTTGGGGTGCTTTCTCACATTCTCTCTCTCTCTCTCTCTTTCTGTTTCTCTCCAGTGAGCACACATGCCCTTTAGAAAATTTAAAAAAATAAAATCAGTATTTTGTCATCATTTTTAGAAATGTTCTAATTATTCCATATCTGATCATCAGAAGCCCCTTCAAGCTGGCGTCTGTGTACTTGGCATGATTGTATCATCTTTGAGCTTTTCTCTACTTTCTGAAACAATAATAAAATGTTTCAGGACCACCTTGTACTTCTTTGCCTTTGACCTGGAAATGAAGTTTCTCAGGATTAGCTAAATCCTTTGAGTGGGTAAGAGAATTTAGAAACTAAGATCTGGACATTCACAGGTGTAGTCAATGCTTCTGGGGTGGCCACAGTTAACAGACTTCTCAGTGCATAGAGTTATTTTACCTTATTATTCCTCATTTTAATGTAACAACATGGGGTTATTTCTTACTGTCTCCATTTTTTTGCCTCCCTCATCTTACATAAGAACTTGATCCCTGACAGAACACAATTTGTATCATTTTTTTTCTATCTACAGCACTCAATATATTATCAGACTTACCACCACCAGGACATTACCAAACAACAAATTAAGAAAAATTCAGGTTTCTTTAAAGTTCTTTCTATCCTTAAAATATGTTTCTCTAAAAGTGTAAGATAGATTCAATAATTATTTGAATTCATGCTTTTCTTTCTATCTTTTTCTGTTCTCGCATGATATCAATTTGAAACACTTATTTCATTGATTGATATGTGTGTTCAATTTTAAGATTTGATGCTGAGTTTGATATTAAGTAGAAATAGGCAGAATAGTTTCAATAATAGGGTTGTATTTAAATTAAAAGGAAGAAAGAAAAAATAAATATGTATTTACTTGCATTTGTGTAAAAATATGTGTCAATGAATATTCTAGGAATTGCAATTAATTCTGGGAAGGAGATTGGGTGTTCAAGAGAGGAGCTAGGGGGAGACTTTTCACTGAGTGCTGCTTGGTACTTTTAACATTTTGAAACATGACTGGATTATTGCTAGAGTTCGGTTTGCCTTCAAAGGGAAGTTTTGGTACTCAATGTCACAGTGTTGGGAGATGGTGGGACCATTAGAAGTCATCAACTTGTGGACAATGTCTAGAAAATTGGAGCAAAAAATGTCATAGGAAAGGTTAGTTCCCAAGAGAGCAGGACGTTATAAGAGGAAGATGGCTGCCCATAGGTCACCCTCTCGCTTTGCACATACCCGCCTCCCTCTCTGCTTCTGTCAGCCACATACCACGCTGGTTGACCAGATACCCTCATACCTTTGGGCATTCCAGCCACCGGAAACATGAGCCAAATCAATCCCTATTCTTTATAAATCACCCAGTCTCAGGTATTTTTGTTTAGTAACATAATAATGGACTGAAATAATTATTCATTAAAAATAAAAAGTTTTTCAAAAGAGAATCCACTTTTGTTTCTTCCAACCATCTCCCTCATGGGCAATTACCCAAATGTCATAGTACTTCAGGGTAAGCACAACTTATAGGATTTTATCTGATCCCAAGAAACTCCCACGTTTGGTTACCTTGACTTCCTACTGTCTCAACTGGTGAATCATCTAAGCAAGGAGGCTACATTATCCAAGCTGTTTGACTCACATCCCCAAGATATTTTCATGAGCCATCAGAGCACATACTTGAGCTGTGTCTAGATGTACTTGTTAAGTTTCTCAGGAATTTTTTAAAATGATTCAGTGCATTCTCTCTCTGAGCTGCATTTTGTCATTTTCAACATTCAACAGATGTATTTGGCTCATATGCAGTTTTTGATTCTCATAGATGAGGAATTTTTCATTCTCTCTCTTCTGCCTGGCACTAAAGGTGTTTGTAGTCAAATGTCTGTTCTCCCCTCTCTCTCTCTTTCTCTTATCTCTCTCTTTTGAATTTCTCCATTCTATTGGGTTCTAGGTTGAACACCATGGGCCACAGGTAAGTTTTTAGGGCAATAATGCTTCTAGAATCCAGATGTCACTTCCAAAGTGGAACAAGGTGCAAAATAAGAGCAATCTGTGGATCAGGGCATTCCTATTGCACCTTCTTCCTCAGTAACAGACCTTTAGTCCGAATGATGCGAATTATTATTTCCTTTAATTATCTCTTGTTATTGCTGATCTACTTATAAATTGTGAGGGTTCTGTGCACATACATGTGGATACATGGTGTGCATGTGTCTTAATACCAGAGTTATCACTTGTTATCTGTCATTCTAGAACTCAGGAATCCTGGTATTTTATAAACACAGAGATCTAAAACCCAGAAATGGTCCTAAGGATGGATGATAATTACTGGTGGCCTAGGAATTAGAAGCAGAGGTGGGAGGGGAGTTGGCAGGTGGTATGGTGCAAATAGAAAGAGCCCTGTATCACGAATTACATCGCTGGCATTTGCAACCTGGCTTTCATCATTTTGCTCTTATTTATTCACACATGTCTTTATTATTATGCATTCAACACTTATTACTCATAGTGTTTGAGGCACTCTTTTGTATGACTTTAGTGCCATTTAACATCTTTAGTTACATCATTTTTAAAAATGTATTTTTACTTATTTTTTTAAATTAAGTTAGTTTTTTTAATGCTCGAGTGCACAATGTGCATAACAGAAAGAGAGAGAAGCACCCAGACAGGGTCTCATCCTATTATAACCCCCTTTCCCTAGCACTTCAGTGCCTCAAGATCTTGAGCATGCTCACGTGGACCAGCATGTTTTTAAACTATTCAGAAGATTCAAACCATGGTTGGCCAGGTAGCCTTCAACACAGCAGTTCAGCCTGCTACAGACTGCATCACAGGCGGGGCCTGGACTTCATTTTATTATTATTATGATTTTTCAGGTTTTTGTCATAGGGTGCATTCACTCACTAGGGCCAGAGAGAGGGAAAGTGAGAACTCAGCCCCCCACAGGGGGGGATGGCCATACAGTAATTCCTTCTCCTCTATTTTCCTCTGAGGATTTGGAGCACACACAAACGTGTACCTGGCATGATTTACAAGCTGCTGCGTCTGGGACTTGAACTGTGGTTGGCCATGTGGGAGTCCAGTGCCTGCCTTAACCACTATGCCACTTACTGGTCCCTAGACTTCACTTTTTAGAATAGTTTTAAGTCACAGGAAAATTGAGTGTGAGGCACAGAGATTTCCCATATACTCCCTCAAGTTCATAGCTTCCTTTATGACCAACACCAACAGAGTGGTACATTTGCTACGATTGATGAACCTATATCGACACATCATTACCACCCGGTGCTCATGGATTACATCAAGGTTTACTCTTGGTGGTGTGGATTTGGATAAATGTATGACACAAACCCTCCATTACAGTATCATAAAAAAGAGATTCACTACCCTAAAAATTCTCTGTGTTCTGCCCATTCATCTCTTACGCCCTGATCCCCAGTTCTTGGCAACCGCCAACCTTTTTAAGATTTGGGTGGTTTGCCTTCTTCCCCAAAACATCACACACTGTTCAAATTGACTTCTTTCACTTAATAATATGCATTTAAGATTCTTCCCTCTGTTTCCCTGGCTGATAGCTCATTTCTTTTCAGCACTGAATAATATTCCATGGTCTGGATGTGTCACAGCTAATTTATGTATCCACCTACTGGGACATCTTCATTGCTTCTGAATTTGGGAATTATAATAAAGGTGCTATAAACATCAGTGTGTAGAATTTTGTGTGGATGTAAATTTTATCAATTCATTTGGCTAAATAACAAGGAGCATGATTTTTGGATAGTATGGTAGGAATATGTTTAGTTTTATAAGAAACTGCCAAACCAAGGTGATGTGGTGGTTAAGGTGCTGAACTCCCACATGGACAACTACAGTTCAAATCCTGGACCTGGTAGCTTGTTTTCTCACTTTTCCTTTCTCTTTCTCTCTCTGGTGAGTGCACATGCCCTATAGCAAGTTAAAATAATAATAAAAAATATAGTTAAATGAATAATTCTAAAAAAAAAGTAAGAAACTGCCAAACTGTCTTCCAAAGTGCTGGATCATTTTACATTCCTACCATAATGAATGATAATTCCAGCTGCTTTGCCCTCTCTCTAGTAATTGGTGTTGTTAGGGTTGTGGATATTGGCTATTCTAGTAGACATGGAGTGATATCTCATTGCTGTTTATTTTATTTTAGTTTTTTTCAAGAATTATTTATTTAATTTTATTTATTATTATTATTCTTTAATTTGACCAGAGAGAGAGAAAGAGAGAAAGGAGAGGGAAAATGAGAAAGCAAGCTACCAGGTCTGGGACTCAAACTGTAGTCTGCCATATTGGAGTCTGGTACCCTAACCACCACACTACCTGCTGGCCCCCATTGCTGTCTTAATTTGCAATCTCTAATCACATTTGATGGGAAGTATCTTTTCATATGCTTATTTGCCATCTGTATATCCTTGGTCAGGTGTCCAGATCTTTTGTCCATTTTTCATTCAAGTTATTTTCTTATTTTTGAATTTTAAGAGTTCTTTGTCTATTTTGTAGGAGTCCTTTATCAAATGCACCTTTTGTAAATATTTACTTCCAGTTCATGGCTTATTTCTTCATTCTCATGATATTGTCTGTCATAGAGCAGAAAATTTAAATTTCAATGAAATCCAGCTTACCAACTTTTTATTTCATAAACATATTTACTTTTTAAATGGGGATAGTATTATCTGACTTACATATCCTACAGTTGTGTGATAGATGTATTAGGAAAATGTTTTCTCTACTTTTTAAGACATGTGGCGTTGGTGGTAGTGGTACATGTTCTGACCTTCAGATCTAGTATGATCGTATGCCTTATTATAGCTACTAATGTAGTATGAAGTGTTAACTTCATATTTATCCAGTGTAAGGTTTTCTTGATTTTTTTTAAAAAAGTAATTTTTGCTATAGGGCGCTTGAAATTGCCCCACCCCTACCCCCAGGGGGATGGCCGCGCTGCAACCCCTTCTCCTCCATTCTCTTCTCAGGATCTTGGACACACATGCATACGTGCCTGGCTTGAGTTTTAAGCCACTGGATCCAGGACTCGAACTGTGGTCAACTAAATGGGAGTCCAGTGACATAGCCATTATGCCATCTGCTGGTCTCCTTCTTGACTTTTTGTTTGTTTGTTTGTTTCTTAATTTGTTAGAGAGCACATGTGCCCACCAGAGAGAGACAGAGTGAGAGAGAGGGAAAGTGAGAAAGCATTCCCCTGGTAGGGCCAAGCCTCAATTCCTTCTCTTCCCTTTTGGGCACATGTGCACATACATGCACACACATGCACACACATACACACACAGCACGGTTTTCAAGCTGCTGGGTCCAGGATGCAGTCAGTCATGTGGGATGCAAGCTGTAACCAGCATATCACCTGCAGGCCCCAGGTATGTTTTGAGAGTCAGCATGAACTCCTTTCTTCCTGTTCCAGATACAGGGCACATTCCATAGAATGGATGCTGCATCAGCTAGGGTCTGAGAGGGAGGATGAACTTGCAGCAGAGTTCCTGGCCCATCCACAGGGGACACATAGTATAAGTAAGTAATAAACTATTATTACTTTAGGCCCCTGAGAATTTGAGGTTGGTTGTTATCTCAGCATAAACCAGCCTATGCTGTCTGTTATAAAGGGTCAAGGCACATTGAATGTTGGGAGTTTAAGGAGTGAAATCTAGTTGGCATGAAAAGTGAGCTTGAGCCCACGTTGGTCAACAAAGGCTAACACACTGTGCAGTGTTCTCCACTCCTGCCACAGCATGAGGAGAAAGAAGAGCACTAAGACTGGGCACATCTGGGGCCCTGAGTGGGATGCTGGCACCACCTGGCTGAGTTATCTAAATGTACAGGAAATAATAGTTTCCATGGGTGATTTACAGTCTAATTCTTTTTTAAAAAAATAATTATTTAATTCTATTTATTCCTTCATTTATTTTAATTTGACCAGAGACACAGAGAGAGAGAGGGAAAGTGAGAAAGTGAGCCACCAGGTCTGGGACTCAAACTGTGGTTGGCCATGTGGGAGTGTCCAGCACTTTAACCACCACGCCATGTGCTGGCCCCAACAGTCTAATTCTTTAGAGCATGCCATAGCATGGAAATAAGCAGAGCAATGGCCAGTGAAAATTCTGCTTCCTTTCACCTTTAGAGGTAGATTGCTTTTCATCTTACAGAAACTCTCAATTCGGATTAAGTGAAAACAAAGAACCGTAGCTTGAAGCTTTCTTTCACTACGCTTCAGAATCTAAGGACTCATTGAAGAGCAAGTGTAGCGCTGAGCCTAACAAGGAAGGGAAGAGGAAGCATATTGATCAAGCACAGACGGGGTGAGTATCCCTTATCCAAATTGTTTAGGACAATGTATGTTTCAGATTTTAGAATATTTACATACACAATAAGATAACTTGGTGATGGAACTCAAGTCTAAGTATGAAATTCATTTATGCTTGATGTAAATTGTATGCACACTGTTTGAAGGTAATTTAAAGCATTTTTTTAATTTAAAGAGTTATTCATTTAATTTTATTTAGCATTATTATTATTTTAAAATTTGTTACAGGGAACATTTGTTCACCAGAGAGGGAAAGTAAGAAAGCAAGTTGCCAGATCTGGGACTTGAATCATGGTCGGCCATATGGGAGTCCACTACTTTAATCAGAATGCCATCTGCTGGGCTCCACAGTTTTTCTTTTGTTGAAGCATTTTGATTGCAACCCATCACCTAGAATCAGGTGTGGAATTTTCCACATGGAGGTCTTACCTCAGTGTTCATGTTTCATGTCTTGCAGCATTTCAAATTTCAGAGTTTCGGATTAAGGATTCTCAATCTGTGTTATGTGTTAGGCATCACACTTGGCTCTTATATGAAATATCTTGACTCTTAATGTCAGCCCTGTGCTTCCTAGGAAAGCCAGAGTAAAAACAATGAACAGTTTTGTAAAAACGTTCATCTAGCACATGATAAAGCAGGATTCAAACCCAAGTCTGGTTGATTTTAAGCCCTGAGGTTTTGCATCATCCATTCTTCCTCCCCACTGAGTTGTTTTCTTGGGTTCAGAAAGGGAAGAAACAGAAAGAGAAAAGATCATAGAAAAACCCAGAGATATGAATAGCTCAAAGTTCAATCATTCATATGCCATTTTCCAGAGCAGTTGTGACACTCTGAATTCAGAGATTAGAATTTCTTCCCAGGAAAGGCCTGCTGCGCGTTGCAAGGAACCGCTGGCAAAGTCAAGCGTGATGACGAAGGTGACAGCTTTCTGGTGGTTTTGCTAAAGTGTGCAAAGTCATCTCCTGTGACTGCTTTGGACCACAGCCACTGGTGAACACCCAAGCAAAGGTAAGATGGTTCTCCTGTTTGCTGGAGGACCATGTGTGATGGTGTTATTTAACAAGAAAGAGACTAGACTAAACTGTACTTCCTCATCAAGATAATCGTACAAACTTCTGCTAGACTTCTTGGACAACATGCCAGCAAGCATTCTTCAGGGTCAGGTTTGTTCCACCAAGTGTTACATGATTTAAAAAATAATAATAATAATAATATTAAAAGTGAGAGGGGAGAAAAGGGCTCTGCTGATCGTAAATTCCTATGTTAGGCCATTAAACAAATTCATTAAACTAAAATAAAAAGAACAATGAGGCAGACTCGAAAGTTGAGAGCCTGCAAGAGGCTTCTAACTTCTCAGTAATGGTGTAAAAGCGCATCAGTTAGGCTGAGGACTGGGAGAGAGAAACCAACAACTGCAAACAGAAACCTTTTGGAAGGGCTTAAAGATTTAGCAGTGGCTCATCTCCAATTTTCCATCTTTTATTTAACTCCTTTGAACTCCCACTAATTTCCAGGCAACACTTCGGAATTCCATTTTTAGCTTTGCCTTTTGAATTATTGTTTTTTCCCCTTGGTGTACAAATCTGTGTAGGGAGATGGCCTCTCTTTTTCATTAATTTTTTTTTTCTTGATGGTTGAATTATGTTTCTTGCCAGAATGATTTAAAAATAGATACTAATTTGAAGAAGAAAATAAAAGTAATCTGTAATCCCACCATTCAGAGATCATCACTATGAAGGTTTTGGTGTATTTCCAGCTGGGATATTTTTTTTTCTAAATGTTCATATACATTTTTTGCATGAGTAAGACCATGCTACTGTGAGTTTCCTGTAGGTAAAAAGGGCGCTCATGCAGGCTTTTGCAGATGGCCCTGCATTCTTGACCTGGCTGTCACATAGTGACTTCTGGGCACATGGAAAATCATCAGGACTATTTCCTCAGTGATTTTGGATGCTGATTGCTCATATGTATTTTGAAGGGTAAATGATAAAATAGATGCAAAAAAAGTGACTGGCTATTTACTGAACACTGAATAAGTGTTAGCTATTATTATCATTTCAATTTTGCCCTTAATGTTCTACTGCCAACATTTTTCCATTAAATTTCTTTCCCCAGTCGTAATGTTTGTCTTTTTTTTTTTTTTTTAAAAAAAAAAAAAAAAAAAGAAAGAAAGAAAGAAAGAAAGAAATTTTGGTTATAGAGTGCGTGTACTTGCTGGAGAGACAGAGAGAGAGAGAGAGAGAACAGAAAGCAAGAAATCACCACCCAGGAGGGATGGCCACACCACAATCTCTTCGCCTTCGTTCTCCTTTCAGGATTCTGAGCATGTACGCACACATGCCCAGCATGAGTTTTAAGCCACCAGGTCTGGGACTCAAACTGTGATCAGCTTCGTGGTAGTCCAGCAACATAACCACTACGCCATCTGCTGATCCCTCCACGTTATCATGTTTAAAAGTTACGTAAAGTTCTACGTTATGGATCTACTAACAATTAATTCTTCGATTGTTGAATATGCTTCTAGTATTTTTTGGCTTCTGTACCATATGCTGCAATGAAGATCTTATTAGGCAAATCTTTATTTGGTGGTACTCTTTGTTGTTTTCAAGATAGATAGTTTCCTTTAAGTGGAATAACTTAGCAGGAAGAGTTTCACAATTACAAGGTTCTTAATACATACTGAAGAGCTGTACCTATTTACACTTGCCTGGGCTATGTTTTTGGGTCTGTCTCACTGCCAGGGTCAACCTTGAGTATTTTCATACAACTTTATTTATTTATTTTAAACTCCAGACTGTATCTTAAATCATCTTTACATTTTGAATAATTTTGAGTTTTCTAGAGGAGGTCATCTTTAATGTTCAACCACATTTGTTTGAATGGATCATTGTTTTTGGTGCACAACACCCAATCTGTGGGTTCAGATTTTACCACTGTCTTATTCTGTTTTTGCTGCTCTAACAAAATACCTGAACCTGGGTAATTTGTCAAGAACAGAAATGCCTTTCTCACACTTCAGGAAGGGTGGAGTCCCAGTCAAGGTGGCGGCAGGTTCAGTGTCTAGTGAGGGCTGCTCTTGGCTTCTGAGATGATATCCCACGGCCATATCCTCCAGGAGGGACACATGTTGTATTCTCAGGTCAGAAGAGATGTGAGGAATGGACTCACCAACTTGCGACCTTTTATTAGACACTAATCCCACCTGTAAGGGCTCTGTCCTCGTGACTTAATTACTTCCCAATACCCCTTGTTTTTAAAAGTATATTTATGAGAGAGAGAGAGAGAGAGAGAGAGAGAGAGACACACTCTCAACAAGCTTTCACATCTGGAACCTGCTTTCCAGGCCCTCCAAGTCAACCTGGGGCATAGATATGTGCGTATGTTCACCCACAGTGCACAAGTTCATCCAGGAACTGAACCCTGATCTTGCATTTGGCCTCCAACACAGCATAGCACCATGCTGCCACTGTGACACTGAGACCAAAGCACAACCTTTTAATGGATCATGTTGGGCATTAAGCTTCAAGTCAAAATGAACAGACCATAGCAGCCACTTTCAGACTCTTCAGTTTGCTTTCTCACTTAATCAGTTAGCATATGTCTTAATTTTTTCTTTATTTCAAGAAGGACTCATGTATGGTATACATTCCTAAACATTCTTTTTTTTTTCTTCTTACACATACAAGACAGCTTGATTTAGCGTAAATTGCTTGGGCTAAAACCATTGAAAATGATTTGTTTCTAAGATGCATATCATCTCATAGAAACAGAAAATGTACAGGCAACAATCCCTTTTTCTCTCTAAGAGCTATCTGAATCCATAATTTCTCTCTACTAGAACTTTCAGCAATGGTAGAGATATTCTATTGTCCTCACTGTCTGTAGGGCAGCCACAAACCACTCATAACTACCAACACTTGAAATATGGCTAGTGCAACTGAGGACTGGAATTTTTTTTTTAAGTTTAATTCATTTAAATGAAAATACCCTCATGAAACTAGTGCCTTCCATATCGGACAGCACAATTCCAGAATTCCAGAGTGGAAAAAAAAAACCTTAGAGGCTCACACAAATTTGTGGCCTTAAGCAGGTCTTATTACCTTTCTGGGTCTTGTTCTCTTCATCTGTGAAATGATAGAACTTCTTAGAGCTGCTTAATAAGTTAATGTGAAAGCTTAGACCAAAGGATAAGTAACTCTCAGTTCAGTATTGTTTCCTTTATGTCTGGGGCAATGGATTTGTTTAAACTTTGAGCTGCGGTAAAAAAAAATTAAATCAGACTATATTATTTTTTCCGATTCCCAAAACTTCTAAGCTAAGAACTTAGATTTCCTTGATTTTCCTACCTAAAATTGCATTCTTAGTCAACCTTTATTCCTATATCCTAGTTAAGTTTTCTTTAGTGACCACTGCCTGGAATTAATGCTATTTATGTAATTACATATTTAGCCATCCCCTCACTGTCAGGCCAGCTCCATGAGGGCAGGGATTATGTTTATTGCTATCCTCATCTTTTAGAAAGAGCTTGGGACACAGTAGCTGCTCAGGGCATGTTTGTTAAGTGAATGGAGGAGTGAGAAGAAATATCTATGTCAAATTCTGCTGAGGAAGACTTCCAGCTGGGAGTGTGTGTGTGTGTGTATGTGTGTGTGTGTTTGTGTGAGGAAGTCACTTTATCTAATCACATAGAGTTTTTAACTTTCAGTGAACAGCCTCAGGTTGCGACTTTATCTTTTTGAGCTCTATGCTTGCAAAGTTGGGTGGTCATGCTATCACTCCGAGTTATTTTCTACCCAACTAAATGATCAGTTCCAGACATTATTTTTATTGCTCTCACAACACATGGGTCAACCAGAGGAGAAGGTGGTGATGTATTTACCTGATGGGATGACTGAGGTCTGGCTTAGGAAGACCTTTCATTCCTTGGAGTCATTCTCAGCTGTCTATGTAAATCTATAGAATGGGGAAGCACTACTTAAGTCATAGTATTGGCATGAGGAATCAATAAAATAACATAGAAAAGTGTCTGGAGCCATGCCTTGCCCAGTGTATTCTTATTTCTCTGCCCTCCACCCTCTATCCTAACCCTAAAAGGTTATATTCAAATATGTGAAGGAGCAGTCTTCAAATCTAGATTTGGACCCCACCAGGTTTGGTCCCAAGCCAGAGCTTGAGCATTATTCAACATAACTAAGATGGGGAAGAGAAGGGGTGAGGTGGGGATTGAAGATGTTGATGTTCATGGACTCTCCAGGTTACGTCTTCCAAGTCCTGTCCAGCTTGCCTGATGCGTAAAAGCAAAGCCCTCCTAACTAGGCAGGCTCTGGTCATTCTGACCCAGTGCCTTGCTTGTCTAGCTTCATCTCTATGCTGAGAGGCTATAAACGCCGAGGAGCTCTTACAATGAAACCCTTCACAATGGAGTGCCTGGATTTTATTGAGAAAAGCCAATCCCCTCCCATCTGTCATTTGGCACTTAACGCTGTAGTTATTCTAGAGGAGCGAACACTTGTGTTATATTTTCCAATAGCAAAACTGGGGTCACCAGGGTGCCTGCTGTTTTAGCCGAATCCAGATGGGGTTTTCCTATAAACAAGTGCACATGGAATATTTATGCCGCCCGTGGCACCTGACGCCTTAATACTTAGGACTTCTATGTAGTAGCCACTCTTCCTATAAGTCACTTTAGCACACTAAGTAAATATTTTAATATAGCCATGTCACTGTTTATTATAGCATGGCTCGGGCCCAGATCTTGCCTAATGCTTGGTTAAAAAGTCAGTTTATACCATCCTTTAAAGTGAATCAAAGAATGCATAAACGCCACTCTTTTGTTACTCAGAACTCTGTTTACTTAACTTTTCTGTAAACCTTGTGAAATGCTTGCTTACAAAAAGCTGACAGATGCCAGATTTGCTCATTAACTGGAGGTGTTTTCCAAGTCAGGAAGGTGAGGTGTGAATGCAGGCAGTGGGATTTCTTCTCCAAGGCTGTCTCCTGATATCCACTGCCCTCGATGTCTACTGTGGTGCCCGAGGTCTTGATCAGCAGCTACGAGGCAGTGAATGGATTTGAGAAATACGAAATCAGAGTAATGCTTTCTGTGTCAAGCTTGTCCTTTGCCTTGGGACAATAAAAGACCACGTGGGCAGTCTGACGCTTGGGAGCACTTTGAAAACTCAAAGCTTCCTCAGCGTCACTTATTTGATACAAGTCATACTATTCCTTGTATCAAACTCTTGTGATGTTTATCAACTCGGTAAAATATCTAAGTCTTACTCCAAAGACTTAGACATTTTCTACTGTGATTTTGGTGTGCTCTTCTAGGCATCTTAAAGGTTTGCTGCTTATGTTCTTGGTTAACTAAAAGACCATGTGAGAGATAGGGCAGGGCATGACCTAGAGTCAGTCATCATTCTTATATTAAAAATCAGTGTTTAGTTACATAAAAGTAAGAGTCAACTAACAACTTGGTCTAAAAAGCAAACAGAGATACAATCTATGGCAAAATTGAAAGGAGTAGAACTCTTTAAGAATAAAGTACTGGACTTTTATTGCCTGTAGGTGTGTGCACTATGAATGGGGGGAGAGAATACACTCTCCCAGTGACAGGTGGCCATGTGGCAATCTTTTTTCCTCCATTTCTCCATCCCATCCGATTGGAGGCATGCTTGCACACACACTTGGTGTGCTTTTCAAGCCAGAATTCACACTGCAATTGGCCACATAGGATCTGGCTCCCAATGGGCAGAGCTTGACCACTACACTACGGAGCTGACCCAGCAGTGGACTTTTCTTCATGCTTCATCCGTTATTTCCTTGAGGGTCATTTCTCTGAGAACCCTCCAGAGCAACATTCCTAAAAGAGCCAATGAGTTATTCTGAGCAAACAATGCTACACCCTCATGCTACCTTCCACTGAGTTCTTTCTCTCTCTTGTTCTTTAGCACAATATGGTACTTTTGACTTAAAATCTACCATGAACACTTAAAATACACCTCCGTGGAAGTTCTGTTTGCATAAAAATAATGTTTATTGTTTTTTACCATTTGTAGTAGGCAGCATAAGACTCTGTTTCTCCTCACTATTGACAAATAGTGGGTATTACTGATTTATAAAATTGCCAGGTTGAAATGTAAAAGAGTACCTAATTGCTTTAATTTGTATTTTTTATGATAGATGAAGCTGAACTCTCTTACATAAGAATAATAATTTGTAGCTCTTGTTCTGTGAATTGCCTGTTTATGTCCTTTTGTTTCGAGAAGGTGTATGCTCATATTTATTTGTAAAAACGATATGTATTAAAGATAGTAACCCATTACCTATACCATATGCTCCAAGTAATTTTTATAGGCCTTTGCCTTTAGTTTACTTATGTTATTTGAGTATATATTATTTTATCTCTGCATACTTATACAAATACCTAAATATATACACATCTTATTTGCAGACATACTTTTATAAAAATACTACTTGAGGCCCCATATCATAATCCTAGAAAAAATATTTATATTTTTTGGTATCTATTTGAGCAGATTGTTTTTCCATAATTTTTGTGTATAAATATATATATACATTATATATAAATAATCATATATATATAATATATATATACACACACACACATGCATATATATATATATATATATATTATTATGTAAAATAGGATACTATATAAATCATTCAGGGATTTACTATATTTTTTTTTTGGAGAGGTTTTTGCTATAGGGTGCATGCGCTCGCCAGACAGACAGAGAGAGACAGAGAGACAGAAAGCAAGAAATCACCCCCCAGGGGGGATGGCCACGTCACAATCCCTTCTCCTCCATTCTCCTCTTGGGATCTTGGACACGCACGCACACGCGCCTGGCATGAGTTTTAAGCCACCGGGTCCGAGACACGCGAACAACGGTAGACTACGTGGGAGTCCAGCGACATAGCCATTACGCTAACTGCTGGTTCCCTCTTGATATTCAAAATTAATTTTTAATGTAACTAAAAATTATCTTTTCTGATAATTTCATTGTATTTTAGATTAAAAATGTATCTTATCTAGCATTTAACAAATATCCTACTAATAAATATTTAGTCTACTTTTGTTTTTTTGGTATTATTGACTATATTATAATGGAGCAGAGTGTAGAAGGCAGAGAAAAGAAACAGCCCATGGTAACAGCTAAGGCTCTGGCACCTGGCACTACAGGACCGACCCGGTACTGGACTTTTCTTCATGCATTGTCAATTATTTCCTTGAGAGTCATTTATCTGATATAGAGTCTTCCGAGAACAACATTCCCCAAAGAGCCAATGAGTTAGCACTTTATATATATTAACACATTTCATCCTCAACAAAAACCATTTTGTTACTTTTTAGAAGTTTATTCATTCATTTTCTTTTTTTTTTCATGGGGAGAGAGAGAGAAAGAAAAGCACCCTTTTTGGGGTCCTCAGGCTGGACTCTCCAGCTTCAGTCAACTTGGCTTGTGGTCATGCACACACCCATCTGACACGTGCACAGAGTCCTTAGGACTCAAACCTGGGACCTTCCTATGTAAATCCAACATTGCAGAGTGCTGCATTACCACTGAGCTGTCTTTTGCCTCGCCTCCATGCCATTATGTGATGGGCACTCCTCTCTTCCTCCTTTAACAGATGAGGCAATGAAGGCAAGGACAAGTAAAGTAACTGCCCAACACTTACCCGGGTGGTAAGTTAATGACCATTGTCTGTATCCTTCCTAATTTCACTCTAGAAGAACAGGCAGTCCAGATGTGTGTGTGCCTACCTGTGAAGCTAATTGCTCCAGGAAGAAATGGCCCGGCCAGGGGACAGCACATAACCATCAGAGCAACATTATTTTTTATTATTTTAATTTTAATTTCAAGTTCTCTCCACCATGATGTGTTTAATTACTCTGTTATAAGAGTAATTTTTAAAGTATTTCTAACAGGTCACATGCCAAAAACCTTTAAGGGTTGAGAAAAATTAAAATGTATGATTCATACACAGTTAGAGTCTATCTATAAATCAATATCTGTCTTTCTATCTGATTTATTTCACTTAGCATAATGTTCTTAAGATTCATCTTGTGGACCAGCAGTTGGCATAATGGCTATGTTGCTGGACTCCCATGTAGTCGACCACTGTTCAAGTCCTGGACCCGGTGGCTTAAACTCATGCCAGGCACGTGTGCGTGCATGCCCAAGATCCTGAGAGGAGAATGGAGGAGAAGGGATTGTGGCATGGCCATCCCCCCCCAGAGGTGATTTCTCGCTTTCTGTCTCTCTGTCTCTCTCTGTCTTTCTGGTGAACACACACGCCCTATAGCAAAAAACTCTCAAAAAAAAAAAAAAAAAAGATTCATCTTGTTG
Source organism: Tupaia tana (assembly GCA_026018925.1). Classification (NCBI taxonomy): domain Eukaryota; kingdom Metazoa; phylum Chordata; class Mammalia; order Scandentia; family Tupaiidae; genus Tupaia; species Tupaia tana. Next base: position 9,429,506 of record JAKSZU010000011.1, on the reverse strand, counting down.
TCACAAATGGAAGAATTTTTTTCTTTTATTGGCTGAATAGTATTTCATTCTATGTATCTATATATTACAGTTTCTTTATGCATTCAACCATTAGGCACTCAGATTGTTTCTATATCTTAGCTGTTGTGATTAATGCTTCAAGGAACATAGAAATACGGCTATATCTACAAGGGGTTGGCTATGTTTTCTTTGGTGTATACCCAGAAGAGGGATTTCTGGGTGACAGGGTAGTTCTATTTTTAAAGGACCTAGTATATAGTGTAATGATTGTAGTTAACAATACTGAATTGACTGCTTGAAATTTGATTAAATGTCTTCACTATGAAACCAAGCAAGACAAACAGAAAAGGGTAGTTAGGTGAGGTAATAGATGTGCTAACTAATTTGATAATTTGTTTGTGATAATCACTTCCATATCTATCTCTATCTCTTTCTACCTATATCTATCTACATCTATCTATCTATCTCTATCTATCATCTATCTCTACCTATCATCTAGCTATCTATAGTATTTCTAGCCATGAAGTTGAATTGCTCTGTAAAGGCTCTAGGTCAGGGGACCACTGATCACCTCAAGAACAGCAGTATTTTTAGATTTTACATATAAATGAGATCATTCAGCATATAAATAGATAACTTTGTTGATAGCAACATATATGCGTTGTACACCTTAAAAACATGCCTTTTATTTGTCTACGGTACCTCAATTGGGCAGAAATAATTTTTAGAAAAGATTTGGAAACCAGCAGGTTGTCTGATAGTTAAGGTTGGACTCCCATATGGTCAATTGTGGTTTGAGTCCCATACTTGGTGGCTTGTTTTCTCTCTGTCTCTCTCTGGTGAGCACACATGCCTTATAGTAATTTTTAAAAGATAATAATTGGGAATAAAATCACCTATGAGTAAAATTAGCCAGTCACATTTCTTTTTTTTTAAAAAAAAGGACAACAGCTAGTATCCAATGTCAGGTTGTTTCCTGCTCTGCACTTTAATTATCTTCAAATTCCATCAAACATTCAGAAAAATAAGTTACATAGTAATGCATTGAGGGAAAAGGAGAAGGGTAGATTTACTCTCCTGTGGAGAAGCAAAGCAAAGAGAATTACTACAACACAGAGAGGTAGCCAGGAGTGAGTGGGAGACTGCCAGAGGTGATTAGGAAGAATCCGTGGACACCACACCTATGCCAGGATAGCTTGGCATTTAAAATTAGAAGGAGAATCAAGAATAGTGGAAGAGCTAAAAATATTGAAAGAATCATTGCAATAGGACATGCAGATTTGTGCTCCTGGAGATCTTTGGAGCTCTGTGAATGAGACATTCTTCCTTAAGATAGCTGCCTCCTTGATAGCTATAGACATCCTGGTCTTAACTAAGTCACTTTAGGTATTGATCTCTGTATCCATCTGTGCTTTTCTGCATTACTTGCAAGAGCCTAAGCTAAAAGCAGGAGGGATCCAACATGGTGGGACAGTCCACTGTGTATTGAACCTCAGTGCTTGAAGTCACATGGCCAACCACAGGTTTGGAGTCCCTGGTTGGTCTGAAACATATCATGCATGTGAGCTGTGCATGCTGGGTACGTGCCTGTGACCGTGATCTGGGCTGAGCTGGGGGTGGACTGCAGCATGAGGACCCTGTTGGAGGTGCTTCTCTCTCCCTCGCTCTCTTCTTTAGCTCTCTCTCTCTCTCTTATGGGAAAAAAAAATGAATAAACTTAACAAAAAAAGAGTATACAGTCAAGAAATGTAGGGCAAGTATTTTGCAGAATCATGTTAGGCAGTTAATCATCTTGCAATACTATGCAAATTTTCAGATGTTTATGTATTTACTGTATTTGTTTTGTATTTTGTCATAATTTTTTTCTCACACTAAACAAAATATCTTTGCAACTACTTTTATATTCTTTACATAAAGAAGGTTCAAATATTGTATAAGTTCCAGACCCCAGACTACCTGGATCTCCCATCTAGCTGGTTGAGTTCTCCCATTTGAGTCAGGAGCCATATTTTGCAGGACTTCCAAGCTTCCAACACCCTTTTGAAGTGGGCTCAGTTTCATAAAGCAACGCTAAGCTACATCATAAAAATGAGGCCTGAGCACATTTTTCTCAACTTAATTCCATCTGTCTTATAATTAACCCAGTTCTCCCCACCTCTTAGCATTAAAGGTTCTATTCATTTTGTTTGTTAACATTCCTGTGAAGATTTTTTTCTTGTGAGTCTGGTTGCAATTTTAGTGAGAAGCTTAAACAGCTAGTGGGAGGATGTTACATAGATACTCTTTGAAACCAGATGCCTCAATGTACTCTTAAGTCTTATTAGGAGCATGCTCAAGGCATTTCCTAAAATTATGTCCTGTTTTTAGCAGTAACTATCATAGAAAGACATTTGTTCTAATTACCCAGAAAAGTGGCCTTACTCTGAACTGCAGCATCCTTTCCGTATACCTGACAGTTTCTTACTTACTAACTTGATAAGAAATTGGGGCTGGAGGAAACATATGCATAGCCTTTTTTAAATGTTAAAATAGATTAAGTTTCAGAAACTGATGTGAATCCTGGTTAAGTAGTTCTGGTTCAGGTGGAAGGGAAAAAAATGTTTAGATTTATGATAGTTTAGGCTTAAGTTGACGATAGTTTTGGTTTGACCAATTCAGAGATCTAAAAGCCTGAGGAAGAAGATGGCCAGAGCTGGAGGCAGCTTCTCAAGAAACTTGACCTCTCTTCCAAAGAATTGCTTTGTTCTGTTTGCTGCTGTAGTTAGTGGGTATCTGAAACAGAAATCTCATTCTTTGTTGGGCAGAGTCTCTCTCGTTGGGAGATGGCCATTACAGGGATTCTTTTTTATTTATTTTTTCCCTGATATGGCAGCCAAGGTCAAACATCAGGAGAAATAAGTAGATTCTGAGCTTCCCAGTGCCAAGGAACTGTGGATACGTCCCAGATATTCCCCCCTGGCTGTCCATCAGCTCCACTTTACTTTCAGCCGTGTTCTCGGTCATGAAGCTGTCAGTACTTCTGCTAAGGTCTCTCCCTGTGTCGTTCGTAAATGCTGCAGGAGTTCATATGTCAGATTGGCTTTCATTTCAGTCTAGACTCATCAGCTTTCTAATAGCAAGTCATCAGAGTTTCTGGCAGGTGTTGAAATTTGCCTTGTTTCCAGTGCTTACTCACTAAGCCATTTATTCATTGATTCATTTGACAAACTTTTACTGAACACCTATTCTGTGCTGTTCTCTGTTTCAGATGCTTCGGATGCAGAGGTGAATTAGATGGATAAAACAAGCTTCTGGCCTCATAGATTTTACTTGCTAATGGAGCAAAAAGGCAAAAAATTATAAATGTTCAGTTGGGACCAGCAGTTGGCATAATGGCTACGTCGCTGCACTCCCATTTAGTTGACCATGGTTCGAGTCCTGGACTCGGTGGCTTAAACTCACACTGGGCACGTTTGCGTGCATACCCAAGATCTCAGAGAAGAATGGAGGAGAAGGGATTGCAGTGTGGTCATATACCCTAGGGGGTGATTTCTCGCTGTCTGTCTCCCTGTCTCTCTGGCAAGCACACGCGCCCTATAGCAAAAACCTCTCCCCCCCCCAAAAAAAAAGTGTTCAGTGAATATAATATTTTATTCATTCTAAGATATTTTCACATTTTATCATCTCTAAATGTAGGGTGTATTTTACAGCAGACACGATACAACTGCTGGCACAGAGGCAACAGTCACACTGAAATTCTCACTGCATACATGTATGAAAACAATCAAAACTATTGACTGTCATCAGCTCAATTGAGCTACCTCTGTATTTTCTTTTTTTGGGAGAGGTTTTTGCTATAGGGCGTGTGCACTCGCCAGACAGACAGAGTCAGAGAGACAGAAAGCAAGAAATCACCCCCCAGGGGGGATGGCCACGCCACAATCCCTTCTCCTCCAATCTCCTCTCAGGATCTTGGGCACGCACTCACATGCGCCCGGCGTGAGTTTTAAGCCACCAGGTCCAGGACACGAACCATGGTCGACTACATGGGAGTCCAGCGACATAGTCATTGCGCTAACTGCTGGTCCCGAGCTACCTCTGTATTTTCTGATGTTACATGTGGTGAATTTAATTGCCTCTTAAACATCTTGGAAAAGACTACATTATGATTTGGTCTTGGAGCAAAAGTTATTGTTTAAAGGCTTACCAGTGGCACATAAATGTAACATTTAGGAAAGCAAATATTCATTGTTGGAAGGATGACTGCAAGTCCATCGTTTTATTTCTTCTTTTTAAAAATGATAGCACATGCATGTATGTGTGTGTGATAAAGTGAGAAAGAGGGAGAGAAGGAGAGAGAAGCACCTTACCACAGCCTCCTCATGCCACAATCACATTTCCCCGTCCTCTGCTCCTCAGGAAACTGAGCACCTGTGTGAACACCCAGTGTGCTCAATTTCCAGGAGACCTGGGAGTCTGAATCCATGGTTGACCATATGGTTTTCTGCTTTGCGGGGCATTTGCATTTTGGAGAGAGCTGCAGGTGAGAAAGTGGAGACGGATTTTTTTGTATGTAAATTTATTTAAAAAAATAAACTTCAAAAGATTTTGGCCAAATGATATGGAATTCATTTAGGTAGGATGAACAGTCTAGAGATCTATTGTACAGCACAAGGACCATAGTTAACAGTGGGAACCAGCAGTTAGCGTAATGGCTATGTCACTGGACTCCCACATAGTCGACTCTGGTTCGCGTCCCAGACCCAGTGGCTTAAAATTCACGCCGGGCACGTGTGCATGCATGCCCAAGATCCCAAGAGGAGAATGGAGGAGAAGGGATTGCAGCGTGACCAACCCCCCTGGGGGGTGATTTCTCGCTTTCTGTCTCTATGTGTCTTTCTGTCTGTCTGGTGAGCGCACTCACCCTGCGGTGAAAACCTCTCAAAAAACAAACAAACAAACAAAAAAACAGTGCTGTATCGTAGACTGGAAGTTTGCTAAGAGATTCGATCTGCTGTGTTGTTTCACACACAAAACAATGACTATGTAAGGTGACAGATATCTGAATTAGCTCAATGGTGGTAATCACTTCACAATGTGTACATATATCAAAATTACACCTTGCACCCTTAATATATACAAATTGTATTTGTCAATTTTATCTCATTAAACCTGAGGAGAAGGAAAGATGAGACAATAGGGTGTTACGTATGATGGTAAATATGCCACAATCCAGGAGAAAGACACTGATGATGCAGGAAGGGCATCAGTAACTGGGATAGTCTTCCTCGTCCCTGTATCCTGGAGTCCTTGCACTGGAAGCCTAAGAGGGGTTTGAAGGGCACCTGTGCTCTGATTGACATCATACTGTAGATTCTGTTTCTCTTTCAGCATACAGAGTGATGTGCATACTCCAAGCTTCATGGTCCTCTCCTGCTCTGATTTTTTTTGAGAGTTTTTTGCTATAGGGCATGTGCACTCGCCAGAAAGACAGAGAGAAACAGAGAGACAGAATGCGAGAAATCACCCCCTAGGGAGGATGGCCACCCCGCAATCCCTTCTCCTCCATTTTCCTCTCAGGATCTTGGGCACACACTCACATGCGCCTACGTGAGTTTAAGCTACCAGGTCTGGGACTCAAACTGTGGTCAGCTACATGGGAGTCCAGTGACTTAGCCATTATGCCAATTACTGGTCCCCATGGAAATTGAACTCTAAGGAAACTGAACTTTATAGTTGAGCAGGTAGCAGAGTCACACTTCCATTGGCTTTATAACCTCATTTTACATTGAACCATGGTCCTTGAACTATTCAAAGATGCTTAACATCTTTTTCTTTTAGATAGTTAAATATATTTAAGCTGTCAGAACAGTTATGTTTTTAAGCCCACAAATGAGAGACAGAGAAAAAGAGAAACAGAGAGACAACAGGCTCTTGATGCCATGATCCACCCCCAGCATCAACCCCAGACCAAGGGCACATGCGTGCTCAGCATCCTGAGGGACTTTCCGGATGTGAACCCGGACCCTCCCCATGTGGGTCAGCTTCATAGGGTGCTACATTTTTCTGTTGCGTCACCTTCCAGCCCGAATTTTCAGGTTATGTAATAACCCTCAAGATGATTTCCTCTAAAGAAATTGTGGTATAATTGTTACCTTAAAATCATTCTGTGGAGATCAAAGGCGAGTTTTGAAATATCCCAAACTAGGGGCAACAGATGAAGTGGTAGTTAAAGCATTCAACTCCCACATGGCCAACTGTGGTTCAATCTCTGGACCTATCAGCTTGAAAAATCACACTGGGTACATGTACATGCATGCCCAAAATACCAAGAGGAGAATGGAGGAGAAGGGATTGTAGCGTGGTCATCCCCACAGGGGGTGATTTCTTGCTCTCTCACTTTCTCTCTTGCTCTGCATCTCTGTTTCTCTGGCAAGCACACACACCCTATGGCAAAAGACAAAAACAAAAACAAAACAAAACAAAACAAAACAAAACCCCATGCTATGGCACCTCTGCCTGGCCGTCTTCCTTCTTCTGTTAGCCCTTATTGTTTTCTCCACTTTTTCTCTTCCTTTTTCTTTTTTTTTCCTGTAAAGAAAAACACTAGGGACCAGCAGATGGCGTGGCAGTTACGTCTCTGAATTCCCACATGGCTGACCATGGTTTGAGTCCCACACCTGGTGGCTCCAAAATCACACCAGGCACATGTGCATGTGGGGACCTTCGCAAGGTCCTGGGAAGAGAATAGAGGGGAATGGATTGTGCCGTGGCCTTCAGGGTGGGGGTGATTTTTCACTTTCCTTCTCACTGTCTGTCTCTCTCTCTCTCTCTCTCTCTTCCTCCCAGTGAGCACATGTACCTTAAGGCAAAACCTCTAAAAAAAAAAAAAAATAAGAAAGAAAGAAAAGAATAAAAAGAAAGAGAGAGAAAAGAAAAACACTCTATCTGTAGGGATAACACCTGTGAAATATACAGAAATGAAATGAAGCACAAGTGTTTCAACTCATACTAAGACAATGTATATGTTTTGTTTTTTAAAAAATTTAGTCCATTCATTTATTTCTTCCATAAGACAGAGAGAGAGAAAGAGAAAGAGAGAGGGAGGCGCTCCAACAGAGTCTTCATGGCATGATTCACTCCCAGGCTCAGCCATCCAGGATCATGGGTCCACATGCATGCACGTGGCATGTACAAGGAGACCTAGAGGTGTGAATACAAGATCTTTGCATGTGGCTTCAGCATCACAGAGTGTGCATCACCCCTGTGTCACCCTGGTTGGCCATATATGTAATATTTGTATAATAAGAATAAATGTGTGTCTGTATCTATTCCATATCTATCTATTGGGTCTTCAGAAAAGTCATGACGTATTTTTTCCTATGCAAAAATGTGTCACGACTTTTCTGAGAACCCAATATATCTATTCTAGATCTATCTATGTTGATACCTACACTTATTCCTATATATATATATATGAGATCCCAGCACAACTTAATCACAATGTTGGTTGTGAATCCTTTGTTCACAGAAGTAAGTGGAATAGAGAGTGGTTGAGATGGGTTTCTCATCGGCAGTTAGCCTGCTTATTTTATAACTTACAAGCTGACTGCTGCCTCTCCCTTCCCTTCCCGTGCCTTAATCAGAAAGTTTACTGGGAGGACTGTACTTCCCAGCCCGCCCCTGCCCTTGCTGCACCATTGTACCGATGGCTCCCTCTAAGCCAAGAGAATGTGTTACTTGGCATAAAACAGATGCCTCCTTCCAGCTAAACCGTCCTCAAGACATGCTGCCAAATAAGATCATCAAGTTCTTTCATCACTCTCCAGGCCTCGAGAGAAGTGCTGGCCTGGGTCGTATGGAGAATAACTGCTGGAGGGAGGGTCTTGGGGCAGCACTGGCCTCATTCTGAGAGCAGGAACCTGGGAGGAGTCCGGCCTGAGGGCACAGTCACCTACCTGCTGTTGTCGCCGCCCTCCCCCCCCTTTCACTCATGTGCTCTTCAGTGCCCCTTTTCCTCCTGAAGCTCCCCACCTTCTCTCAGAATACTTACATGGAAGAGTTTGCCAGTCTTTTACGAGAACCCTCCCCAGCCTCCACAACTCCCGTTTCTTTTTCTCAGCATTCCCATCTGATGCCTCATTCTTCCATGACAATTATCGTTGTTGAGACAAGTGTGTCAGGAGCTGATATGATAACGGTTGTTAAAGGACACACTGAAGTACCCTTTTAGGTGATGTTTTTGGGTTCTCACAGTGGCTTTCTACAGAAAGCAAATGAGATCATTTTTAAATCTCAGTTTCCCTGGAAAATATTGACTTCTGCTTGAATAGTGGTTTAAGTCATGACCTAGAGACAGAGAACTGTGAGGTTTCCTGACCTACCATCTCTTTCTGAGGAGCCTGAGCAACTTAGTTCAGTCACTATTCACTCCACAAAGCACCACTAGCTTGGATTCCAAGTGAGCATCTGTCCTAGCCATGGGGGATACACAGGCTCGGAAAACAAAGTCTCTGCTCTTGTAGATATTACATTGTATAGGGGAAGGGGGCAATTAAAAAAAGAACTCATGACAATGTTAAACGTCCCATGCTTTTGTCTCTACATGAATTAGATGTGAATAATAATAGAATATTGTATTGTCGGGAAAGTCATGAGGTGTTTTTCCATGTTTTTCTATGCAAAAATGCATCATGACTTTCCTGACAACCTAATAATATCTCCTTACTAGCGATACTGTAGGACTCAATTAAGAATGAAACACATGATATTAGATAAATACTCAGTGACATTAGGTATATACAGGAGACTTCAAAAAGCTCATGGAAAAATGGAATTAAAGTACAAGCTTATTTTGATGAAAAAAATTTAAAAAGCCATGTGTCTTTTTTTTTCATACTATGCATTTTCCTTAACATTTTTTTCTTTCTATATTTTTTTTTTTTTTTTTTGGAGAGGTTTCTTTTTGCTATAGGGTGTATGCACTCGCCAGACAGACAGAGAGAGACAGAGAGACAGAAAGCGAGAAATCACCCCCCGGGAGGATGGCCACGCTGCAATCCCTTCTCCTCCATTCTCCTCTCAGGATCTTGGGCACGCATGCAAACGCGCCTGGCGTGAATTTTAAACCACCTAGTCCAGGACGCGAACCATGGTTGACTACGTGGGAGTCCAGCAACATAGCCATTACACTAACTGCTGGTCCCTTCCATAACATTTTTGAAGACCTCTTGTACACAGTTCTTAGTAGCATGGCATCTCTATTCAGTGACTTTGACCTGGTGGGAGTCTGGGAGGGTACACGTCCCTCAAGAGACTGTTGAGCACTCGGGGCAGCTATTGCTTCAGTATCCAGCAAGCTTTTGCATATGTTGGGTCTTTTGTCTCCATTACAGTCTATCCTCGCCTTTGCCATGCAACCAAAGCCAGTATTCCATCTTTCTAACAACTGAACTTGGTTCAAGAGGTGAACACATGTTCAAACCAAGCCCATGTGAATCCTTCTCCTGCACCTACCTATGAAGTACCAGTGAAAGAAGCTCTTTTTTTTTTTTTTGGGGGGGGGGAGTCTAAACTGGAGCTACTTTGGAAGCTGCCATGCAGAGAGAGACTCTGCAGGAGGAAATGAGGTCAACGTGCAAAGTGTAGCAGAGACAAGAAGCACCGATACTCCTCATAATATTATAATTCCATGTCAGATCTGAACTGAGTTCTCTTAATAACCCTTGGGCTAACTATTGGGTTTTCAGAAAAGTCATGATACCTTTTTGCATAGAAAAACATAGAAAAATATATCATGACTTTTCTGACAATCTAATACTATTAATTTCCCCATTTTAAAAGTGAAAAACAAACAAACAAACAAACAAACAGGGCACAGAAAGATAAAATAACTGCCCAAGGTCATGTAGTTCATAAGTAACAGGATCAGAAACTGAACCAGGCGTTCCAACTCCAGAATCTGTATTTTTGACCAGTGTCTCTTCTCTGGCTGTTTAGATTCTGAGGTTGTAATATCTCAGGTCCTGGTTTCCTTAGCCCTTCCTTTGATTCTATAAGCAATAACGAAATCCATCCAAGGTACATGAGATTATCTACATCTAAAATGCTAACATCCTTATCTATATCTCTTATTAGGTACTTCTATGTACTTTATTCCCTGAAGTGGGTTTCAGTTACTTGAAACTGAAGAAGTCAGCTACCTGCAAGTTATGTCAGAACATTCTGCAATATGTGTATCACGTTGAAGAAATCCCATAAGCAGTTCTATCTAGTGTGCACTCCATTACTCTGTTCCACCAGTCTCTATTTGAGAAATACTACCTTAACATAATTTTATTTTTAATAAATTTACAGGGGACATATGCACTCACCAATGAGAGACAAAGAGACAGACAGGTAGAGAGAGCTATGAAGGACCCTCCTCAGTGGAGAGTAGTCATGCTGAAACTCCTTCTCCTCCATTTCTTTATTCCGTCAGGATTTGGGGCATGCACATAGACATACCCAGAGTGTTTTTCAACACACCAGGGCCAGAATTCAAATCATAGTTGGCCTATATGGGATCCTACTCCCTTAGTCTCTAGGTTATGGGCTTGACCCAACATAATTTAATCTGTGTAAGCAATTTCTTTTCTAGTAGAGTCAATTCTTATGGATAAGTATGAGTAGTTGGAATACATCTAGAATTACCTTCTGAGTTGAGTTGGATTTTTTTTTTTGAGAGAGAGAAAGTCATAAAAGAAGGGAGAGAGAAAAAAATAGATATTTGGACATGATCATACTATTGCAATTCTCTGCCTCAACCTCCTAGTTAGCTAGAATTACAGGTGAACATCACTGAACCAGCCTCTTCCATCTGAACCTAGGCCTTCTCTGCAGACCCAACCTCACCAGTGGTGTTCTACTGCTTGTTCCACAATGGCCTGACTTTGATTGTTGCTCACGGTACCATGACTTTAGAGTGTGACTGAGCTGCTCCCATGAAAACTACCCATTGATGGTTTTTATATCAATGACTATTTGACATGATCGTAACTTAGATAACACTGTTTAAAAACTGTATTAATACAGATTTTATATATGACTTGTTACCTTTATTATAACCTCATCCACTTGTCCCACATGCACAATTTCATTTAAAACTCAAGAACTCACATGCATTTATGAGAGTCTGCCTTGAGGCTGCCAGTATTATGCCTGAATTGTCCAAGAAGCTAGTCCAAAGAAGTTACTTCTGTTTCCAAATCACATGCAGAGAGAACACAAGGACTTTCTGATGACTGAGCTCTACAGTCTTTTTTGTCTTACCAGAGGTGCCATTGGAAACTGAGTTTGCCTAATTCAATGGCTCTTTGTCCCATTTGGGAAGCTGAAATGGTTTTTCCACGTATAAGTGCCCAAGGTTTCTTTTAATTGTGTATAATCCAATCCTCATTCTCGATTGCCAAGGTGTCTGGTTCCAAAGGAACTTCAGCGTTAAGCCCGTGCTAGAGCAGAATCAAACATGCTTGGTCATCTGTGAGAGTTTTGTCCTTTACTGCCAAGAGACCTTGCTAAAAAAATTCCATATTTTTGAAGCTAATAATAAGCAAAGGGCATTGTCCATAGTCTTCAGTACCAGAAGCTGTGAAGGCAAGATATCATCACATGTGCTGTGGATATTACCCACAGGAGGGTAATGACTGCATTACTAGAGAGAATTGTGGTGAGCAAGGGACCCCAGCTGAGAGAGAGCTGTGTGTAAACCCTCTGCATAGACTGGGAAGGGACCTGTATTTCTCACATGACAAAATGTGATGGAAGAACATTACCTGCCAAGACTCAACAATCCCTCAGTTGCAGGTGCAGAATGAGATGCAAATGAATAAATGGCACAACTAAAAGAACCTGAAAGGCATTTCTTGCTATGATAAACTTCCAGGTAGAAAAATAGAAGCTCCTCAGCACAGGCAGTATTGTCAAGATAAAGAAGTGAATTGCAGGGACCAGGAGTTAGCGTAATGGCTATGTCGCTGAACTCCCACGTAGTCGACCGTGATTCGAGTCCCGGACCCGGTGGCTTAAACTCACGCCGGGTACCTATGCCTGCATGCCCAAGATCCTGAGAGGAGAATGGAGGAGAAGGGACTGCTGCGTGGCCATCCCCCCTGGGGGGGGGGGTGATTTCTCGCTTTCTATCTTTCTGTCTCTCGCTATCTGTCTGGCGAGCGCACGCGCCCTATAGCAAAAACCTCTCAAAAAAAAAAAAAAAAAAAAGAAGTGAATTGCAGACCAGTTCCGTGGCAGTCAGATCCCATATGGTCAATAGCATGGCTTAAATCTTGAACCTGGCAACTTGAGAACAAGCCAAGTGCATGTGTGTGTTCGAAACACTGAAAGGAGGGAGAAATGGAGGAGAAGAGATTGCAACAAGACCATCTCCCATGGTGGGAGGAGCTCTCTTCTCTCCCTCTCTCTCTGGCAAGCATGCAAGCCATCTAGAAAAAGAAAGATAAAAAAAGAGAAAGAAGTGAATTGCTGGTAAATGACCCATTTAGAAAAGATGAGGTGTTCTTAGTACTACAATAGGAGTCTCTGTGGAGGTTCACACTGATTTCAAAAGGCCTGTGCACCAACCATCTGTAAGGTATGTAAGATCGCTCAAGAACTGAGCCTCCTGTGCAAAATGAAAAAAAGACAAATACTCAGATAAAAATACAAAGTTAATTTCTTATGTGACAGTGGTGTGAAGGTTGCATTCACATATTTCACATGAATATAATATGAGAATCCTTAGGGACAACATAAGGAGATCTCCAAAAAGTTCACAGAAAATGCACATTATGAAAAACTGGTTTTCAATTTTTTGCAGCAAAATAAACTCATACTTCTATTTCATTTTCACCTGAATGTTCTGAATTCATTGATGGCCTCACATATTTATAATGTGCCAATGTAAACAGTGTGGGGAAAAAAAAATAGATTCCAATAGGCCCAGAATTCTATATCATGGGCATATATTTGCAATCTAAAATAATTTTTAATACTTCGTAAGACTTGTTTTACTTGAAAGAATAACTTTCAAAAAATAAGGATCAGAGTAACTAGAATGGCAGGATGAGTTACATTCTAAGGTTTTTAAAAGACATATTCATGTGTAAAGAAAACTGGCCACTTCTAAGCAGTACTCACTATGCCAAATACTGGGGATTGATATATGCGTAAACAATGGCCCTTGCCTCTAAATAATTTAAAATTAGATGGAGGGGAGTCACATAGGAGATCATTATATGGGAAATCTTTTGGCAAAAGAATAAAGAAAGAAGTAAAATCGCTGTTGAAACACACTGTGAATTGTGTGGGCAGACTGAGAAGACGCAAACTCACTCTGCAAAATCGGAGCAGAGGCAAAGTATTGCCCTGAAGGAGGCAGCTTTCTGTGCAACTGAAAATCTTCACGTTTAGTTAAAAATCTATTTAACTGTCTTTCTCAAAGTAGGATGTTAAAATTGCGAAAAGCAATGCAGCTAATAAATATCAAATAATACTCTGTTTAAGAATCTGTCTTGGGTACAGTCTAACACACTGGTACCTACCTGATTTTTAAGAAAAGAAAAGTAATTGTCAATGTGAAAGTCATGTAGTGCAGGGAAAAGAAAACATAATAGCTAGAAAATTTGTGTAAGTTTTATTTCTTTCTCTCATAAGCAAGAGAAGGTTAGTGCAAAAGAGAGAGAGAGAGATAAAGAGAGAGAGGTAGGTATCCCCAATAAGATCCTCAAGTCATGATCCACCCGCAGCATCATCTAATCCCTAGTTACGGGCACAGGTAATGTTCAATGAACACTTTAGGGGAGTCTCTGGACACAAACCCATCTTTCCACATGGATGCTACTGTCCAGCCCCCAAATTTTCTTGTATGTACAAAGTAACGTTTTCTTCATTTACAATGTACCCTAGGAACACTGGTTTCAACAAGTTGAGAGTAAACACAATGGACTGAATCTCTTTCTGAGTATGCATGACAAAAATCTCTTTCCACATTTACTTATTTATTTTGTGTATATTTTTGTTTTAGAAAGGTCTTGAGAAAATTTACAAGAATGTATTTACTGGGACCAGCAGTTAGTGTAATGGCTATGTCGCTGGACTCCCATGTAGTTGACCATGGTTCGAGTCCCGGACCCGGTGGCTTAAACTCACGCCAGTCGCGTGTGCGTGCATGCCCAAGATCCCAAGAGGAGAATGGAGAAGAAGGGATTGCGGCATGGCCATCCCCCCTGGGGTGTGATTTCTCACTTTCTGTCTCTCTGTCTCTCTCTGTCTTTCTGGTGAGCACACACACCCTATAGCAAAAAACCTCTCCAAAAAAAAGAAAAAAAAAAGAATGTATTTACTGCAATAATAACTAGAGATAAAAGAAACAAGAATACCAAACATAAGTCAACCAATGTATTATACCAACTCTTTGAATGGAGGTCTTCTTTTCCCTATTGAAAAAGAAGACTCGATTTGTCACCATGATCAGGTGTCAGAGGGAGGATGAGTTCTAAAACACTGCTGCTGAAAGTGTGGTCCTTGTCTCCTCAGCCTCAGCATCAATAGGGAAGCTTGTTAGGGATGAAGAAGCTCCAGCTGACCTCAGACCTACTGAATCAGAATCTGCATTTTAACAAGAGTGCAGGTGATTGTATACACATTAAAGTTTTTTTTTTGGAGAGGTTTTTGCTATAGGGCGTGTGCACTTGCCAGACAGACAGAGAGAGACAGAGAGACAGAAAGCGAGACATCACCCCCCAGGAGGGATGGCCATGCCGCAATCACTTCTCCTCCATTCTCCTCTCGGGATCTTGGGCACACACACACATGCGCCCGGCATGAGTGTAAGCCGCCAGGTCCGGGACTCAAACCGCGGTCGACTACGTGGGAGTCCAGCGACATAGCCATTACGCTAATTGCTGGTCCCCACATTAAAGTTTGAGACACATTGTTCTACAAGTTGTTCTTCACCTGGGATTTCATACAGGAGATCCTGTCTGATATAACAGGTCATTAGAAACGGCGGTATATCGTAGTATACTTGCTCCTTATGGAAAGTTTTGAAATGACAAAGGACATAATGATACAAGTGAACCTAAGGCACAGAGTTTTTAAACATGACACCAATAGCACAATTTATAAAGGGAAAAAAATGGGTAAATTGCATTTCTTCAGAATTTAAAACCAAGAAATACCCTACTAAGAGAATAAAAAGACAAGGTAGAGACTGAGAGAAAATATCTGCTAACTCATACATAGTCAGGAAATTATTTCTGTCCCCAATACACAATTTTTAAAAAATATCTTCAGGAAGAGAGAGAGAGACAGTTATCCCTAACAGGGTCTTCATGCCATGATCTACCCCGAGCCTCAGTCAGCTAGGATCCTAGGCATGGGCATGCCTGGCGTGTACAGGAAAGCCTCAAGACACAAATACAGGACCTTTCCATGGGGGTCCAACATGGTGGAGCATTTATTGCATTATCAATGCACCGTCTGGTTGGGCCTATATAAAGAACTTTCAACACTTAGCAAGAAAGCAAATAAACAAATAGCAATATAATTAGAAAATTAAAGATATTGCGGCCATGGGGCCTGCAAGTGGTGTGGTGGTTAAGAATGCTGGACTCCCACATGGTCAATCGTGGTTCAAGTCCCAGACCTGGCCACTTGGTTTCTCACACTCTCTCTCTCACTCGCTCTCTCACTTCTGTCCCTCTCTGGTCAAATTTAAATAAAGAAATAAATAAATAATAAATAAAGTTAAATAAAATAATACTTAAACATTTTTTTAAAATGATATTGGGGCCAGAAGATGCATGGTGGTTAAAGGCACTGGACTCCCACATGGCCTACTATGGTTCAAGTCCCAGACTTGGTGGCTAGCTTTCTCACTTTCCCTCTCTCTCTCCTTGCTCTCTCACTCTGTCCCTCTCTAGTCAAATTAAAATAAACAAATGAATAGATAAATAAAGTTAAATAAAATAATTCTTTAAAAAAATAAAATTAAAGATATTGTTAAGGATAGACTTATGTCCCCCTCCCAAATTCATATGTAGAAGTCATAACCACCAGCATCTCAGAATGTGGCTATATTGGAGACAGGGTTTTTAAAGAGATGATTAAGTTAAAATGAAATCATTAATGTCACGACATCCTCATAAGAAGAGATTAGGCTATGTGAGAGACCCTAGTGACACACAGAGGACAGACCACGTGAGGACGCAGCAAGATCGCCAAACATAAGGAAAAATGAGAGGCCTTGGAAGAAACCAAGCTTTCTGACACCTTGTTCTTGGACTTCCAACCTCCAGACCAGTGGAAATCTCTGTTTCTGTTATTGAAACCATCCAGTCTACAGTACTTTGCTATGGCAGTTCATGTTACAAGTATAAACAGATATTTCATGGAAGAGGAGATATGGAAGGCAAAGAAGCTCAGGAAAAAATGTTTAACATCTGGCGCAGCCTGGTAGAGCAGGGAGCAGCATACTGATCTGCAATGCGGGAAGCCACAGGGCTGACTATGGGTTTGGATCCTGGGTCAATCTGAAATACATTAGGTACACGTATACCCAATATCCTAACTAGCTGGAGAGCCAGAGGAAGGGGCTCTTGCACGATGGCTGAGATATTGACAAGGGTGCTTACCTTTCTCTCTCTCGCTCTTGAAAGAAATAAAATAAACTGAAAAATGAAAAGAATGTGCAATATCATTAGCCATTAGGGAATTGCAAATTAAAGCCATGATAACGTATCATTGCACACCTGCTACAACAACCGAAATTAAAAGTAGCGATTATACTAAATGCTTGTGAAGACATACAGAAACTGTATCACTCAGGCGCTGCTGGCAGAACGTAAAAATGGCACAGCCACTATGGAAAATAGCTTGGCAGTTTCTTATCAGAGCAAACATGCACTACACAACCCAGCACTCACACTCTCAGGCATTTATCCCAGAGAAATGAAAACTATGTTCACAAAAGAACTTGTACACAAATGTTCACAGCAGCTTTATTCATAATAGTCAAAATGTGAAAATGACACATTTGTGTCCTTTACCAAGTGAATGGTTAAATAAAGTTTGAGACATTCATACAATGTAATACGATTCAGGAATAAAAACAAGGGAACCATTGATACGTGAAACAACATAGATGATTCTCGAGGGCATCGTGCTCAGTGATAACAGCCAATCTCTAAGATTATACTGTCTGATTCCACTGATAGAACATTCTCAACAGGGCAAAACTACAAAGATGGACAGATTTGTGATTCCCAGGGTGCAGAGACTAGATTGGGGGGCGGTGAGAGTGGAAGCGACTATGAAGGGATACCACGAGGCAGTTCCTTTGCAGTGGTTGACTGTTCTATATATTGTTATATTGTTTACAGTGGTGGTTGCCCAAATCTATATGTGAGATCAAATTGCCTAGAACTACACACACACACACACACACACACACACACAGAGAGAGGGAGAGATTAGCTCATGTAAAATTGGCAAAAACTGGGTAAGGTCTGTAGTCTTCTTAATGATACTGTACCATTGACAATTTCCTAGTTTCGGTATTGTGCTAGTCATCATACAAGATGTCGCCATGCACGGCTCAGTCAAAGGTGCTACTGAACTCTGTGCACTACTATAGCAACTTCCTGTTAATCTATAATGCTTTCAAAATGTGTTTTTAAATGAAGCGTAAAGCATACACCAAGACAATAACGGGATCTTGCAACCAAGTTATCATAATATAGCCATAATTTAGGTATTTAATTCTTCCTAGAAACAGCATCAGCAACAAAAGTTCACATTAGGAGACCGGCGGAGCTACTTGCCAAAATTTAGTTCAGATCAGACGTTGGTAATAGAAAGTTGTGAAAACTGACAACAGATCTAAGTGTTGGAAAAATACATTCGGTGCTTAAAGGTAAGTGGTGAATCAAGACAGTGTCCTAGGGCAGGGTCACAGAAATAGCATCGCCATCATTCCAGTGGGCGTTGAATGGCTTTCTTCCATAGAAGGTGGCTCTTACTCTGGGAGCATCTTACATGCGTTCTGTAGTCTGATGACTTGGGACATTAAAGAACCAAAACAATGTGCTCTGCAGGCTGGGACCACATGGGAGGCCCAGGTTAAATTCCTGGTCCAACCTAAAGTCTAGGCTCGATGGAATGTGCCTGGGATCTATTACAGTAACTAGAGACACTGAGAAAGAGGATCATGAGTTCAAGGCTGGCCTGGACATATAGCAAAACTATCTAAAAAAAAGAGCCAGGTATAGTCATGCACACCTACCATGACAGATGGGAGACTGAGGAAGAGGACTGTTGCAGGGCAAGATGAAAGAAAGAGAGAGGGAGAGAGAGAGAGAGAGAGAGAGAGAGAGAGAAAAGGAAGAAAAGAAAAAAGAAAAGAAAAGAAAAACGAGGAAAGGTTTTTTTAACCAAATCTTTTGAGTCAAACTTTAGAAAATGCTTATTAGACAAGATTAATGTAAAGGAGATAACAGAGTAATAGCAAGTTAAATCTAGCTATACTATTCCAAACTGATATGGGATAATGGAAGAAGGCATACCATATTTGATATTTTCAGTTATGGTGCAGCCTTTCACATAGTGCAAGTGAGAATGTAGAGTAGTAGAACCAATCTAGAAAATAGTTTGGCTTTTCTAAAAATGAAACATGCCCTTAGTATACAACCCAGCAATCAAACTCTTAAATGATACCACAAAAAATAATTAAGACCACACCAAAGAAAATGAAAAGAACAGGTAATTCTAAAATTGTTTAATATGTTACATTTAAAGCTGTCCCCAATGATACCAAATGGGTCAGGCAATTAATTTGCTCCTGTTGAGGTAACCTGAGGCACAATGAGAAATAAATGTACTGGAAAAAAAAAAATTTTTTTTTTAATTAGAGGTTTTGCTGTAGAGAGCGTGTGCTCGCCAGAAAGACAGAGAGAGACAGAGAGATAGAAAGCGAGAAATCACCCCCAGGGGGGATAGCCACACCACAATCCCTTCTCCTCCATTCTCCTCTCGGGATCTTGGGCATGCACGCACACGCGCCCGGTGTGAGTTTAAGCCACTGGGTCCGGGACTCGAACTGTGGTCAGCCACACAGGAGTTCAGAGACATAGCCATTACGCTAACTGCTGGTCCCTGTACTGGAAAATCTTGTTTGTTTGTTTTTTTTTCCCCAGAGAGAGCAAGCGTTCACCAGAAAGAGACAGAGAGACAGAGAGAAGGAAAAGAGACAGAGAGAGGGAAACCCGATCCCCCCCGGGGGGAAATTTTGTACCTGCATACATGCACATGTTCTCAAGCTGCTGGGACTTAAATCCTGTAGTAGGCCAGGTGGGATTCAGCTGACTTAACCACCAAGCCACGGGCTGGCCCAAGTAATTTCATTTTTCGGTGAAACTCTTTTAAATCTTGTCACTGTGGATGTAGTCTCTAAATGTTGGTGCTCACAGACCACTGGCACGTACGTCTGCAGTGAAAGAAGACTGTGTCTATAACTTCTCTCTTTATATGTAAATCCAGGTATCCCTGTCAGAATTTGAAACTAGCGTGGATGTTGGTAATCCCATGATGAGGGAGAAAACATTGTAATAAATTCTTTAACTCTATTTCACACACAAATTTAACACACAAAAGTTAACTCCTGATTTTATTCCCCTTTTAGTTGGACGCTTGAGAAATTAATGAATGGGACTCTCTGTCCTTGTCGTCTTGGTTCTTTTAGAGACCACCTTTTTCATGGAAGGCTGGTGATGTCCTGTTTGATTTCAGGCAGCCACGTTTATATAAGTATTCCCCTTAGACCTAATATAAAGTGCTTATCTGAAAATATACTCTGACCCCACAGTGGGGAGGTTCCAGCTCTGGGCTCCTGTCCAAAGCTCTTTGCTGAAGGCTGTTTGCATACTGTTCCATTCTACAGAGCCCCTGTGTATTGGAAACTGGTCTCTGGACCTACTCATTTAAATGCCACCTCTGGCCTGGCAGATGTCACCAGGTGGAAGTGAATGGATTTTTCCATCATATAAGACCTTTTCCCAGTGTGCCAGCTCAAGAATCTCACTGTTTAACCAATACCTAAAGTCGGAACCTTTTGCAAGGTAAATATTTAATATTTGGCTCTCTATTACAAACTATCAAGGGCCCCCCAGCAAACCCTCCTAGTCTTTTTAAAAATAGATATGATGTATGTGGGTAAGCCTGGACAGATATCAAATAAAGAGTGAGTTTTCATTTCTGTAGTTTAAACATCTGAAAATGATCAAGTCATAGAATTGGGAACTACAATGAAGGTTCTAGACTTTCCTTTTGCTGAATTTTGGAAAGAATGGGAAAATTTTGAGCTCAGTTTTAGACGGTATGACTAGTGACAAAGCTCTGTTTGGCCAAGTCACCCTAGTTATGAGTGTAACATTTCCTGTTTCTGGGTGATCACTAACGATGGTATAATTCTATTTAAGTTGGAACATGTGCTTAACCCTGACCACCTTACAAAAGTGTGCTGATTTGGGCCATCTGTACCTCTCTCCCTCCCTCCGTGCCTGCTCCTCCCCTCTCTCCTTTGTTTTCCTTTCCTACCTTCTTCCCCCTTTCTTCTTTTCTCTAGTTAAAAAAAAAAAAAAGAAAGAAAGAAAAAAAAAAAACAGTTAGATGGGGCCAGCAGATGGTGTGATGGTTACAGTGCTAGAATCCCACCATGGTTCAAGTCCAGGACCCAGCAGCTTGAAAATCACAACAAATAAATAGATAAATAACTAAATGTTTTTTTAAAAAAGTGGTTAATGTTCTACATAGTGTTTTGTTTTATTTGTCTTTCCTGTATTGGACAGAAAAAGCAGGAACAAGCTATGACTAAACACATATCCTGCATCTACAATGTTTGCAATTCTAAAAACAAAACAAAAACAGAAACAAAAACAAGCTAAAATTTGTACAACATAAAATTTACCACTTTATTGAATAATCAGTGACATTTAGTGCATTTACAGTATTGTGCAACCACCTCTACCTTGTTCCTGAACATTTTCATGATCCCAAAACAGAGCCCCATGCCAAGTAAGCAGTTTCTCCCAGCTGCCCTTTCCCCAGCTCCTGGTAGCCATTCATTGGCTTTTTATTTCTCTGCATTAACCTGGTCTAAATATTTCATATAAATGACACCACACAATATGTAACACTTTTGTCCCTCTTCTTTCATTTAGCATGCTTCTGAGGTTCCTCTCTACTGTAGCAAATATCAGTACTGCATTTCTTTTTAAGGCCAAATAATAGTCCATTGTATAACTAAAATGTCTTTTTCCATTCATCAATTGATAGACTTTTGGGCTGTTTATACATTTGGGGCACCATGAATAGTGCTGACGTGAGTGTGCATGCTCATTTATTTATTTATTTATTTTTAGTAGCAGTTTTCTTTCTTTCTTTCTTTCTTTTTTTTTTTTTTTTTTTTTTTTTTTTTTGGTATATATACGTAGAGTGGAATTGCTGGGTCCTACAGCAATTCTATATTTAACTTTGGAGAAACTAAAACATGGCTGTGTACCTATTTATTTTCCCACTGTCAATGTAAAGGATTTCAATTTCTCCATATCTTCTTCCACACTTGCAGATTGTTTTTTCTTTTTCTTCTTTTTTTTTTTTAATTATCAACATCTTGGAGGATATGAAATGGTATCTCACTGAGATTTTGCATAATGACTCTATGATTTGAAGATGTTGACTATCTTTTCTTATGCTTTTTTGGCCATTTGGATATCTTTAGAGAAATGTCTATTGAAGTCCTTTACCCATTGAACTGTTTCTTTTTTTGCTGTTGAGGTATGAGTTTTTTTTATTATTTTTGATTAGTAGACTTGTTTTTTAATGCCAGAGACCATGAACACTTACCAGAGACAGGGGGAGAGAGAGAGGGAGGGAGAGAAAAAGAGAGAGAGAAACGGTCACATTGCAATATCCTTCCCTCTATTCTTCCTTCCCATCAGGATTTTAGACGCACCTAGTGTGTTTTTCAACCCGTGGGATCTAGAATTCAGACAACAGTGGGATTCAGCCAGGCAGGATCCTGCTCTTTAGCTACTGAGCTCTGAATGCTAGATTTTTATCAGGTACTTGATTTTAAAATATTTTCTTCTATTCTGTAGATTGTCTTTTCAGTTTCTTGATAATGTTCTGGAATTAACATTTTTAAAAAAATTTAGTAAAGTCCAGTTTATCTGTTTTTTCTTTTGTTGCATATTTTTTCTGTGTCACATATAAGAACCCATTGCTAAGTCCAAGATCATGTAGACTTAGCTTTCTGTTTTCTTTTAAAGGTTTTATCATTTTAGTCTTAATGTAATATTTATCTCATTAATCATTTTAGAGTAATTTTTCTTTTAGCATTTTGTGAAAGAGACTATTATTTCCTCATCAGAATGATCTTGGCATTATTGTGGAATATCATTTGGTGATAGATATATACATTTATTTCTACTCTCTATTCTATTTGGTAGGTTTTACATTCTACCTTCATGCAAGGATCACACTGTTTTGATTATTGAAGCTTTGTAATAAGTTTGAAATCTGGAAGTGTTAGTCTTCCTACTTTGTTTTTCTTTGCCAACATTATTTTGACTATTCAAGACCTCTAGCAATTCCAGAAAAATTTGAGGGTCAATTTTTCCATTTCTGTCACAAAGGCTATTTAAATTTTACTAAGGATTGCATTGAATCTGTGTAACTCTTTGAGTAGAATTGTCCTCTTAATAATATCAGATCTTAAAATCCATGAACATGGAAGCTCTTTCCATTTATTTAGGCCTTTCAAAATTTCTTTTAGCAATGTTTTATAGCTATTAGTCTACAAGCTTTTAATCATCTCGGTTAAATTTATTCCTAAATGTTTTATTTTGGGGGGGTACTACAGTAAATGAGACTTTTTGTTTGTTTGTTTTACTAATATATAAAAACACAACTGATTTTTGTATGTTGTACCCAGACATTTTGCTGAATTTATTTAGCAGTTTGTAACTCATATAGTTTTTTTTGTGTGAATTACTTGTCATATTCTTATATATAATATCATATCTTGAATACAGATAGTTTTATTTCTCTATTCCAACTTTCCAACTTTAATGCTTTTCATTTATTTTTCTTGTCTACTCAGTCTATCTAGAACTTCCAGTACAAAGCTGAATAGCAGTGATGCCAGTTGGCATGCTTATCTTGTTTCTGATCTTAGAAAAAAACTTTCCCTTTCACCATTGAAAATTATAACTATAGGTTTTTCATAAATGCTGTTATCATGTTAAGAATGTTTTATATTTTATTTCATTCACTTTTTTGTTTGTTTGTTTTTGTTTGTTTTTCTTTCTTTCTTTTTTTTTTTTTTTTTTTTTTTTGAGAGGTTTTTGCTATAGGGTGCGTGCGCTTGCGAGAAAGACAGAGAGAAACAGAGAGACAGAAAGTGAGAAATCACCCCCCAGGGGGGTGGCCACACCTCAATCCCTTCTCCTCCATTCTTCTCCTGGGATCTTGGGCATGCAAGCACATGTGCCCAGTGTGAGTTTAAGCTACCAGATCTGGACTCAAACCGTAGTCGACTACATGGGAGTCCAGCGACAGTCATTATGCCAACTGCCGGTTCCTTCGTTCTCTTTTAATCACAAAAGATTATTGGGGTTTATCATATGCTTTATCTGTATTAATTGATATCATCATGTGATTCCATTAGTTCTATCTCCCTCTTTTCTATCAATTTGATGTGTTACATAGATTTTTCCTTATGTTGAATCACCCTCGAATTCCTGGGATAAATCTCACTGAGTCATGGTGTACACTTTTTAAAATATGCTGTTAGATTCAGTTTGCTAACATTTCATTAAATATTTTTGTATCTACATTCATAAGTTGTGTTGTATTTAATTTTTCTTAGTTGTAGCATATTTTTCTGGCTTTGTTGTCAAGGTGTAACAGTTTTTAAGGCTGCCATAAAAAATGCCTTAGACTTGGTTGCTTGAACAATAGATATTAATTTTTCCATAGTTACAAAAACTGGAAGTCCAAGACCAAAGTGCCAGCAGACCTGGTTTCCCTGAGGCCTCTCTCCTTGGTTTGCAGAGGACTGTTCTTCACACAATCCTTTCTCTATGCACATGTGTCCCTGGTGTCTCTCTTCTTATGAGGACATCAGGTATATTGAAAGAAGTCCCCAACAAGGACCTCACTTTAATGTAATCACTTCTTTAGAAACTTATTTCCAAATACTGTATTTTGAGGTATTGGGAATTGGAATTTTAATCTGTGAATTTGGGGGAGCACAATTCAGTCCCATAACACAAGATAATACTAACTTTATAGAAGAAGCTAAACATGGACCAGCAGTTAGCATAATGGCTATGTCGCTGGACTCCCACCGCAGTTCGAGTCCCGGACCCGGTGGCTTAAACTCACGCTGGGCGCGTGTGCGTACGTGCCCAAGATCCCGAGAGGAGAATGGAGGAGAAGGGATTGCGGCATGACCATCCCCCCTGGGGGGTGATTTCTCGCTTTCTGTCTCTCTGTCTGTCTCTGTCTGTCTGGCAAGCACACGCGCCCTATAGCAAAAACCTCTCAAAAAAAAAAAAAAAAGAAGCTAAACATTATTCTCTACATTTTGTTTTTAGGGAAGAGTTTGAGAAGAATTGATATTAATTCTTCTTTTTTTTTTAATTTTGTTTTTGTTTTTCCCATAGGGCTCATGCACTCACAGGGAAGAGGTAGAAAAAAGAAAACTGAGAAATCACCCCTCATGGGGAGTGGTCACACTGCAATCCCTTCTCCTCTATCCTCCTTCTGGGGTTTTGGGGTTGCATGCACGTGTGCTCGGCACGATTTTCAAATTGCCAGGTTCAGGACTTGAATCAGAATCAACCATGTGAGAAACCAGTGCCTTAACCACCATGCCATCTATGGGTCCCAATGTAAACTTTTCTTTAAATGTTTGTTGAATTCATTACTGAAGCAATCTAATCATTAGCACTCTTTGTTGGGAAATACTGGATACATAATGTAACTGCTTTGCTTGTTTTATACAGGTTTGTTTAGATTTTCCATTTCCACTTGAGTCAGTTTTGTAACTTTTGTGGTTCTAGAAATTTGTGCATTTTATATAAATTGCCTAATTTGTTGGCATACTATTGTTTATAGTAATCTCTTATCATTGTCCTTTATTTTTGTATGTTCTGTAGTTATAGCCTCACTTTCATATATGATTATAGTTATTCATGTCCTCATTCTTGTCATTTTGTGTGTATATATATATATATATATATATATATATATATATATGAATGATTTATCTACTTTATGAGTGAGAGAGACAGAGAGGGAAAGACAGAGACGGGCACCTCTAAAAAGGCCTTCATGCCAGGTTCAGCAGATGGTGAAATGGTTACGTCGCTGTCGCTGGACTTCCATGCAGTCGATTGTGATTTGAGTCCTGGACCTGGCAGCTTAAAACTCACGCCAGTGACATGGTGGTTAAAGTAGCTGAATTCTCACATGGCAGATTGTGGTTTAAGTCCCATTCCTGGCAGCTTGCTTTTTCACTTTTCCTTTCTGTCTCTCTGTCTGATCAAATTGAAAAAAATAATAATAACAGATGGAATTAAATAAATAAATAAATAAATCTTTTTTTTTTTTTTTTTTTAATTATTGCATTCTAACATTCTCTAGAGTGTACCTAGTTTGAGATCAGTACTGTGCAATGCTTAAGAGCATAAGTTCCAGGATCAGACACCCTGGTTGTATTTAGCTCCATTATTTCTACTAAGTTTCATTAGTTCTATTTCCCTTTTTTCTATCAATTTGATGTGTTACATAGATTTTTCCTTAGGCTGAACCACCCTTGAATTCCTGGGATAAATCTCACTTGGTCACGGTGTACACTTTTTAAATATGCTGTTAGATTTAAATTCTGGCTTTGCCATTTTCTACCTGTGTGACTTTGGGCAAGTTACTCAATATCTCTGTGCCACAGTTTTCATATATATAAAATTGAAATAAAAATAAAACCTTTTTAGAAATTGTTATGAGGAGTGAATGAGTCAATACATGTAGAGAGACAAAAGCAATACTGGGTGCTTAGTAAGCATCTGGTGTCTTTTAGCTATAAAAATTTACCCCAAACAGGGCAAAAACTATTTTATTTTTCATTATTCCCAACCCTATGCTTTAAACAATTATTTTATTTCGAGAAGCTATCAATTTTTTTATTTATTATCATCAGAATCTTGTTTATATTACATTGAATTGCATATAACTTTACAGTGTATTACATTGCTTTTTCAAAAGGGATTGCCTTGCATATCAGTCAATACAGAGACATTAAACTACCCACTTCATCATACAATATCTTTTCATTGTTTTTATCTGATTATTATTATTATTATTATTCCAATTATTTTTTAAACAGTCAATCACTATTTCTCATTTTTCTTGTCAAAAGACTTTATCCATCATGAAATACTTCGCAGACCAAACCAGTTGAGAATACTATACACGTCATAAGGTAATAAGCCATATCTGTGTCCCACTAATGTCATGCCTCTCTATTTGTTCTCTTGCTATCTTTCTCTATCCTCTTCTCTTCACCCCCCTCCCCCATTTCACACTGTCTTATTCTCGTTAAGTAATTTCACTGCTTTTATGTTCTCCAATATTTTGCTCTCTACCATAGAGTGCAGATAGTCGGTATATATTAAGTGGATACATACAATATCTTTCTTTCATAGCCTGGCTTACTTCACTCAGCAATAGATCCTCCATATCTGACCACTTTCTATCAAATGCCAGGGTCTTGTTATTTTTTTATGGCTGAGTAGTATTCCATAGAGTATATATGCCACACCTTTCCAATCCATTCATCAGTTTGTGGACATTTAGGTTGGTTCCATGTCTTGGCAATCATGAATAATGCTGCAATAAACATTGATGTGCAAGCACTTTTCTGACTGAGCGTTCTCCTGTCCTCTGGGTAGATACCCAGAAGTGGGATTGTTGGATCAAATGGTAGTTCTATTTGTAGATCTTTGAGGAACATCCATATTGTTCTCCACAGTGGCTGAACCAGTTTACATTCCTACCAACAGTGTAGAAGGGTTCCCTTTTCACCACATCCCCGCCAACACTTATCACTTTTTATATTCTTAATCTTTGCCATTCTGACAGGGGTTAGGTGGTATCTCATTGTGGTTTTTATCTGCATCTCCCTTACGATGAGGGATGTTGAGCATTTCCTCATATGCTTTTTGGCTGTTCATATGTCTTCCTTAGAGAGATTTTTGTTCAGCTCATTTCCCCATCTTTTAATTAGGTTAATCATTTTTTTTTCACATAAGGCACTTGAGTTCCCTGTGTATTCTGGCTATCAGTCCCTTGTCTGAGGCACATTTAACAAAAATATTTTCCCATTCTGAGGGTTGTCGGTTCACACTTGCTACTGAGTCCTTTGCTGTGCAGAAACTTTTTAGTCTGATATAGTCCCACTTGTCTATTTTAGGGATTATTGCCTGTGCTTTGAGAGTCTTATTTAAGAAGTCTTTGCCTATTCCAATGTCTGCCAGAGTTTCCCCATCATTTTCCACCTGTAGTTTTATTGTTTGAGGTCTTAGGTTCAGATCTTTGATCCATTTTGAGTTGATTTTTCTTAATGGTGAAAGATGGGGGTTCAGTTTCATCTTTCTGCAGGTGGATATCCAGTTTTTCCAGCACCATTTACTAAAGAGGTTTTCCTTTTCCCAATGAATTGACTGATATCATTTGTCAAAAATCAGTTGGCTGTAAGCTTTGGGGGTTATTTCTGGGGACTCTATTCTCTTCCATTGGTCCACATGTCTGTTTTTGTGCCAATACCATGCTGTTTTGATGACCACAGCTTTATAGTATATCTTGGGATCAGGGAGTGATATGCCTCCTACTCCATTCTTCTTGCGCAGGATTGCTTTTGCAATATGAGGTCTTCTATGATTCCAGACAAATTCTATGATTGTCTTTTCTAGATCTGTGAAGAATATTTCTGGTATTCTGATTGGAATTGCATTAAACATGTAGATTAATTTGGGTAGAATTGTCATTTTGATTATGTTAATTCTTCCAATCCAGGAACATAGGAGGTCCTTCCACTTTTTATGTCACTTTCAATATCTTTTTAAAGATTTTCATAGTTTTCTTTATAAAGGTCTTTGACTTTCTTAGGTTTATCCCTAGGTATCTTATACAACTTGTGGCTACGGTGAAAGGGATTCCTTTCTTCAGCTCTACTTCGTTCAACTTGTTGTTCATATATGGAAATGCTATAGATTTGTGGATGTTGATTTTGTATCCTGCCATCTTGCTGTATTCACTTATTACTTCAAGAAGTTTTTTCATGGAGACCTCTGGGTCTTCTAAGTATACCATCATGTCATCTGCAAATAAAGATATTTTCAACTCTTCTTTGCTTATTTGAATGCCTTTTATATTGTTCTCTTTTCTGATTGCGTTAACTAAGACTTCCAGTACTATATTAAAGAGCAGTGGAGAAAGTGGGCGGTCTTGTCTAGTACCCATTTTTAGCAGAAAAGCTTTTAGCTTTTCCCCATTCAGTATATTGTAAGCTGTTGGTTTTTCATAGATGGCTTTTATTGTGTTGAGAAATGACCCTCCTATACCAATCTTACTGAGGGTCTTAATCATAAAAGGATATTGTATTTTATCAAATGCTTTCTCTACGTCAGTTGAAATGATCATATGGTTTTTATCTTTCTTTCTGTTAATATGGTACATTTCATTTATGGTCTTGCATATGTTGAACCACCCTTGCATCCCTGGGATAAAGCCTACCTGGTCGTGATGAATGATCTTTGTTATATGTTGTTGGATACGATTTGCGAGTATCTTGTTGAGAATTTTTGCATCTGTATTCATCAGCAATATTGGTCTGTAGTTTTCCTTTTTTGTCATGTCCTTATCTGCTTTGGGAATGAGGATGATGAAGGTTTTATAAAATGAATTTGGAAGGCTTTCTTCCTTTTGAATCTTAGAAATAATTTTAGTAGGCTAGGGGTTAACTCTTCCTTAAAAGTTTTGTAGAATTCAGAAGTGACGCCATCTGGACCTAGGCTTTTCTTTGTTGGGAGGTTATTTATTACTGATTTGATCTCCTAGCTTGTTATGGGTCTATTCAGATTCTCTTTGTCCTCCTGATTCAATCTTGGTAGATTATATGCATCCAGGAATTTGTCCATCTCCTCCAGGTTATCTTGTTTGTTGGCATATAGTCGCTCATAGTATCCTCTAATGATATTTTGTATTTCTACTATGTCTGTTGTAAAATTGCCTGTTTCAGTATATGTTTGATTAATCTGGTTTCTTTCTTTCTTCTTCTTGATCAGTATAGCTGATCTTGTTAATCTTTTCAAAGAACCAGCTTTTGCTTTCATTTATTTTCAGTATGGTTCATTTATTTCCTATTTCATTTATTTCTGCTCAAACCTTTATTATTTCTTTATGCCTGGCATTTTTGGTGTTTGCTTGTTGTTGTTTTTCCAAGTCCCTGAGGCATGATGATAAGTTATCTATTTGACATCTTTCCATCCTTTTCTTAAGTGCACTAATTGCTATGAATTTCCCTCTTATGACTGCTTTTGCCGTGTCCCATAGGTTGTGGACACTTGTGTACTCATTGTCATTTGTTTACATGAACTTTTTGATTTCAGACTTAATTTCTTCAGTAGTGAAGAAGTCATTCAGAAGTAGGTTGTTCAGTTTCCATGTGTTCGTGTATTTCGGGGTTGTTTCTTGAAATTAATCTTGAGTTTAATTCCATCATGGTCAGAGAAGATGCTGAATACAGTTTCTATGCCTTTGAATCTGTAAAGGCTTGATTTGTGACCTAACATATGATCAATCTTTGAAAAGGTTCCATGCCGGGGTGAGAAAAATGTATATGTTGTGGATGTAGGGTGGAAAGTTCTATAGATATCTGTCAAACCCATTCAATTTATAGTATCAGGTCCTGTATCTCTATTTATTTTCTGTCTAGAAGATCTGTCTAAAGTAGATAATGGGGTGTTGAGATCTCCAACAATTATAGTATTTCTCCCTGTCTCTCCTTTTAGCTCCAGCAGTCTTTCCTTCACATATTTAGGTGCACATGAGTTGGGTGCATAGACATTTATAAGCATTATGTCTTATTTCTGGATTACCCCATTTACTATTATTTAATGCCCTTCTTTGTCTTTTCTTACAGTCTTTGTCTTGAAATCTATTTTGTCTGAGATCAATATTGCTACTCCAGCCCTTTTTTGATTTCCATTTGCATGGAATATCTTTTTCCAGCCTTTTACTTTAGTCTATGTATGTCTTCATCCATAAGGTGAGTTTCTTGTAGGCAACAAATAGAGGGTTTCTGTTTTTTTTTTTTTTTTTTTTTTTTTTTTTTTTTTTTTTTTTTTTTAATTCATTCGGCCAGTCTATGTCTCTTAATTGGAGAATTTAATCCATTGACATTAAATGTAATTATCGATATTTCCATACCTGTTCCTTTCACTAAATGAGCCATTTTCTGGGTTGCTTTTTGTCCTCGTGTAACTGTCTGTCTGACTTTTTAGTTTTCCTGGTATAGCACTCCCTTCAGAACCTCTTGAAGACCTGGTCTAGAGTTGGTACATTCCTTCAAATTTTGTTAATCCGAGAATGTTTTTATCTTTTTTTCCCATATGAAAGATAATCTTGCTGGGTATAGTATTCTTGGTTGAAATTGTTTTTCATTCAACACTTTGACTATATTTCCCCACTCTTTCCTTGCCTGCATTGTTTCCGCTGAGAGATCCGATGTTAGCCTGATGGGGTGGGTGACCTTTGTAAGTAACTTGACGTTTCCCTCTTGACAATTTTAGTATCTTGTCTTTGTCTGTTGTTTTTGCCAGTCTGGCTATGATATGAGTATGAGATGATCTTCTTGGGTTGATTCTACTCGGGGTCCTATGTATTTCTTGGGTCTGGATATTTGAATGCCTTTTTACATTTCTTCTAGGATTTCATGGAATAAATTATCTAGGCCCTTATTATTTTCTTCCTCTTCTGGGATACCAATTATCCGGATGTTGGGGTGCTTGATGGTATCCAGTATTCCTCGTATATTATCCTCATTTTTTCATGGTTGTTTTCTCAATCTTCTTGGTACTTTTTTCTAGGTCAGATGTTTTGTCTTCTACATTAAAGATTCGATCTTCTGCCTGATCTAATCTACTTTTAATACTTTCAAGGGAGGTTTTGATTTCCTGGATCACATTCTTCAACCCTAGAAGTTCCATTTGGTTCTTATTTAAGGTATCTATTTCTTCTTTCAAGTCATGAAAGGACTTCCTCATTTCCTGGAGCTCCTTGTCTCTTTTCTCTTCCATCTCAGTTTGGTCACTACAAATATTCTAAATTCCTTATCAGACATATCCACGATGTCCATTGTATTGAGTGTCGGTGATGTAGGCTTGATGATTTCTCTTGCGAGAGAGGCCTTTTGTTGGTTGCTCATACTTCTTGAGCCTCTGAGATTGTTCCTAGTTATCAAGTGATCTATATGTTGCTTCCTAACTTATATAAGGTATCTCTGAGTGTTAAAAGTTGTACAGGATTAGAAAATTGATGATTTCTCTTACGGTTGGCCTACCTGTTGCTCATCATTACCACGAACTGTTGCCATGGGTCCTGGGTGGCCCAAAGACCTCCCTGTTTCTAAGGAGTGGTGAGCCTCCAAATGACCTAATAAGCAACACCTCAAGAGCAAAGAAAAACAAAAACAAAAACCGTGTGGTGCACAATGTGCGCCACACGCTATTCAAAACACTAAAATTCAGAGAGTCCAAAGGCAAGTGGGGAAGAGCCAGAGGATGAGCGATGGGTCCCAGATGGACAGGTCTGCAGCCGCAGTCACCTGGTGTCCAGAACTGCTGGCCAGCTCAATCCAGTTTGCAGGTGGGGTGGGGTGGAGTGTAAGTTCATCTTAAGTCCCATGCAACCAACCTGAGGTCCAGAGAGGAGTACGGGTGGGATGCGCGAAGGTCCCAAGTGGACCAAGAAGCTATCAATTTTTGAAATAGTCAATACTTACATAAACATACCAATAAGTTGTAATTTCTTTTCTTTTCTTTTTTTACTGTTTAAGACTTTCTATTTTTTTGCTTTGTTTTGTTTTGAATTAGCACCCCCTCAAATTTGTTTTTTCTCTAACCAAAATCAATCAGTAATAACTTCAGAGTGAACCTAGAAGCTATGAGAGCTTTCACACACCTGAAAATGTCTTCATATTTTCTTCCTATTTCAAATAACAGTTCAGCCTAGTATAAAGCATTAACTTCAAAATTATTTTTCCTTAGAATGTTGACTATTTTCCACCTCATTCATAAATTTTAAGGAAAAGTCTAACCTCCGTCTGATTTTCATACCTTTATAAATAGTCAGCTTTCTTTTATCAAAAATTTTAAGATTTAAAAAAAAATCTTTATTGTCTTCAAAATTTACTTTTATGTTCCAGGTTTAAATGTGTTTTTATTTAATTGCTTCATGTTCAGTAGGTGCTCCAAGCCAGAACCTTGTTTTCCTTTAGTTCTTGGAATTTTTTCCCCACTTTTGCTTTCATTATTTGATCTCCCTCCCTCACCCAATATTTTTTCTTACAAAAACTTACAACTTACTATGGGACAGACCTTGTTTTAAGTGATTTCCTTATATTAACTGATTTGACCTTTACAGCAACTCTCTGGGGAAGGCATTATCATCACCATATTCTATTTGAACAAACTGAGGCATAAGAAGATTCAATAAGTTTCTCAAGATCACATAAAGCTGGGATTACATCTGGGTATTTTAGCTTCAGAGTCTACACATATTTTATTGATTTTTTTTTTTTTTACCTTTTGTAAATTTATCCCAGGAGTGAGAGAGAGCAAGAGAGAGGGAAAGGATGGCACTCATGGATAGTTTTAATGTGACATTGACAGGGCCTCAGTAGGCCCAGCTCATGGGACGACTCCAGATGCAAGTAAGCAAACTCCCTGTGGGTGGGCTTTGCAGAGCATTTTGTTTCACTGCTGTGCCACCACCCAGCCCCTAGAGCCTACCCTTTACACCACTGATATATATTACTTTGTTCTCCAAATGTCTTCTCTTTCACTCCCATTCATCTCTTTTTCTCTTGTGCTACATGGTGAGAAAATTGCTCTTTCAGTTTACATTCCCTTGTGTTCATTCGGCATCTCTACTGGATTTTGAGTCTTTAAGTAACAAACATTCACATTTCCAGGAACTTCACAGGCTTTTTAAACCAATGTAATATCTTCTGCACTCTCCCCAGTGTATTAGAAATGTCTGTTTTAAAGTTCTACTGTGTTTGCGTTGCCGTTTCCTCATCTACTTGCTGGATTTGAGTCCCCCTTTCATGGAACTGGTGATTCCTATTTCAGTGTTTATCTGTACATTTATAATTTTCTGTTAGTCTGTGAATGACCACCGTTTCTGTTACCACCGCTTACCTGGATAATTTGTCAGGAGGTAAGACCACCACCAAGTGGGCAGTAGTGTGTCCTCAGGAACTGAAGTGATGGCTGCAAGGTGAGCCAGGAGCAAGCTGTCCAAGAGGGTGGGCTCCTTTCCCCTTAGGTGTCATAGGGGTTCAGAGTGCTCCCACCCACCACACTAGCTGCCCCTCTTTCTTTTAAGAGAGAGATGTGTACGACAGTCCACATGAAACAGACTCCAACCCCACACAGCCCAGTTGCCCCAGATCCCCTTCTGCTCCTGGTTCTCACTATTAGCGAGGAAAGGGCACACCTGCAGGTGCTCTCCCTTTTGGCATCTGCCCTCCCTGTGCTTTCCCTTGTCCATCCACAATTCATCTTTGGGGGGCTTCTTGGTTTCCCGCCATATTTTCTCTACTGGTGTAGCATGATTTCTACCTTTTCGGGTGATTGGGGAACAGTAGGAGGAATAGATTATACAATTATTTTTTCTTCATTGTTTTCATTCACTTATTAAGAAAGAGAGAGGCTCCCCCAAATGGATGTTCACATGATCCACTCCAATCTCAGTCTCAGTCCAGATCTGAGGCACGAATGTACCAATGTATATAGGGAGGTTCTGGGACATGAACCCTGGGCCTTTCCCGTGAGGGCCCGTTTGTATTACCACTGTGCCACTGCCTAGTCCCTGCTGTGGGATGTTCTTAATGTACTTTTTGAGTAGTAACTCTCTCTTCATTTGCAACTTGGTTCTATTTCCTGACAGGGCCTGTAAAAAGTTTTTCCTTGGCTCTTTCTAAGAAGATCAGTTTTTTTTTTTTTGTTTGTTTGTTTTGTTTTGTTTTATTTTATTTATCTTCCCCTCAAATTTGTCCAAATATTACTTTTTTTCTACTTCTCATTTGGACTGGGCAATATTTACCTTCATATTTTGGTCACTCCTTTTTGTTTCTTTCTTGATGTTACTTTTGTTTTGAGCAGAACTACACATGTGACGAATGTTAACAAAAAGTTTGTTCTCAAAGGGAGGAGACAGAAAAGCAGAGACACAGGCACATTTTACAAATGGAGCTATTTCCCAATGTAGGTAAGGGTCTTTACCACATTTAATAATGATAGCTTATTACAGGTTACCACAATGTTGAAATTTCTATTGGTTCTTAAAAAGTTTTATATTAGAACTTCCAATACCTCCCACTTGAGCAATTCTTGGTATGTTGTGATGATTTTAAATGTCACTTCCAACATAGTTTAGGGTATACTTAATTGAACTGCTGTTGTGCATTCATGTATTTGTGCTAATATCAATAAAGATACCTATAAACAAATTCATGTTTTTTTGGTTGGTTTACTTGTTTTTCCCAGAGGATGCTCACTGGAAAGAAACAGAAAGAGAGGAAAGCTAGAAAGCACCCCCAGGAGGTGTGATCCTGCCACAATTTCTTCTCTTCCATCTCTCTCTTATTTCAAGATTTTGAGCCAACATCCACATGTACCTGGTGTGTTTTTCAAGCTGCTGGATCTGAGACTCGAACTGTTGACTGTATGAGATACAGCTGCCTTAACCAGAGGCTGGCCCAGGGTGTGGCTTTTATCAGTGTATTCTTTTATTTATTAATTTATTTATTTGTTTTTTGTTTGTTTTTGAAATAGAGATTTTTGCTATAGAGCCCATGCACTCACCAGAGAGGCAGAGACAGCAAGTGAGAAATCACCCCCCAGAGAGGATGGCCATACCTCTATCTTCCCAATTCTCCTCTCGAGATTTTGGGCATGTACACATACACACCTGGCGTGAGTTTTGAGCTACCAGATCCAGGACTCAAACAGTGGTTGACAACATGGGAGTCCAGTGATATAATCATTATGCCATCTGCTGGTCCCACACATACAACCTTAAATATTAACCTTGGAAACACGAGCAGAGCATAAATGACCTGCATGTTTTTATAAGACTAAATATGCCTTAGCTAGTTATTTGCCATCATTTGAAGTTTTAGAATGGACTGTTACTAGTTATCATTTTTCTTTACACAGAAATGCAAAATATCAATAGGTTTTTTTTTTTTTTTTTTTCTTGAGATATTTTTTTGTGTAGGGTACGTGCACTCACCGGAGAGTCAGAGAGATGTTCCCTTCTCAGGATTTGGGCATGCATGCACACACACTCGATGTGCATTTTAAGTTGCTAGGTCTGGGACTCAAACTGTGGGCAGCCACATGAGAGTCCAGCACCTTCACCACTATGCTACCTGCTGGCCCCAACCCAATACTTTTTATTTTACTCCTTTTGATAAACAAGAGAGCTTGGGAATTAAGACTTCAGATAAAATAGGACCTAAAGGAAAAAATAAATTCTATCATTCTTCTTAAATATGGTATTTCCCAGTGCCATAAGAGTGAAGAAAAGGCCAACAAGTGGTGTGGTGGTTAAAGTGCTAGACTTTCCACACATCTAACCATGGTTCAAGTCTGGAACCTAGTGGGTTGCTTTCTCAATTTCCCTTTCTCTCTCTCTCTCTCTCTGATCAAATTAAAATAATAACAAATAAAATTAAATAAGTAGAATAATTTTTTTCCTAAAAGTGAAGAATAGATGGTCAGACAAGTTAGATTTTGTACATTTACATAATATAATACCCTAGTTTTTATCTTCTAGTTTTTTTAGCCAATTACATGTACTCCTCTTGTATGAAACAATAGGTTATGAGAAAAAAGTCTGAGGCGATCAGGTGTATTGTCTTCTTTTCATCCCTTTGATGATATTTCTCTTCCTGATGAGAACTAGGTGGTTCTAAATTCATTCTAAGCTTCTGAAAATGTGTTTAACTACTTTGAGTTTTAATTTTCTGATTTTTAAAACAGATATACCAGGGCCAGCATGGCATAGCAGTTACATCACTGGCCAACCACAGTTTGAGTCCTGGACCCAGTGGACTGAAAAATCACTCTGGGCATGTTTGTGTGCATACCCAAGATTCTGGGAGGAGAATGGAGAAGATATTTCGGTGTGGCCATCCACTGTGGGGGATGATTTCTCACTTTTCCTCTCACTGTGTCTGTCTCTGTCTCTCTCTCTCTCCGGCAAGCACACTCACTCTAAGACAAAAAACTCTAAAATAATGCTATATCAATTCATGAAAAAGATATGAAATTCTAAATATTTATTGACCTAAGCATCTTATTTTAAAAATAAAAATAATACATGTCCCAAATCCTGACAGGATGAAAAATGAAGGAAAAAGTATTGAAGTGTGGCACATTTCACTGGGAGATGCTTTCTCTCTTTCTCTCATGTTCTTTGGCAAAACAAATAACAATAACCAAACTTACCATAACTGACACAAGAATTAAAAGAAAATAAAATATTGATTTATCTTTCAAGGAAATTGGGTAGCTGAATACATTTTCTAAAAAGAAAATCAAAACTCCAGATAATCTTAGTGATGAATTCCATTAAGCATTTTTTAAAAACTACATAAATTTTACATAAATACACCATTTGTTTTCCAATTTACTTTATGAGGAAAGTATAATCCTGAACATAAAAATAAAACCAGCAGGGGCATTACCAAACAAACAAGTGGAAAAAAAAAAAAAAAGGCTAATATTCTTTATGAAAATAGACATAAATATAAAAGCCAGACAAATAATACCTAGTGTAGACTCCCAAAATATTCAGACAAGAAGTCATTTTAAAGCTGAGGTGTGTCCTGGTGTGTTCAGGGAAGCCATGCTTTAAACTCATCTCCTAGACTCCCAAAATATTCAGACAAGGTAGGATGACCTCCGTCTTTTCTCTGTCTCTGGCTGTCTGTCTCATGTTTGTCTCATGTTCTCTCCCCTTTCTGTATGTTTCACGCTCTTTCTACCTTTAAAATTTTTTAACTTTTTTTTTTTTTAAATTGTTCAAGCACCTCTTCTCAGCTTGGGCCTTTTCTTTCATTTGTTAATTTCAGAAGCCATTTTAAAGCTGAGGTGTGTCTTGGTGTGTTCGCGTGGCTTTCACTTTTTACTTTTTTGGTAGTATTTTTCTATTTTTTTTCTTTTTGCTTATATTTTTTAATCTTACTTTCTTACCCTAAACTTCACTCTCTAGACACTTAATGTCTACATAGGCCTAGGTGCACAGTAGCCAAGCATTTGAAGCCTTTCAGATTCATTGAAATCCTCAATGCTTATTGAATCTCCTGCTTTAACAAAGAAATTCCTTTCTATAAATCTGAAATCTTAATCTTACTATTTATACCACATTGATAAACATTGTGGAGGAGAGATTTTGTCACAGAATGACCAGAAACAACCGCAGAGGTACAAGAGACATGAGAAACCAAGAAAATGTCTCTCCCATAAGGGAAAAGAACAGTATCTCATCATCTACAAACAGTACAGTAGAATTCTTGGAAATGTCTGATAAAGACTTCAGAATATTCATATTGACAAAACAAAATGAGATGCAAGAGCTGAGAGATAATGAATTCCAGAAGATGCAGGAAAAAAGAGACAATGAGTTCCAGGAGGTGTTGAAGTCCTTTCATGATCTGAAAGAGGAAATATACACCATGAAAAAGAATCAAATGGAGCTATTAG
This sequence comes from Tupaia tana, assembly GCA_026018925.1. Taxonomy (NCBI): domain Eukaryota; kingdom Metazoa; phylum Chordata; class Mammalia; order Scandentia; family Tupaiidae; genus Tupaia; species Tupaia tana. The sequence goes on along the minus strand of JAKSZU010000011.1, from coordinate 9,391,374 downwards.
AGATGAAGGCTGTCCTTCAGGACATCAAAACGTCCCTCGAAAGTATTAAAAGCAGATTAGTCCATGCAGAAAATCGAATCTTGTATGTTGAAGGTAAAACCTCTGATCTAGAAAAAACAACCAAAAAAACTGAGAAAATAACCTTCAAAAGTGAGAGTATTATACAAGAAATACTAGACAGCATTAAGCACCCAAACATTCTGATTGGTATCCCAGAAGGTGAGGAAACTAATAAAGGCATTGATAATCTATTCCATGAAATCTTGGAAGAAAATTTCCAAATCTAAAGAGGCATTCAAATATCCAGATCCAAGACATACAAAAGACCCCTAATAGAATCAACCCAAGAAGATCTTCCCCAAGGCACATCATAGCCAGACTGGTCAAATCTACAGACAAAGACAAGACACTAAAATTGGCAAGAGAGAAACGTTAGGTTACTTATAAAGATTATCCTATCAGGCTAACCTCGGACCTCTCATCAGAAACAATGTGAGCAAGGAAAGAATGGGGAAATATATTCAAAGTGTTAAGTGAAAAACGGTTTCAACCAAGAATGCTATACCCAGCAAGATTATCTTTCATATGGAAAGAAAGAATAAAAACATTTTCAGATAAACAAGACTTGAAAGAATTTGCCAGTAGCAGACCCACTCTTCAAGAAATTCTGAAAGGAGTGCTTGACCAGTGAAACTAAATATACATACAGAAATAAGAGAACAAAAGGCAACCAAGAATATGAACATTTTGATGCTAGGGACAAGAAATATCAATAACAACATAGAATTTAACTTCCAGGATTTAAATGGAAAGATTGGACCACAGCAACACTGCATATTAAACAGAAGAGAGTTTGAACATAAGACTGAACTGGCGAAATCAAATTTTATGACTTTTGATTAAAACGTTACTAATTTTTTTTTACTATGCTTTGTTTTCCCAATTTAAACAATTTACTTTCTTTTCAGTTGTTGGTAGGTTCAGCAATATGTTAAAATATTTTTCTTGTTTGTTTCTTTAAATGAAAACACAAAATGTTCTTCCTTCCTGATCCCTCTGGAATTGGAAAATATTTGGGAATATTCTTATTTTGTGGGAGAAGGGTTATTTGCATAAGTTCAATAATGCTTGTTGCATTGATTCAGAAATTGGAAATACTCATTATTGGACAGGGCTGTGACTGGAACGTCATATCTGAAGATTAATCAGAAAACTATGGAACTAAGGTGGATCTCAAGTAAACTAACAGAAGCTCTTAGAAAGATGGCCTGGCACCATAAATAGTTCTGCCTGGCAGAGAGGATTAGAGATGATATATGAAAGAATTTATAACATAAAATAACCTGGACTTTTCCAGCTCAGCATTGTAATCAGTAGAGACTGCAAAAGAGCAACCCCACCAGAGAATTATTTTGAGAAAGACTTTGAAGGAAGAAAAAGAGATTGATCTTTACTAGCAGATGGTGTATCATAGAATGCACTTGGGCAGGGCCGAACTGAGAAAGTTTATGTGTGACTAGTGTACTGGGCATTTGCTTTTCAACAATTTGAGTAGTTGACATGTAAATATTTTCTCAAAAATATTTAAAAGCATACTGTTTCTGTTGTTATATAGTCACAAAATTATAAAAAATATTTTGACCATTATCTTTAAAATTCAGTATTTTGAAATTTTGAAAGTTGTTTATTAACTTTCAGGAACTATGGAGTATGAGTTAAAATTTTTTGATATGTAAAGTAAATGTTTGTGGAAAAGTATAAAAATAAACTAAAAAAATGTTTTAAAAATTAAAAATATAAAAAGTAAAAGAAAGTATACTTAAGAACAAACTAACACTAAATAAATAAATAAATAAATAAATAAATAAATAAATAAATAAAACCTAGCAATATATTAAAAAAAAAGAATGCAACTGATCCTTGAATGATGTGTAGGTGAGGGACACTAGCTCCCTCCATAGCTGAAAATTCATGTACAACTTTCTACCCACAAAACCTAACTACCAATAGCTTAGTATTTACTGATCAGGAGCTTTATTGATAACACAAACAGTAGTTTAGCACATTTTGAATATAATATATATTATTTGCTATATTCTTATAAGAAAGCAAACTAGAGAAAGAAATTATTATTTAGAAAACCACAAAGAAAACAAAGCACATTTGCAGTTAAGTATTTTTTGAAAATCTTCATATAAGTGGACCCATGTAATTCCAGTCTATCTTATTCAAGAGTCAAATTTATATCAGGGCAAGTAGGTTTTGTCCAAAGAATGCAAGATTAAACAATTAAATTTAAATAAATTAAATTAAATTAAAAATTAATTAATGTAATTCACTACATTAACAAAATAAAGAAAATCAAATGTTCATTATAATGAATGTCAAAATAGCATTATACAAACTCAACATCCATTTACAATAAGAACTTTCAGCAAACTAAGAATAGAAGGGCACTCCTTCCACTTGGTAAACAGCATCCAGGAAAAACCTGCAGCTAAAACTACTTAATGGTAATGTACTGAATACTTTTCCCCTATGACTGGTAGTGTAGTGAGTATGTCTAGTTTCATCTATCAAATATTATGTTGGAGAGCTTAGCGCAATAACATGAGATAAGAAATGAAAGACAAATATTGAAAAAGGAGATGTAAAATGTGTTTTCAGATAACATATATATATGTACATATATGCATGTGTGTATATATTTTGTACATACACACACACACACACGAACATGTTAAATCCAAAGGAATCTATCAAAAACATAAAGACAATTAAATAAATTTAATAGGTTTGCAGAATACATGGTCATTACTTAAAAATCAATTGTCTGTCTATAAAGCAATGAATGAATGGCCAATAAATTTTATTATAATAATTAATATTTTAGGGCAAAGATGAAAATGATTACCAAGATGGGTACCAAGAATATATTTGGTAAAATTTCATTTCCATTGGGACCAGCAGTTGGCATAATGGCTATGTCACTGGATTTCCATGTAGTTGACCGTGGTTCAAATCCCAAACTTGGTGGCTTAAACTCACACTGGGTGCATCTGTTTGCCTGCCCAAGATCCAGAGAGGAGAATAGAGGAGAAGGGATTGCAGCGTGGCCTTCCCCTCTGGGGGGGTGATTTCTTGCTTTCTGTCTCTCTGTCTCTCTCTGTCTTTCTGGCAAGTGCACGCGTCCTATAGCAAAACCTCTTCCCCCCAAAAAAAATTCATTTCCATTAAATCAAGATTTGTTGCGTATTTTCTTAAATGCTAAAATTAATTTCTGAAAGCTTTACAAGTGTCATGCTTGGTGGTAATAAATTAAAAGCAGGTCCATCGACATCAGAAAGGAGACAAGGATTTCACTCTCCTCACTTGTCAACATCATTCTGGCTATATTAGCTAATGCTTGGAAATCAAAGAAAGAAATAAGAAGAAGAATAGTAAAAGAAGGAGCCCAGCTTCATGGTGCAGCGGTAATGTGCTACTCAAGAGAAGCCAAATTACATATAGTGACCACTGTTCTCAACCCTGGTTCAGTCAGCCTGAAAAATACACCAGGAATGCATGCAAATGCCTAAGATCCAATAGGCTAGAACTGAAGGAAGACAACTGGGGCATGACCAGCCCTTGTGGAAGATGCTCCATTCTCTCTCTCTCATGCATTGCATATACACCCTATCATAAATAAAAAGAATAAGAAGGAAGAAGAAAAATTATACATGACAATTTTATCTTTAAAAATCCCAAAGTATAGGGCTAGCATGTGGAGTTGATGGTTAAGGGTGCTGGACTCCCACATGGCTGACTATGGTTTAAGTTCAGGGTCTGGCAGCTTACTTTCTCTCTCTCTCTCTTTCTCACTCTGTCCCTCTCTGGTCAAATCTAAATAAATAAATAAAGTTAAATAAAATAATTCTTTAAAAAATTCAAAAGATTTATTGGAAATTAAATTCAGAAAATTGACCAGTTTTAAAATAAATATTAAAACACCATATGGAAAATATATGGGAGAGAAGATCTATCTAGAAAAAGAGTAGGAATAAATTTGATATATATGGTCAACATGAAGAATAAAACTCTACTGAAAGATAAAAAAAAAGACTTTTTTTTTTTGGAGAGGTTCTTTTTGCTATAGGGTGCATGCGTTCATCAGAAAGACAGAGAGAGACAGAGAAACAGAAAGCAAGAAATCACCCCTCAGGGAGGATGGCCATGCTGCAATCCCCTCTCTTCCATTCTCCTCTCAGGATCTTGGTCACTCACACACACACGTGAGTTTATGGCGTGAGTTTAAGCCACCAGGTCTAGGACTCAAACTGCAGTCAACTACATGGGAGTCCAGTGACATAGCCATTATGCCAACTGTTGGTCCCCAGAAAGACATCTTTATAGGCAAAAAACATTCTATTCTTAGAAAAAATTAGCTCAGTATTAGAAAATATCAATTATCTTTTAGTGAAATTAATGTAACCCCAATAAATATAATATAAATTAAAGAGTCTACAAATAGATGAAAATGTATTTGGTAAATTAGTTCTTGATAAAGACATTATTTCATATATTTTGGAGTGATACTTTATTCAGTAAATGGGGTGAAAATTATTGATAAATAATATATGAGGAAATGACTTTATTACTACATCATTCTCGAGTTAATTCCAAATAGATTAGAATTTTTTATTTAAAAATGAAACTTTGAAAGTACAAGAAGAGAGCTTGGTCTTGTAGCCTAGTAGTTGGTGGAGCCAGATACCACATGGCTGACCATGGTTTGAATCCTGGCCCCAGTAGCTTGAGGAACATGAAAGGCATGTGTGCATGTGAGCCCAAGATCCTGACAGGATGGAGAAATGGAGGAAAGGGAATTTTGAGATGACTATGTCCCATGGGGTGAGGGATGTTTTCTCCCTCTGCCTCTCTCTCTCTCTCTTCTCTCTCTCTCTCTCTCTCTCTCTCTCTCTCTCTCTCTCTCTCTCTATCTCACACACACACACACACACACACACACACACACACACTTTCACTCTGCTGGCCATAAACATCTTCTAGCAGTTGAAAAAATAAAGTACTAGAGAGAAAAGTGAAAATTGCTATTAACTCAGCAATTCTTCTGTAATATTGACAAAAGATAATATTTTGTCCACAATAGCAAAGCTGCATGTCCAAGGATGTTTATTGCAACTCTATTATGTATTAACAGAAGTCTGTGTACAAGAGGTATATCAATAGACTAATCAAGTAAGAGTGCAGCCTTCAGACCCTATGGTTTAATTCAAAGTGGGTAATACAGAGGACTTATGGGAAGTGACCCAGACTTTGAAAGAGACACATTGTATATCCCCACTTGATATGTACCAAATGTTTGTACGCTATGGCAGAAATTGAAAGATCCAAAGATGATAGTAGAGAGTATAAATGTAGATACTAGAGACTGTAAGGAAGGGGAGTGAGGTAGAGGGTAGGTGGAAGGAGCAAAAGGATGAAATAGTTGACAAAAGAATACATCTATCTATACACACACAAACACAAAAGGACAGCCTTAATATAAAATCTATTTGACTTTGAAAAGAATGAAGCAGATAGACATGTGCACACACATGTGCTCTCATTGTTTAAAACATCTTTTTTCAAACTTATAAAACAGGTGTTGGTTCAGCTCATTTGTCCATCTTTTAATTGGATTGATTCTTTTTTTTTGCAGGTTAGCTGTTTCAGTTCCCTGTGTAGTCTGGTTATCTATTCCTTATCTGGGGAATAATTTGCAAATACATTCTCCCACTTTAAGGGTTTTCTCCTCACTCTACTTATTGTTTCTTCTGTTGTGCAGAAGCGGTTTAGCCTAATGTAGTTCTACTTGTCTATTTTGAGTATTATTGTCTGTACTTTAGGGGTCTTTGCCTATTCCAATGTCTCCAAGAGTTTTCCATCAGTAGTTTTATAATTTGATGTTTGATGTTTAGATCATTGATCCATATAGAATTTATTTTTGTTAATGGTGAGAGATATGGATCCACTTTCATTCTTCTGAGGGTAGATATCCAGTTTTTCCAGTTATCATTTTCTTTTCTTCACTGAACAGACAATTCTCCAAGGAAAACATATGAACGGCCAAAAGGTATAGAAAAAAAAAAAAAAAAAAAAAAAAAAAAAAACTCAACATCTCTTATTAAAAGGGAAATGCAAATCATACCACTTAACCCCAATCAGAATGGCTAAGATTTAAAAAAAAAAAAAAAAAAGGAATAATAAGTGCTGACTATGGCAAAAAGGGAACCCTCCTACACTGTTGGTGGGAATGTAAATTAATACAACCACTGTGGAAAATGTTATGAAGGTTGCTCAGAAATCTACAAATAGGACTACCATATGACGTAATAATTCCACTCTTAGTTATCTTCCCAGAGGATAGGAAAACTGTCAGAAAAACACTTGCACATCATGTTTACTGCAGCATTATTCACAACTGCTAGGACATGGAATCAACCCAAATGTCGAAGAGCAGACAAGTGAATTGAAAAAATGTGGCCCATGAACTCTAAGAATTCTACTGAGCCATTAAAACAAACAAACAAACAAAAACAAACAAAAAACAAAAATGAAAAAAAGAGAGACCCTAACATTTGACACGAAGTGGACAAATAGGAAGATTTAAAATGCTAAGTGAAGCAAGTCAGACTATGAAAGACAGGCATTGTATGTCCCCGCTCAATAGATACCAAATGTCTGCACTCTACAGCATAAACTGAAAGATAGCAGGGAGGACAATTCTACATTGTATATTGTATTATAAATACTAGAGACAGTATAGAAAGGGGTGGGTAATAAGGTGTGAATAATAGGAGGAGGGAGGGGATTAGGGAAAAAACAAACAACACATTTAAAAGACAATAAAAAGAAGTTATCTGCTAAAAAAAAAAAAAAAAAAAAAAAACAAAAAAAAAAAAAAAAAAAAAAAAAACAGGTGTTGGTGCACAATGGAGCAATTGAAAGACACATGTGGCTAAAAGAAGTCCAAAATGTCATACCACTCTGTAAATCTGTTTGAGGTTTCTTAAAAAGTTAAATATACAGTCACTACATGACCCAATGACCCCACTCCTAGGCCTTTACCCAGGAGGAAATGAAAAGTTCATTAAAACAACTTGTACACGCATGTCCTTAGTAACTTTATTTATAATAACCCCAAACTGGAAACAATCCAAATAGCCATTCACAGGTGAAAGAATAAATAAACTATGCTATAATTATACAATAAAATACTACTTAGCAATTCAAAGAAACATCTGGTAAATGCAGAAACATGTATAAGACTCAAAAACACTATGTTCAGTGAAAGAAGCTAGGCACAAAGAACATGTACAGTATAAATCCACTTATGACACCTTAGAAAAGATGAATCTGCTCAGGAGTGACAGTCAAGAGACTAGTGGATTTCTGCAAGGGGATGCAGGCACTTCCCAGGGATAATGAACATGTTCTTTATCTCAATTATGGTAGTAATTTTACTGGTGTATGGGACCAACAGAGGGCATAATGGTTATGTCACCAGGCTCTCATATGGCCAACCGTGGTTCAAATCCTGGACACAGTGACTTAAAACTCACCCTGAGCGTATGTGCATGTGTGCCCAAAATCCCACGAGGAGAATGGAGAAGACAGGACCACGGTGTGGGCATGCCCCATGAGGCGTGAGTTCTTGTTTTCTGTGTTTCTCTGCCTCTCAGGTGAGTCCACATGCCCTATAGCAAAAACAAACAAACAAACAAAACAAAAATAAAAACAACAAATCTCTCTAAAAATTAAAAAAAAAAATTACTGGTGTATAAATTTGTCAAAATCCATCAAATTTTATACTGTATTTACTTATTTTTATTGTTAGAGGATGCTTGCTAGAGAGAGAGACAGAGAAGAGGAGGGCAAAAGCATCTTCTAATAGGATATTGTCAGACACGATCCCTGCCATCTCCATTTCATCATCACATCAGGAGCTTGGGCACACATATATACATACACATGCCTGGTGTGTTTTTCAAGCTGCTGGGGCCAGGACTCAACCCTCAGAGTTGGCCATGAGGGATCTGGCTCTCTCAACCACCAGACCATGGGACTGTCCTAGAATTGTACACTATAAATGTGTGCATCTTATTGCATGCTATGACGCCTTAATAAAGTTGACTGCGAAAGAAAAAAATAAACAAGAAAAAAAAAGTCACCGTATAAGATTTTCTATTTTGGATGATGTAGTTAAAGCAAATCAAAGTCCTGGAATATCTACTGAGAGAAGAAAATAACCATTTATACCTTCAAGAAAAACAAGAACAAATTCTGAGGGGCATGTTGATAATGACCATAGAATAAACTGCCTTACATTTGAATGGCCTGACAGCCTAGGAATAATCAAGGAGCTGAAGGGAAGAAGAATCACATCTGACATAACTTCCTCCACAGACATGAGTTGCATGACTCCTAGCCTCAAGTTGGAGAACAGTTGAGAGCAGTTGGCTCTTGGAGGCTGAGAGTGCACAAAGAAACAATGCAACTCTCTGCAGGATGCTAAGGGATCCAAGACACAAACCCTCTGTGACCATGTATCAAGGAAAGGAGACGAGCCTGATTTATGTCTCCATCTGCTCTGGGCTGGCAAGAGCCTTAGTAAGAGATGGGCTCAATGGCTCTAATGTGCTTATGACTTGTAAATAAAACAAAAGTCAAACAACTGCAAGCCAGCGGTTTTGTGGTGCCTTCTGCCCAAATTCTACCGCCAGATCAGTGAAGACTGGGTGTGTTGGGAAATCACATGCTTCTGGGGTCACCGTAGTATTATGGTTTAGAATCCAAGGACCCTGGTCTTCACTTTGAAAATGAAACTGCTCACTGTGCAAAAACAGACGTAACATAAATAATGTTCAGCCCTTGTAGAGAGGCTTCTCCAATGCTGGTGGTCCCCAAACACTCACTGTCTGGCATTTCATGTTACATTTCAAAAACCACAAATCATTACAAGCCACACAAATCTGTCACATCAGCTGAATTTATATATAAGTGAAACCCTGTCTAATTTTTCAAAGCTGTCTCCTCCCTGAACAAAGTCTAGGCGCTCTAATCCAGTGGGGTTGATTGGATTGTCATATCTCCCATGTCACAAATTATATATTTTTTATTACATGAATGAAAATTCCCCAGGAATGTTGAACAGAGTTCAACATTACTACCAGTTCATAGGCTATTTAGCAACCAAATTGCATGGTTGCTGCTGTAAACCTCCTTTCTCACAAACTTAGCTAGAGAAAGACATGGCTATTCCCATAGTTGCCATAATTATCTGAATTGAAATGACAGAGCAGGAACAATCCAGTCCTCTGCTCCCATGTGTGAGCTTTTCTCCCACACCTCTCCCTGGAATCTCAGATTCTTCTTACTTTCTTTGGGATACACGGAAAACTCTTCTGGTCCAGCCTTTCCATTTTGCTCACTCATTCCAATTTCATATCCCATTTCTCTTGATTGTATTATCTGCTATGTTATTAAAATAATTTAATTATATAAAATATCTTAAATTATTTTATTTAAACATTGCACACTAAGGACACAGATGTTCTAAGGAAATATTTTCTTTTTAAAGAGAAGGAAGAAATTTTTCAGTGCTCCAAGTTTAATGGTTTTGCTCTTTTCCCGTGATCTCCTCATGATCATATGTACTTCTTTATTAAACTCACTAAAAGTAAAGACAATTTTCAAAGTCACATTCAACTCTTTCTGATATCTTTTTAACTACACATGGCTTAAGATCTCAGAAAATCCACTCCGAGTATGTTACAGTGCTGTCCTTCCTGTCCTTCACATATTTTCTTTTTCTTTTCATTCTCTCTCTCTCTCTTTTTTTCTGAGAGAGAGATTTTTGCTATAGGGCACATGCACTCACCAGAGAGTCATAGAGAGAGGGACAGAAAGAGAGAAAGAGAGAAATCACCCCCCAAAGGGGATAGCCATGCCACAATCCCTTCTCCTCCATTCTCCTCTCAGGATTTTGGGCACAGAACACACGCGTGCTTCAAGTCTCTGGGTCTGGGACTCAAACCACGGCCAGCCACATGGGAGTCCAGCACCTTAATCACTATGCCACCTCCAGACCCCCACATATTTCCATAAATAAGTTAACTGGTTAGTTACCACCTGAAGCTTACCTTTTTCTCTCTTTTTTCCAACCGCACCTCTCTGTGCCTGTCCTTGCTATCTTGCACTTTCACCGCCCATCGGTTTCCACTGTCTTCTGCCCACATCTGCTCGATGTTACTATTCCTGCTAGGCACCACCACAGTGTCTGCCGTCCTATCAGGCACAAGTACCTCCTGTCAAGCACGCGTCTCCCTCATTAAGGTGCCAGCACTGCCTAGGTTGTGCGATACAGCGGAGGGAGGACGTGTCTCTCCTTTGGATTATAGTCTGTGGGCAGGATCTGATCTAATACTACTGGGGACTCATGCTTTTAAATGGCTTTATTGGGCTGATTTGTTTGTTTCCCCTGCTCAAGAAAGGACTTAGGTATGTACTCACTAGAGTGATAGTTTGCAAAACTAGAATGGCCCTGCCCCAGCAGGCCCAGTCCTGACTTAGCATGTTACAAAACACTAATACAAAGATCCTATTTACTTGTTCTCTCTTTTACTTCGAATGACCTCTCACTCAAAAGACTTCTCTTATCCTTAGACAGACTGACTTCTGGTTGACCCACGAGAGACTATCCTAACATATATGAACTCTGAGGGTCAACAACTTGGGCTACTGCACATCTGATCAATGAAATTTACAAGCTTCTATAAGTTTTTAACTCAAAGTCTTAGGAAATTTTGTTGATATAAAAATGAGTGATATTCTGGGGCCAGCAGATGTAAGGCATGGCCAACTGTAGTTCAAATCCTGGACGTGGCAACTTGAAAATCATGCTAGGTGGGGACAAGCAGTTAGCGTGATGGCTATGTCACTGGACTCCCATGTAGTCTACTGCAGTTCGAGTCCTGGACCTGGTGGCTTAAACTCACACCGGGCCCGTGTGCATGTGTGCCCAAGATCCCGAGAGGAGAATGGAGGAGAAGGGATTGCGGTGTAGCCATCCCCCCCTGGGGGGGGGTGATTTCTCACTTTCTGTCTCTCTGTCTCTCTCTGTCTGTCTGGCGAGCGCACGTGCCCTATAGCAAAAACCTCTCCAAAAAAAAAAACCTATGCATGGATTTCAATTTTTTTGGCACCAAAATAGACTCATACTTCATTCTATTCTCCAGTGCATGCAATTCTGTTCAAAATAGTATGTATATACCCACATGCATGCACACGCACATGCACACACACACACACACACACGGCATGAGTTCAGATCTGGAGTCATGCTAACCCAAGCAAATGCACACTTTTCACTCAGGTAAACTCAGAAGTTGTCCTCTCAGTTTGAACATCAGCATGGATGGTAGAGAGGACAGTGGCTGTAGGTTCCCATGTGACAAGCAGGTCAAGGTACTTACTCTCTTTGGATCTGTTTTGTCACCTACAGAGATTTATAAAATACTTTACAGAAGTTCAGAAGTAGGAGATAGTGTATTCTGAGGATTGAACTGGCAGCCAGATAACGTTTTCAGATACAAATGGATGTCAGAATTAAAGGCTGATGTTCTGTACGTTTTCTGAGAAACAGAGTCAGAGAATAAGAATTTATTAGTGTTTATCCAACATTCTCTTCAAGTCACTAGACATGAGTCACTCGAAATGTACTCTGCATTTAAACATGGGTGGTTTTGGTAACTTCAACTTTTAAAATAGTCAAAACGATTTATTTAGCTAGGAGACAATATATATTGAGGATCAGTTCTGGGCCAGACACTATGCTAAGGACTTGGGACTTAGGAGAGAACAACAACAAAGAAGAACTAGTCTTAGCCTTTACGTCACCACTAGTGTACTTATGAATATAGATTTCGAACAAGTAGCTAAACATTAGAAGAATTGTGAAATGGGAAGACTGTGGTGGCTGGCAATAGGAGCTAAGGGAACTAAATTAGCTAAATTTAGCTAATTCTCAAGCTAAATTTTTGGGAATTAGTAAAGTCATTTTTTTCCTTTTTTTTTTTTTATAAATTTATTTCTTCTGAGAGATAGAGAGGCAGAAAGAGAGAGACAGGAGCAGTATATGTTAATGAATGTCGATACGAAAGAGGTTGATTATGGCATTACTAACAGAAGTATCTGGGATTGGGTATTTGTAAAGCAATAGAGATTTATTCAGCTCACAGTTTGGTGGTCCAAGGTCCAGTAGCTGGTGGACCTTAGTGGAGGTGAGCATGGTGGAGGGCAGACTTCAGCGGAATGGTTAACTGAAAGTTTGTGCCTGCTCTGGTCTTCTTTCCCTTACTATAAACCCACCAGATTTCAACTACAGGAGCCCTGCCCCAATGACCTTATCACATCCAAAAGCCCCACCCTGGAACACTATAAAGAGACTAAGTTTTGGGGCCAGCAGGTGGCACAGTAGCTAAGGTGCTAAATCCCACATGTCTGACCATGGTTTGAGTCCCAGATCTAATGACTTGAAACTCATACTGGGCACCTGTGCATGTATACCCAAAGTCCTGAGAGAGGAATGAAGGAGAAGGGGTTATGGTGAGGCCATCTACCCTGGGGGGTGATGTCTCACTTTCCCTCTTTCTGTCTTTGCCTCTCTCTCTGGTGAGTACATGTGCCCTTATTGCAAAAATCTTTTAGAGAGAGAGAGAGAGAGAGAGAGAGAGAGAGAGAGAGAGAGAGAAAAATTAAGTTTTCCCTTAACAGCGCTACAATATGGCCAGGTCCCAACAGATGGATTTTGATAGGGACATCCAAATACAGCAGGAACAAATACAAAAATTAGTGTAACAAGAAAGTAGAGTAAGGATGAAATGCTCCAGGGTAGAGCTGGGGAAGGAATGAAAGACAAAGGCAGAAGGTCTTACAAACCATATTGAAACTATTGGACTTTTCTGAAGGCCAAAAGTGGAAAGTCAAATGAAGAGTTGCAAGCCTAAGACGTCACACACAGATTTTCTGATTTCTAATCAAGGAGATTAGTGGTGGGGACAGCAGGTGTCATGTATTTGGAGTGCTGGACTCCAACATGGCCAACCACAGTTCAAGGCCTGGACCTGGTGGCTTGCTTTCTCACTTTCTCTCTATATCTCTGGGAACATGTGCCTTATAGCAAACTTAAAATAATAATAATAAAAAAATAATAATAACTAAAGTAAAATAAATAATAAAAAATATAAAGAAGAAGGGTAGTGGCAAGACATATGAAAGAGTACAGATGCCTTAGAGTATCACAAAGATTGGGATCTGACCTCTGAAGACTGTGGTCCCCTTTAAATAAGTTGCTGGACAGTGACCCAAAGAAGCAGCTACAAAGAGTTATGGGTAGGAGGAAATAGAAAGTAGTTCTGTCCAAGTGTAAAGACAATTTTAGACCTAAAAATAAAAAGATATCTTTATATTACAGGTAACAAAAGTCCCAGCATGCAAACTGGCTTAAGAATAATTAAATTAATTGATTTACGTAATTGCAATACCAGAAGTAAAGAAATCTCCAAGGATAGCTTACTCTGGATTTTAGATTGAGTTCTCTGCATTCTTCTTCACTGTGCTCTTCCCTACACTGGTTACATTTCCTCCTGACTTTCTTCTGGGTGCTAAGGGGCTACCTTACCACATACAATACCCAGCAAAGGAGACAGTGTCTTTTCCAATGGATTTCTATTACAAGCAGAGAAACTTATGTCCCAGAAACCTGGAGAAATCTTTTATTCCTATGATTCAAATTAGATCTTATAACTGATGTTTCAAATAGTCTCTGTAGTTGGGGGATTTTGGCGAGCTGATTGACTTAGACCTGAGCTCCTATTCCAATTAATGTGACCAACTTGCTGGGGTCACCGCTGGACCAGTCACGTTCACTTCCAGTGATGGAGGATGATGAGCATCTCTTGAAACGTCTGGGCTGCATGGGAGACAGCTGAGATTGTAGACAAATCAAGACCATGTTATGAAAGGAAAGTGAGGAACAGATTTGGAGTAGAAATCAACAATCACTTACAACAGGGGTGGGGAAACTGTCTCTTTCTGAAAAGGGACTGATGGCAAATATTTTAGCCTATTGCAACTATACACCTCTGCCATTGTGGTGGAAAAGCAGCCATAGGTAACATGTAAATGAACAGGCATGGTTTTGTTCTAGTAAAACTTTATTTCCAAACATAGGTCCAATTTGGCCCTCAAGTCATTGTTAACTTCTGACCCACACCATTTGATATTAATCACTCTATTTTAGCCTTCTCCTCTAGATTATTCTCCATCAGAAAAATGCCCTTAATGTTCATTTTAAATTTTCTTTCATTCATATCTAAAAACGCTGGAAGCCGGCTTGTGCAGCAGTGAGTAGAAGATAGCAAGATGAACAGTGTGTTTTTTTCCCTGAGTCCTGTGCCCTGTGAGTACATTCCCTCCCATAGGAATGGCTGCTTTGTCATGCTATGACATTTTCAGATGGTGTTATTTGAAAAGCTTTAAACTTAATCCAAATAAAGAATGTAGACCTCATTTCATATTCATTGCCCTGCACACTAACAAAGCTTTAGAAACTGCTAAATGTGGAATTGGACATGACTCATATAATTTTTACTAGTGGAGTCACGGCTAAAGGAGAAAGACAAGCCACAAAGACACGATGGGGATGTTAAAGGTGATAAATATATGTTACCGAGACCGTCCATCATTTGTCTGTTCTTCCTGGTCCTTTTCTATTTTGGAATAGAGATGAGAGAATTGAATTTAAAGAGAAGGAGAAGGAATTACTTTCACTTCCCTAGAAGTGAAGATGGACAAATGCCTTCCCACTGAGCACAGTCCTGCTTCGTTTCTGGCACTGTGTAACAAGAAGTGATTTCTGACTCACTTTCTTATTTCCTTCAGATTTCAAACTAAGAGACTTGAAAGACACCAGGGGTTACAAAATGGACACTTCGAATCAGAAAAGTAGGGCCAGCAGGTGGCATGGTGGTTAGGGTGCTGGACCCCCACACAGCCAACCATGGTTGGACCTGGTAGCTTGCTTTCTCACCATCTCCCTGTCTCTCTGGTGAGTACACATCCTCTGTAGCAAACTAAAAGTAATAATAATCATTTTGCATTCTGTAATGATGATATACATGATTGAATGTATTTAAAAAGTTTTAAAATAAATCAATAAGGTTTATTATTTCAGAAAAAAATAAAAATAAAAACAAAAAAATTAAATAAACAAATAAAATCAGAAAAGCAACAAAAACCATAGTGCCTGAAGAGGGTGGGTAAAAAAAGGAAATTTTAGGCCAAAAACTTCAGGGATAAAAAACACAGAAAGAAATAATACATATAAAATAAGATAGTCAATGATATTGATCAATCATTATACCTCAGCACTGGCTAAAAAGAAGTAGGTCGAGAAGTAGCACCTCAAATAGAATTTTTTAAAAGTTTATTTCTTCCATGAGTGAGAGAGACAGAATAAGACAGATTGTACATCCAGTAGGGTCCCATATAGCAATCCTCTCCCAACCCTCACCCAGGCCTGGATCATGGGCAAAAATCTCAAAGAGATCTCTGGACTTCAACTGAGAACCTTCTCATGCGGAATTGCTTCGCAGAGCACTGTATTTTACTGTTGCAACACCATCTGGCTCCCTAAATTGAATTTTTGAATTAGAAAGAGAACAATAAAGAATGGAAGAATAAATCACTTTTGCAAAAATTAAGAAACCAGAATTTTAAGTTTTCTCAGCCCATTAATAAGTCAAGGTTGGATATAAATATGCCTTTGCCCAGGTAACAGGGATGAGGCACTCTCAATCCAACTTGCACTGGTCAAATCTTTGCTTATGCATTGGAAAGTTATCTGTTTTTTCCTCTTAATAGTACAAAAAGTTAGAAGTTAAGTATGAGTCCCCAAAAAGTTTTTTTTTTTTTTTTTTCGCTCCTATTGAATTTAAATTCTTGTCAAAATATGCCATGAATAGAAAATGGTGGAAGGGAGACCAGCAGATGGCATAATGGTTACATTACTGAACTCCCACATGGCTAACTGCAGTTCAAGTCCTGGACCCAGAGGCTTAAAAATCGCACTGTATGTGTGTGCATGTGTGCCCAAAATCTCAACAGGAGGATGAGGGAGAAGGGATTGTGGTATGGCCATCCCCCTTGAGAGGTGATTTATTTTCTTTTTATTTATTTTTTATTTATTTATTTATTTTTTATTTTTTGTAGAGGTTTTTGCTATAGGGCTCGTGCGCTCGCCAGGAAGACAGAGAGACAGAGAGATAAAAAGTGAGAAATTATCCCCTAGGGGGGATGGCCATGCCACAATCCCTTCTCCACCATTCTCCTCTCAGGATCTTGGGCACGCACGCACACGTGCCCACCAGCGTGAGTTTAAGCCACCGGGTCCAGGACTCAAACCACAGTCAACAACATGGGAGTTCTGTAACATAGCCATTACGCTAACTGCTGATCCCCTGAGAGGTGATTTCTAGCTTTCTGTCTCTGTCTTCCTGGCCAGCACATGTGCCCTATAGCAATCTCTCAAAAAAAATAAATAAATAAATAAAAATTAAATAAATAAATAAATTTTAAAAGAAAGAAAATGGTGGAAGTTTTGTAGGATCTTGTGAATAAGCAGATAAAGATAGTAATTTAGAGCAACACCCAAAAATAAAATTGACAAGAGAGAAAAGTAAGAATCTAGTTACAATTGTCTAATTATAAAGCAGAAAGCACTCTACTAAGGAAAATCTCTATTCAGACTTCAAGTTAAAGCAAGCCCAAATTTATGAAATCATGTTATCTTTTTTAAAACTTTAAGAAGATGCTTATATCCTCCTC
Source organism: Tupaia tana (assembly GCA_026018925.1). Lineage (NCBI taxonomy): Eukaryota > Metazoa > Chordata > Mammalia > Scandentia > Tupaiidae > Tupaia > Tupaia tana. Next base: position 9,374,445 of record JAKSZU010000011.1, on the reverse strand, counting down.
CCACACTCTGCCTCCTGTCTCAGAAACCCATAGCCTGTGCTAATAGACAAACAGAGCAAGTATCATCCTGACACCTTTAAAAATGTTACATGAGGCAAAAAAATTCTTCTTAATCTCACCCCCATTGTCTCTGTAAAAACTACAAATCCAGGAAAACACCTGGGCTGCATGGAGAAGACTGGGAGTGTCCTTGTAATAGGAGATGTGGTCTTTCAGAATAAAGTGGGAATAAGGTAGGAAGAATCTCAGGGGCTGTACATTCTAGAAGTTTCTGTTTCATAAGTATTACATCAGTATAGAAAGCCAAGAGCCAAGCAGTGAAAAATAAAAAAGGTGTTTCCATAGAAGAGCAGAAAAATACATGTGTGACCTAGTCTCCATGACACAGGCAATGCTGTGCTTTCTGCTGGAAGCCACATGGTCAGCCATGCATCAATCCTCAGATGACTTGAAACAAACAGGGACTTGAATCCTTGGCTGGAAGGCTAAGGAAGGAGGCTAAGATGTGAAGAGGCCCTGTTGAGAGTACTTGTCTTTACTTCTCTCACACCAACTTAAAAACCACAAACAAAAAAAGGAACCTCTCAGAAACCAGGAATTAGACATCAAGATACTCTTTAAGCAGTAGAGTTTGGAAGTGGATTACTATCTGATGAAGCATACAGAAAGGAGACCAAGACTCACCCACTCACCTAGTCGTCACATATGAATTGAATTCAAGGATATGAAGCCAATGTTATCTCCTCCGAAATTCCAAAAATGGGATTTATTGAAAAAATACTCTAGAACAATATACAAGAACAGCAATTGAATGAATAAGAAGGAAGTCAGGATTATCTAATGCAGAATCCATGTGGAATCTAGACACCTGTTTAGCTTTCTCAGCTTGGGTCAATGATGTCAGAATCTCTACACAACATCTTAAAGACGGGGTGAATTGAGACAAAAAGGGAGCTGAGTTAGAGCCATGAAATTGGAGAAAGAAAAGAATATGGAATTATTTTCAAGATATGGAAGCTGGGATAAAGAAGATCTGCAAGAAATTAAAGACATAGTATAATTAAAATGATCTTCAAAGCCAATAAAGAGTGACATAAAAAGATGCTATGAAAGCCAAATTTGCCAATTTCCCAGAAAAGCGACCATCTGGTTCCTTTAACCTTTAGTCACACTATTCCTCACTCTATTCCTCACTCACAGGTTTTCTTTTCATTCTGCAGATTCACCGTGCATTTCCCCTCTCCAGGGCCTGCTATGACTTCTGATTGGGAAGCACTTTCCCTACTCTTCACTTGAACAGATTCAATCTCAGCTAAGGCACTTTACTTGCTCGCTTAGAAGCTCAATCTCATTATCTGCAAATTCCATTAAGGGTAGATCTTCATTCTGTTGTCATGATGATTAATTGAGATAATAAATGTACAGAACTTAATCCAGAGCCGGGTATACAGCAAATGTTCAAGACATGGAATAACACTAGCAGTGGTATGGTAGATGTTTACTCTTTTAATGATTGTCTTGTCTACTAGGCTACTAGTAAGTTCCAAGAAGCAAAGCTTTTGCCTTTTTGGTTTATTCTTATAAATCCCATAAGCAAAAGACATAGTAAATGGTATAAATGTTAAAATTAAAGCTATGACAGAAGGGCATTCTTTTTCATTTTTTTATTTTATTTATTTTTTTAGGGATGAGAATACTTAAGATACATTCTTGGACCAGCCCCAGAGCCTAGTAGTTAAGGGATCCAGATCCCACATGGCCAACCATGCAGTTCAAATCCCAGCCTAGTAACTTGAAAGACACGCCTGGCGCATTTGAGCACTTTCCCATCTGTCCAGAATTCCAACAGGATAGAGAAATGGAGAGGGGATTGCAGTGTAACGATGCACATTTGGGGGATGCTTTCTCCTGTTCTTCTTTCTCTCCGTCTCTCCCTACCAAGTGCAAATACACTCACAAATTTCAAGCATACATATTGCTAACTCTAGAAGGATATTCCTTGAGCTATAGAAAGATCTGTCTATACAGAGTAAGAGTCAAATTCATACTGAGACTCAGTCTAGAAAACTCTTGAACTACTTAGATGAAACAGATTTATCAAGCATCTTTTAAATAAATAATAGAAATAAAAGTACTCTGTGGATAAGTAAGTCATAATTTGGCTACTGTCAAATGTTTTGGAGGCAACTTTAAATGCCAGAAGATAGTGGAGAACCTCAAAGCAATTTTGAGAGAGAAAGGTTGTGATCCAGAGATTTTACACTTTGTCTAGCTGTCTCTTATACATGAAGGCAACACAATAAATACACCCCAAACAGAAAGGACTCTGACAATATCAGGTGTGTACTCTTTGTGGAATAAAGTTCTCTTGAAGAAGTAAGACACTCAACTGAGGAATCAAAATTAAATATTTGAAGCTGGAAAAATAATCATACAAATTATTGGCAATATGAAACAAATTAAAATTAGGAACTAGTAGTTGGCATAATGACTATGTCACTGGATGCCCATGTAGTCGGCTGCGGTTTGAGTCCCGGACTTGGTGGTTTAAACTCATGCCCGGCGCATGTGCGTGCTTGCCCAAGATCCTGAGAGGAGAATGAAGGAGAAGGGATTGTGGTGTGGCCATCCCCCCTGGGGGGTGATTTCTTGCTTTCTGTCTCTCTGTCTGTTTTTCTGGCGAGTGCATGTGCCCTATACAAAAAATTAATTAATTAGTTAATTAATTAATTAAAAAAAATGAGTTATCCAAGTGATTTTGGGCCTGTTATAAAACTGAACACAAATAGTGATTCTCCTCACAAAATAAGGCAAAACATTTCAATGCAAAGCCATATGAGTCATCTCCATCTGTGAAACCACATCACATTCACAAAGACCAAGATGTGGATGGGGAACAGAAAATGTGCAAGCATGCTAAACATTGTCCCTAAGTTAGGGTGACTGAACAGATACAAGTTCTTTCATTCTAGTGATTTATAAACCATAAGTTAAAGAATAAACGTAAAAATGTTAAAGGTAGTCCACCTGGAGAAAGCACATGATATAATAGAAATAATAATAATAAAAAGGTTGGCCTTTCTAAGGAAAAAAGAGAGCAAAGGGCAACCTCAAGAAAGAAAAACAAGGCTGGTCTTGTAGTGCAGCAGTTAAGTGCCTTGCATAGGAAAACCAGATTCCACATGGCTGGCCAGGGTTTGAATTCCTGCATTCTGGGCGTGCACGTGTGCCCAAAATCCTGATGAAATGGAGGAATGGAGGTAAAAGGATTGTCATGTGACCATCCCCATTGCGGGATACCATCTCTCTCTCTCTTTTTGACTCACATACATGCCCTCCAACAATTAAAAAAGAAGCAGCAACCAAAAAAAAAAAAAAAAAAAGGAAAGAAGATAAACTATAGTGCTTACAAGAGTAATTCTTTTTTTTTTTTTTTTGGTAGAGGTTTTTGCCATAGGGCGCGTGCGCTCGCCAGACAGACAGAGAGAGAGATAGAAAGCGAGAAATCACCCCCCAGAGGGGATGGCCACGCCGCAATCCCTTTTCCTCCATTCTCCTCTCGGGATCTTGGGCATGCAAGCACACGCGCCTGGCGTGAGTTTTAAGCCACCAGGTCCGGGACGCGAACCACAGTCGACTACGTGGGAGTCCAGCGACATAGCCATTACGCTAACTGGTGGTCCCAAGAGTAATTCTTAACGACATAAACTCATCTACTAAAGATGAGACCCTTAGGTTGGTACATTAATAAAAAAAAAGTCCAGTTAGCTTTTATTGACTAAACATAACAAAAATAACTTATATAAAAATGTACACTGTTAATAAAAGTATCTTCCAAATAACTACATGTTACTTACATATACATCTCGTTTGTATAACGTGTAAATTGTTTTTCTAAAGTTGTTCATGTTTTTTAAAAGTTGATGTCTATGGAATCAGCAGTTAGCGTAATGGCTATGTCGCTGGACTCCCATGTAGTCGACCACGGTTTGCGTCCCAGACCCAGCGGCTTAAAACTCATGCCAGGCACGTGTGTGCACGTGCCCAAGATCCCGAGAAGAGAATGGAGGAGAAAGGATTGCGGCGTGGCCATCCCCCCTGGGGGGTGATTTCTCGCTTTCTGTCTCTCTGTCTCTCTCTCTCTCTCTGTCTGGCGAGTAAGTGCCCTATAGCAAAAACCTCTTCAAAAAAAAAAAAAAAAAAAATTGATGTCCAGAAGAAAGGAACTTTCTGTCTTTTAACTGCTTTGGTTAAGTATGTTTGGTGTGCTACTTTAGAAAAAAAAAAAAAAACCAGTACTGGGGCAGTTCGATATATTAAGTATATCAAAGTAATAATGATATAATAATAAATAAAGTTAAAATTGATATATGCTGTGTCAAAAGTTATTGAATATGTGGTGGAATAGTGATTGCCATGCTGTTAAACTGTGAAGATGCATGTACAAGAACACTAGGAGAAAAAAAAATTTCAAAGAATTATTTTTATTTAATTTCATTTATTATTATTATTATTATTATTATTATTATTAATTTGACCAGAGAGAGAGAGAGAGAGAGAGAAAAGTGAGAAAGCAAGTCACCAGGTCCAGGAGTTGAACCACGGTCAGACATGTGGGAGTCTAGAGCCTTAACCACCACAATCTGCCAGCCCCAAGGAGAAACATTATAACAATTAAAAAAAAATAAAGTACACCAGGTAAATGTAAGCTAAAAGAAAATGTGAGTTATAATAGTAACAGCCAACTATAGAAAATTTAAAATTAAGAACATCAAATGAGACTGAGATGATGAATACAATTTTATTCTGTAAACACTAAAATTTTCATGATGAGAGAACACTGATTAATCTGCATGGGCCCAAATCGATGTACGAAATACATGCAAAGCCAGCACTACTGAAAATGCAAGGAGAAATTTATGGAGGCATGTCTATCTCAAAGCATGCATAATGATTTAGAAAAAATATTTATTAATAAGATGAGTCAGTTGTATTTAATGGGTTCAAACAAAGAGAATGCCCTTTTCCAAGGTACTGGACCTTTTTAAAAAAGTATTAAATATTGAACCGCAAATAAAATCTTGAGTTTTAAAATATAAAAATAAATATACCAAAAAAAGGCAATTGCTCTCCTTATTTGCCATCCAAAAGAATTTAGAAAATACAGTGGGAAAAGATCTTAATCACTAAAAAAATACAAATATAAACTGCATGGGAATAAACTTCAAAATAAAAGTACAGATGAGAAAAAACATGAAAGTTTACTGAGGAGCTTAGAACTAGATGTAAACACATGAAATAAATCCTGTTCGGGGGATGGGAGGACTTGCTGTGAGAAGACATCAGTTCTCCCCTCGAATGTATCAATTCAGTGCAATTTCAAATAGTGGGATTTAAGACAAATTTAAATTTCCTTTTTGGGAAGAAAATGTGAAATAACCAAAGAAAAAATTGCAAAATAAAAGAGTAACTAGAAAGGCATGAACCCAGTCTGGGCAGGCCTTTGGGGTGAATCTGTGCTCAGGGCCTGGGAGTCACTTCAGAACTACTGGGCTTCATTACCTACCATCCCAGCTGCCTGCTCTCATCCCATTGGTCAGCTTGCAAGGAGTCTTGAGCCTGATCTGGGCAGGCCTTTGGGGTGAGCCCGAGGTTGGGTCTAGGAGCCACTTTGGAACTTTTGGACTTCATTGCCCACTGTTCCAGCCACGTGCACTTACCCTGTCCATCTGCCCACCCACCAGGAGTCCTGAGCCAGGTCTCCACAGGCCTTCAGGCTTGCTATCACCTCACCAAGAACTGAACATTTGGTAGAGGACCCAAGCACATGGCAGAGACCCTTGGCTCATGGCCTCACCCACTCACCTTTGAACTCTCAAGAGTGCCAGGGAGACAGATGCAGAAAGTCTGTGGCTCATCGCCTACCAACATGCCTCTGAAATCTAAGACCACAGTGTTTTCTGAAGAGCACAGAACACAACACACACTGTGCAATCCCTTCTGTCTTACTCAATTAAAGTTCAGGCACACCTGTTCTCTAGAAACTGGGAGGACTTTTCATCCAAGTCCAGTGACAACAGTGCAAGTTGCTGGTGAGCATCAGGGAGGTGGAGCAGCAGAGAGACTGCCAATCACCTACTCCTGCACACCTTTGAATACTCAGAAGTAACTCAAAGAACTTAGGAAGAAATATATAAATCACCAGATGACTAAAAACCATCACAGAGGCACAAGAAATATGAGAAAAGAGACAATGAGCTCCAGGAGGTGAGGATGTCTTTTCACAATTTGAAATAAGAAATACATACCATAAAAAAGAATCAAACAGAATTGTTAGAGGTGAAGATTGTAATACAGGAAATTAAAACCCCCACTGAAAGTATTAAAAGCAGATTAGATCATGCAGATTGAATCTCAAATGTAGAAGACAAAACCTCTGACCTAGGAAAAACCATCAAAAAAGACTAAGAAAATAACCAAGAAAAATGAGGACAATATATGAGAAATTCTAGATATGATTAAGCACCCAAACATCTGGATAATTGGTATCCCAGATGAAAAAAATAACAAGGGCATTGATAATCTATTCCATGAAATCCTGAAAGAAAACTTTCCAATCCTGGAGAGGCATGCAAAGATCCAGACCCCTAAAATACAAAGGACCCCAAATAAACTCAACTCAAGAAGATCATCTCATACGCACATCATAGCCAGATTGGCCCAAACCACAGACACAGACAGTATACCAAAAATGGCAAGAGAGAAATGCCAAGTTACTTACAAAGGTTGTCCCATAAGGTTAACATGGGACTGCTCATCAGAAACAATGCAGGCAAGGTAAGAATGGGGAAATACATTCAAAATGTTAAATAAAAAACTATTTTAACCAAGACTTCTTTACCTGGCAAGATTATCTTTCATATGGAAAAAAAAAAAAGTTAAAAACCTTCTCACAGTAAAAATAAACCTAAGAGAATTTACTAACTCTAGACCAGCTCTTCAAGAAGTTCTGAAGGGTGTGCTATACCAGGAAAACTGAAGTCAGACAGCCAGATATAAGATATAAGAGAACGTAAAACAACCAAGAAAATTGCTCACTTAATGATAGGAACATGTCCAGAAATATTGATTATAATGCTTAATGTTAATGGATTAAATTCACCAATCAAGAGACATAGACTGGCTGAATGGATAAAAAAAAAAAAAAAAAAAAAAAAAAAAAAAAAAAAAAAAAAAAAAAAAAAAAAAAAAAAAAAACCAGAAACCCTCTATCTGTTGCCTACAAGAAACACACCTTATGGGTAAAGATATACATAGACTAAAAGTAAAGGACTGGAAAAAGGTATTCCATGCAAATGGAAATCAAAAAAGGGCTGTAATAGTATGCCAATTTCAGACAAAATAGGCTTTAAGACAGAAACTGTCAGAAGAGGCAAAGAAGGAGATTTTATAGTAGTCAAAGGGCTAATTCATCAAGAAGACATAGCACTTATAAATATCTATGCAACCAACTCAGGAGCACCTAAGTCCATGAAGGAAAGACTGCTAGAACTAAAAGGAGAGATGGGTTGCAGCACTATAACTGTTGGCGATCTCAGAACTCCATTATATCCTTTAGACAGGTCTTTCAGAAAATAAATAAATCAACAAGGGGATAAGGACCTAAATGATACCATAAATCAAATGGACTTGACAGATATCTGTAGAACTTTCAAAGGTCACAAAATATACATTTTTCTCAACCCCGCATAGACCCTTTTCAAAGACTGACCATATGGTAGGGCACAAAACAAGCCTTTACAGATTCAGAAGCATAGAAACTATATCCAGCATCTTCTCTGACCATGATGGAATTAACCTTGATATTAATTTCAGGAAAAATCTTCAAAAATATACAAAAACATGGAAACTTAGCAACCTACTCCTGAATGACTTCTAACAACTGAAGAAATTAAGTCTAAAATCAAAAGATTTATGGAAAGAAATTATAATGACTACATGAGATTCCATAATCTATGGGACACTACAAAAACAGTCCTAAGAGGGAAATTCATAGCAATTAGTTATCATAAGAAAAAGATGGAAAGGTGGCAAATGGATAACCTAACATCATGCCTCAAGGAATTGGAAAAACAACAACAAAAACATTCAAAAAATGCTAGGAGAAAAGAAATAATAAAGATTCAAGCAGAAATAAACGAAATAGGAAATAAACAAACTATACAGAAAATAAATGAAAGCAATAGCTCGTTCTTTGAAAGATTAACAAGATCAACACATCATTAGCTAGACTGATTAAGAAGGAGAGAGAAGCCAGGTAAATCAAATATGTAATGTTTCAGGCATTATTAAAGTAGACACAATAGAAATACAAAACATCATTAGGGGATACTATGAGCGACTTTATGCCAGCAAACAAGAGAACATGGGTGAGATGGGAAAATTCCTGGATGCATACAATCTACCAAGATTGAATCAGAAGGATGTAGAAAGCCTGAATAGGCTCATAACAAGACATGATATTTAATCATTAATAAATAACCTCCCAACAAAGAAAATCCCAGGTCCTAATGGCTTCACTTCTGAGTTCTACAAAACTTTTAAAGAAGAATTAGCCCCCATTCTACTCAAATTATTTCTAAAGATACAAAAGGAAGGAAACCTCCCAAATTCATTGTATGAAGCCTCCATCATCCTCAATCCCAAAACAGATAAAGACTTGACAAAAAATGAAAACTACAGACCAATATATCTGATGAACATAGATGTAAAAATTCTCAATGAGATACTTGTAGATCATATCCAACAATATATAAAAAAGATTATTCATCATGATTAGGTAGGCTTTATTCCAGAGATGCAAGGGTGGTTTAACATAACCAAAACCATACATGTAATACACCATACTAGCAAAAAGAAAGATATAAAACCATATGATCATTTCAAGTGAAGCAGAAAAAGCATTCGACAAAATACAGCATCCCCTCATGATTAAGACTCTTTGCAAAATTGGCATAGAAGGGTCATTTCTCAGCACAATAAAAGACATACATGAAAACCTATAGCTAACATTATACTGAATAGGGAGAAGCTAAAAGCTTTTCCACTAAAAACTGGTGCAAGACAAGGCTGCCACTTCCTCCACTCTTTTTCAATATAGTACTGGAAGTCCTAGACAATGCAATCAAAAAAGAGAAAAATATAAAAGGCATTCAGGTAGGGAAAGAGGAGTTGATAATATCTTTATTTCTTGATGACGTGATGGTATACATAGAAGACCCAAAGGTATCTGTGAGAATTTCTCAAAGTAATAATGAATACAGTAAAGTGGCAGGATACAAAATCAACTTCCAAAAATCTATAGCATTTCTGTATACAAACGACAAGACGACAGAGGTAGAACTGAAAAAAGGCATCCTTTTTACCATAGCCACAAAATGTATAAGATATCTATGGATAAGGCTAACCAAGGAAGTCAAAGACCTTTACAGGGAAAATTCTGAAAATCTTTAAAAAGATATTGAAAAAGACAAAAAAGTAGAAGGACATCCCATGTTCCTTCATTGGAAGAATTAATGTAATCAAAATGGCAATTCTCCCCAAATTAATCTACATATTTAATGCAGTTCCAATCAAATTACCAGAGACATTCTTCACAAATCTAGAAAAGATAATCATACAACTTGTCTGGAATCATAAAAGACCCTGTATTGCCAAAGCAATCCTGCACAAGAAGAGTGGAGTGGGTGGCATCGCACTCCCTGATCCCAAAATATACTATAAAGCTATGCAATAATCAAAACAGCATGAGATTGGCACAAAGACATACAGGTGGACCAATGGAATAGAAAAGAGACCCCAGAAATAAATCCCCAAACAGACAGCCAACTGATTTTTGACAAAGGGTACCAGTCGATCCAGTGAGAAAAAGAAAACCTCTTTAGCAAATGGTGCTGGAAAAACCAGGTATCCACCTGCAGGAAGATTAAACTGGACCCCCATTTTTCACCATTAACAAAAATCAACTTAAAATGGATCAAAGATCTGAACCTAAGACTTCAAACTATAAAATTACTGGTGGAAAACACTGGGGAAACTGTGAGAGATATTAGGGTAGACAAAGACTTCTTAAATAAGACCCCCAAAGCACAGGCAATAATCTCAAAAGTAGACAAATGAGATTACAACAGATTATGAAGTTTTGTATGGCAAAAGACAGTAATTAGTGTGAATTGACAACCCCCAGAATGGGAGAATATTTTTGTAGAATATGCCTCAGATAAGGGATTGATAACCAGAATACACAGGGAACTCAAGCAGCTTACTTTAAAAAAAAAAAAAAAAAAGAAAAGAAAAGAAAAGAAAAAAGAAAAAAAAAAAGATTAACCCAATAAAAAGATGGGAAAATGAACTGAACAAAAAACTCCCTAAGGAACACATATGAACAGCCAAAAGGCATATGAAGAAATGTGCAACATCCCTCATCATAAGAGAGATGCTGGTTATAATCACAATGAGATACCATAGTCAGAATGATGATGAAGATTGGGACCATCAGTTAACGTAATGGCTACGTGGCTGAACTCCCATATAGCCGACTGCGGTTCAAGTCCCGGACCCAGTGGCTTAAATTCACATCAGGGCGCATGAGCTTGTGTGCCCAAGATCCCGAGATGACAATGGAGGACAGGGGATTGTGGCGTGGCCTTACCCCCTAGGGGATGATTTCTTGCTTTCTGTCTCTCTGTCTTTCTCTTTCTTTCTGGCGAGCGCATGCACCCTATAGCAAAAACCTCTCCAAAAAAAAAAAAAAAGAATGGTGAAAGAGAAAAATACAAAAAATGGTAAGTGTTGACAGGGTTATGGTAAAAGGAGAACTCTTCAACTCTGTTGGTGGGAATGTAGATTGGTCTAGCCACTGCAAAAACAATATGGAACTTCCTCAAAGACCTACATATAGACCTGTAATCCACTTCTGGGTATATACCCAAAGGGATGGAGAATGCACATCAATGTTTATTGTGGCATTATTCATGATCACTAAGACATGGAACCAACCTAAATGCCCATGAACAGATAAAGAATTGAAAAAATATGGTACTCTATGGAATACTATTCAGCCATAAAAAAAAGAAAAGCAAAAAAGAAAAACAAGACTCTGGCATTTACAGAAAGTGGTTGAATATGGAAGATTTATTGGTGAGTGAAGCAAGTTATGCTGTGAAAGAAAGGTATTGTATGTCTCCACTTTTATATATATACATATATATATATATATATATATATATATATATATATATAGTGACTGTCTGAACTCTATGGTAGAGACTGAAAGATTAGGACATAAAAGCATAGAAAATAGTTATGGACATTGGAGACAGTGTGGAAGGAGGGTGGGCAAGGAAAAGAGAATAGCAAAGGAAAATAGGGGGAAAATAGAGAGGCAAGACATTTGTGGGACACAGAAATGGTTTATTACTTGTTGATATCATGTATAGTATTTTCAACCTCAAATAAATAAGTTATAAGCATAAGTTATAAAAAAATAGAAAAAGAAAATTTTTAAACGTAAGTTAGAAAAAAATAGAAAAAAAGTTAAAAAAGCAGAGTACTGAGTTTTATACTTTGATTATAGCATGTGATATTAATAAACAGTTAATAGGGAAAAAAAGGCATGCTGAGATTGAAGATCTGAGGAAAACCTAATAGGTATTTGCTAAGCAGACATTGTCATAGTAGCCTCCAAGGTGTATAGGGAAAGGAATCACCTTCCAGAAGCAGTCTAGACTGTAAGTGTGAGCTTAGGGCCAGCAGTAAGGGCATTGCCTTGAGACTTGAATTCTCAGACTTGGCCCTGGGACCAGCAGTTAGCGTTATGGTTATGTCACTGAACTCCCATGTAGTCGACCACGGTTTGACATCCGGACCCAGTGGCTTAAACTCACGCTGGGCGCATGTGTGTGTGTGCCCAAGATCCCGAGAGCAGAATGGAGGAGAAGGGATTGCAGCATGGCCATCGTCCCTGGGGGGTGATTTCTCGCTTTCTGTCTCTCTTTCTGGCGAGCGCACGTGCCCTATAGTGAAAACCTCAAAAAAAAAAAAAAAGACTTGGCCCTAAACTTACTGAATCAGAAACTCAAGGGAAAGGCTCAGAAATCTATGCTTTTACGCATTCATCAGAAAACTGTGATAATACCCTCAAGATTGAGAACAACTCATGTAGTACATTCATATAAAAAGGAACCTCAAAAAGTTCATGAAAAAAAGGAATTAGAGTATGAGTTTATTTTGGTGCAAAAAAAAAAAATCAAAATATACGCATGGCTTTTTATAATATACATTTTCCATAACATTTTTGAAGTCCCCCCCATTTGTGTGTGTGTATAAAATGGCTAATTGCACAGTTATGAGTTGATGAAAATGACAAGAATAAACACAGTTCTAGAGGACAGAATTGAGAGAACGAAAGAGTAAGAGATCATATGCCAGAGCAGACTAACATTTCTAGGACTGAAAATTTACTTAACAAGAGTCTCAGCTCTGTTTTCAGCCAGTCACAACCCAGCACGTCATCTTAACCAGTTGCTCCATGCTTCATCTCGCCCAAGGCCTGAATCCCTTAGGTTCCTCGCCTTTGTGATACTCGGTGGAACACAGTGACATTTTCTGTTCTAAAATGTTTCTGGATTGAGAATAAAATTGTACATTAGTAAAACTCAACTGGAGATGTGCAAAATATCCAGCTTTATTTTTTTCTGTAATTTGGCTTATTTATTTCTATCTTAATATTTCATGTTTCCTGCTGGAAGGAAACAGAACTTTGTCCATTCTTAGAAAATCCATTTCAGGATAAGTCACTCAACTCAGGATTTCATAGCCTCCTCCTTCCATGGTGGCATTGACGTTCTGAGGACCGCACAGAGAAGCACAGTGTGAGTGTGGGCTCGGAAGCATCTGGTCCACATTCTTTGTCTGTCCAAAGCCTGGATCCATTAGAATGCCCTATGCTATCTGGTGCTCATGCGTCATCATTCATGTGGGTGTCCAGCCAAGTCCTATGATCCCACCAGCCTCCTCCTGTACAGTTCATGCTACTTTCTGTTTTAGAATCTTCTCCTACTGGTGATGAGACCCCTTTAAACCCACAACCTCTTACTAGAACAGACTTGGGGAAACACTTTTTTGAGTTGGGAAAAACGTATCTGTGCTCTCCATTCCATCCAGAGATCACAGAATGTTGAGATGTTGTGTGAGATACTCTATGTACCTGTGAATCCCACAAACCCATCTTCACCCTGCTCTATCATGGTGGTTGGAGTTGCTGGAGAGTTTGCATTAGGCTGCTCAGCACTGTTCAGTTTCTGACTTGCATACATGTTTATAGGATTTTTCTTGTTCTTTTCCAATTGCTAGAGAGTGCATGAGTTCTCCAGGGACAGAGAGAAAGAAATTGCCCTCCAATGGGGTATGGTCAGGCTACTACAGTCCTTTCTTCTCTATTCCTCCCTCCCATCAGGATGACAGACAGGACACATGTGCTTGCTGTGTTTTTCAAGTCATTGGTGCAGGATTCCAATTCAAACCACTGTCGGCCATGTGGGATCCAGCTCCCGTTAACTGCTGCACTATGGGGCTGGCCACTGTATTTTTTTTTCTTTGAGAGAGAGGTTTTTGCCTTAGGGCACATGCACTTGCCAGAGAAGGAAAGAGAAAGATAGTGTGAGGAAAAGAAATCTCTCCCCAGGGAGAATGACCACGCTACAATCCTTTCTCCTCCATTCTCCTCCCAGGATTTTGGATACTCATGCACCTGTGCCCAGTGTGAGTTTCAAGCCACCAAGTCCAAGACTTGAACCTCAGTCAGTCTTGTGGGAGTGCAGTGATGTAACCACTACAGTGCTGCTGGTCGCTATGATTTTTGAACACAGATTTTTTTTTTCCCAATTCAGAGAAGTTTTCCCCCAACTCTGTTCTAGGAGTCCTAGAATTAAAAGATAAACAAAAAGCATTTGAAATTAAAAAAAAAAAAATCACCAGTTAATTGAAATCTTTACCTGGAACCACTGAAAAATTATTGGACTAGAATATGATACTAAGAAAATTATAACATAGCATCAGAGTCATTTGCAAACAAGAAGAGTTACAATGAGTGGAAGGTGGACTGAGAGGTTCTGACATCTACCTAAGAAGACAACAAGTAATTATTGTCAGTAGTTGATAAAACAGCTGAGAAAGCACTCACATAGGCTTTGTTAATGAATAAATGACAGAGTTTTAAAAACTGTGTACTTTGTAAGAATGTGTATTCTGCAGTAGCTGGGGTCAGTGTCCTGCGTATGTCCAGTAGGGCAGGTTTGCTAGTGGTATCTTTCCAACATTTTCTATCCTTAGCAGCTCTTGACTTGCTTGTTCTAGAGCAGTGAAATAGGTGCACTGTTCTCTAGCTAGGATTGCAGATTTGATTTGTTCACTTCTCCTTATATTTTTGCCATATACTTTATTTTGATGATCTCATTAGATGCAAGGGAATCCAGAATAATATCTCTCTGGTGAACTGAAACATTTATCACTATGAATTGTCCCTTTGTAGTTCTAATAATATATTTTGTCTAAAAAGAGATTCTGGAGGACTGTATGCACTAAAATGCAATGTTCTGCAAGGCTGATCCATATGGGATGGTTCTGGGTTCTCGACCAGAGACCTTTCTGAGTACGTGGGTCACATGTGCCTGTGATCTAGGGCTGGCTGTCGTTGGGGGTGCTTCATGATGTCATGACCCACTGGAGTGCTATTTCTTTGTCTCTATTTCTCTGACTCATGGGAAAAGTAAATAAATAAAAATAAAACTTAATTTTTTTTAAAAAAAAGAGTCTGATATTCAGACAGCTATAGCAGCTTTCTTTTAGTTAGTGTTTTGTGTGTCATATCTTTTCCCATTCACTTACTTTAAAGTTTGTGTGCATACGCCTTTACTGAATCTCTGACACTTTAAATTCATTTGTCTTGTGTGAGAATCTTTGATTTCCCATTGGAACATTCAGTCCGTTTACATTTACTGCTTATCAATGCTTATCGATGCATTTTAATTTAAAGCTACCATCTTACCATGTGCTTTGTATTTTTCTTATTCTCTTGATTCCATTTTAATTCTTGTCTTATCCTGGAGACAATAATGCTTACCCTACAAATTACATGTTTACAACTTATCAGAATCTAATATTAGTTGGTATTTTTACCTACTTCCTGGACACAGCAAAAAGAATCCTTTACCTACTTTTACTCTGACCTGTATTCTACTATGGTTATATAATTTGATGCTTTCTATATTTTAAAACTCCCCAAAACAGTATCGATGTTTATTTATAGAGCCAACAGTGCTGATTTACCCACCCATTTATATGTGGGTACCTGTAATCATCTATGCAATCATAGCTGGAGAGTAAGTGTATCCATTATCTTTAAGAGTTCTCCATGTTCACATTCAGATAGCTACAGATTCAAGTTGTGTGTTCATTTGGGGAAAACGGAGGAGAAAATGTGACTTTAAGGCCGTTAACCATGTTTTGCAATCTCTTTGGTCTGCCGTCTCGTCATCAGAGGCATTTCCCGAATGAAAAGTCAGAAGCCTGCAGTCTGGCACGTGCTGTAACAGTGGGCCACCAAAGCAGCAACGACGATGACTCAGAAACACAAGCACATAGGATCCCTTCATCTGGAATTGTTTGATTTTGTTTCAACGTGATCCTATCCTCAACCACTTCATACATCCCAATTAAATGTCTGCATTAAAATGAAATTTTCTTTCTTTATCTTTAGGACTCTGTGTCACTCCTGGGAAATGACAGGGAACATCTTGGCTGTGACAAAACCAAGGCCAGAATTACAAAAGTGAGATAAGCCAGTCATATCTGAGTGAAATACAACATGTTAGAGAGACTCGAAGTGCCATAATCTGCTCAAATCCAGCAGAGAGAGAGAAAAGAACAATTGGTAACAAAGAAGGTATTTGAAGGTGGAAGATCAGCCATCTGTGAGGGCAAGGAAACATTTCTGATGTTAGAGACATGATCTGAGTTGAGGTCTTTCAGCAGTTACAATACTCCCCCTTACCTTCTCATGAGTATATTCCAAGACCCAGTGGATGCCTGGCCCTGACACTGGACAGTACCAAATCCTACATATGTTATGCATTTTCCTATATACACATACCTATGATAAAGTTGTTTTTTTTTTAAAGAGTTTGTTTGCTGTAAGGTGCGTGCACTCACCAGAGAGACAGAAAGCGAGAAATGAGAAATCATCCCCTTGGGGGGGATGGCCATGCCACAGTCTCTTCTTCTCCAGTCTCCTTTCAGGATTTTAGGCATGTATGCACATGCATCTGGCATGAGTTTTAAGCCTCTGGGTGGAGGACTCAAACTGTGGTCAACTACATGGGAGTCCAGCAATGTAACCATTATGACATCTGCTGGTTCCCCATGATATAATTTGTGGGTTTTTTGTTTTATTTTGTTTTGTTTTGTTTAAGGTTTTTGCCATAGAGTGTGTGGGCTCACTGGAGAGAGACAAAGAGGGAGACAATGAGAGAGAGAATGGCCATGCCACAATCCCGTTTCCTCCTACGATTTTAGGCTTGTATGCACATACATCCCCCATGACTTTCAAGCCATAGGTCCGACTCAAACTGACATCAGCCATAGGGGAGTCCAGCACTTTAACCGCCCCACCACCTGGTCCCAGTTCATAATTTTTTTTTTTTTTGTTGTTGAGAGGTTTTCGCTATAGGGCACGTGTGCTCGCCAGACAGACAGAGAGAGACACAGAGACAGAAAGCAAGAAATCACCCCCCGGGGGGATGGTCATGCCGCAATCCCTTCTCCTCCATTCTCCTCTCGGCATCTTGGGCATGCACGCACACATGCCCGGCGTGACTTTTAAGCCACCAGGTCCAGGACGCGAACTGCGGTTGACCACGTGGGAGTCCAGCGACATAGCCATTACGCTAACTGCTGGTTCCCCCAGCTCATACCTTTTTAAAGCTGAAAGGAGGAAGGTGGGGAGGGCATCTATGTGATGTTGCCATGGAAGCCGGGGAATTGCCTGTTCTGTATTGATGGACACATGTTTTAAAATTAGACACAGTAAGAGATTGTCAATAATTTAAAAATAGAGCAGTTATAATAATATAATGTAATAAAAGTTGTATGAATGTGGTTTTCGTCTCTCAAAATATCTTAGTGCACAATACTGTATTCACTGATTTTCTGACCGTGATTGACCACAGGTCACTAAAACTGCAGAAACCCAAACTGTAGATAAGGGTGTGTTGGGGGGAGGAGTTTGCACTTGGATAGTAGTGCAAAGTTTTCTGTGCTCAGAGTGTGTCCAGAATAGTTAACTCCCTAACTTTTCTTCACTTTTCTCCTTTTAGCCTTAGAATGGAAAAAATTGTTGGGGGCATAAAAATCCTAGTGAGTTCTTGGGTCTTGATGTCTTTACAGATAGGGGTTCGATATGATACTTTTAGTGAAGAAAGAGCTCTTTGGCCACTCCCACACCTGCTGGCCACTGCAGGAAGAGAAGCATGGTATTTCTCAGTATTTGTGAATATTTTTTTTTCCTCCTTGTTGCAGTGCAGATTCTGTGACTGTTTAAGTCTGTCTATGGTTTAATCGACCATACCCTATCATTCCACTGCTCCTGAGAACTCATTCCTACAGCTACACAGAGCTTCTTCCCGTGACAGCCTGTGAACTGAAGGAAAAGTCATAAATGCAAAGGTATAAACTGTACTGTTCCTTTAGTTCCCTTTCATCTCTGCACTGAGGAGAGACTGAGCAGAACTCAGATCTTATCCATGAGAGAAGACAGCAGAACAAAGGCAAGATATGTTTTGTTTATTTTGTATGGAAAATAGACAGTTCTGTGTGCATCCTCAGACCTGTTTAGAATTGAGCTGGGTTCTTCCAAGAGAAGAGAATTCTCCCCTCTCCAATTTGCTTCTTAAGAGTTGCCAGTTAGCAAATAAAAAAACCCAGAATGCCTTCTATTGTGGGACATATTTACGTTGCAAAGAACTCATTGTTTATCTTAAATTCAAATGTCGTTGGGTGCTCCGCACATTATTCAACACACTTAGTGTGGTGTCTTCTTATCCTCCTTTCTGCTGCTCACCATTTGTTCTGTATCACATATTCTGCTCTGCAAGTTTGTAAACTCGAGAATCTGTGCTAGTCCCTGATATCACCGGCATCCAAGCTAGAATTGTAGTATGACTGAATTAATATAAATTTACTTTGAGTTGATGTGAATGCCTTCATCTCACTCTAGACAACAGGCTTACAACTGCTCAGAGCATCACGGTTTCTGGGATCTCAGCATGCAAATGTATGGCCCTATTTCATGCATCTGATTCCAGAATGACTTCTCTTTTAAAATTCAGTTATTCATTCCTTCCAAAAGAGAGAAAGACAGAGAGGCACCACCACTAAGGTTTTCACACCAGGAGCCACCCCTAGCCTTAGCCAGCCTGGGTCACAGACACGCACCCATATGCCCAGCAATGAGAGGTCTTGGGGCTAGAACTTGGGATTTTCCTGGATGGGTCCAGCACTGCAGAGTGTCG
Organism: Tupaia tana; assembly: GCA_026018925.1. Taxonomy (NCBI): domain Eukaryota; kingdom Metazoa; phylum Chordata; class Mammalia; order Scandentia; family Tupaiidae; genus Tupaia; species Tupaia tana. Next base: position 9,355,819 of record JAKSZU010000011.1, on the reverse strand, counting down.
TATTACCGATGTGCCAGTGACTGGCCTCTATGCTTGCTTTTTATTCATTTATTATTATTTTTTGGGGGGAGAGGTTTTTGCTATAGGGCACATACACTTGCCAGAAAGACAGAGGGAGACAAAGAGACAGAAAGCAAGAAATCACCCCCCACCAGGGGGGATGGCCACGCCACAATCCCTTCTCCTCCATTCTCCTCTCTAGATATTGGGCACACACACACACGTGCCTGGTGTAAGTTTAAGCCACCTAGTCTGGGACTCAAACCACGGTCAACTACATTGGAGTCCAGTGACATAGCCATTACGCTAACTGCTGGTCCCATAGTGTCAGCAAGTGTGATCCAACCAAAATATAGTGTGAACAGCATATATAATTTAAAATGTTCTAGTACTAACATTTAAAAGGTAAAAAAGAAATTAATGGAATTAATTTATAAATATGCATTATATTCAATTTATTCAAAATATTGTCATTTTAACATGGAGTTGATATAAAGAAGTTATTAATAAAACATTTTACTTTTTTTCATACTGATCCTCCAAAATCTAGTGGTTCTTTTATACATTTATTTTAGTGCTAAATTTCATAAAGAAATACTTGTTGCTCGATTTCATAAATTACATTAAGTAAATTTACATACTCAAGTCATAACAAATGCACTTACACGTTTTCCAATAACTGAACTGAATTTTTTACATTACTTTTCCTTTCTTTTCTTTTCTTTTTTTTTTTTTTTTTTTTTGCTATAAGATGCATGTACTCAGCACAGAGACAGGGAGACAGAAAGCAAGGATTCGCCTTCGAGGGGATGGCCACACTGCAATCCCCTCTCCTCCATTCCCCTCTTGGGATTTTGGGCACACACACAAGTTTTTAAGCTGCCGAGTCTGGGACTTGAACCGTGGGAGTCCAGCAACAAAACTGCTATACCACCTGCTGGCCCCTTAGATTAAATTTTAACAACTCATAAATATGAAATAAAATAAAAAAATTAATTTCCTTATTATCACCCAGTTACATTACTAATACTCATTAGCCACATCATAGCCCCAGTCTTGGAGCTGCTTCTAAAATCTTCTTAGCCTAATCAAACGAGCCAAACAAAACAGAACTACAGGCAATGATATCTGCCCAGCATCCAAAATCAACATGTCCTGTTCCTCTGCAGTGCCTACAAATTCCTGTTTGCCACCGTAACAAATCTTCCCTGAGAATGGATAACATTTTGGTCACAAAAACATACGATGTGGTTGTACTTGAAAACCACTGAATGACTGAACACCGGCCATGCTGTGTGACTACTTGATTTTTCAGATGGCTTTGTGGATGAAGTCATAATTAGAGAAACCCATTCGAGAATATTCCTAAAGACCTACGATTATAACCTCACCATCGGAAAGGATTTGAATCAGCCTGCAAACGTGAACGCCAGAAACTCCCCCACAGTCCAAACAGTTTGTGGAGTATGTCTAAATAGTCTGGTGGACTAAACCACAACTAAAGCATTTATTGGAGCGTTAAAGTACTGTAGCAAAAATGTTGTCATTCAAAGCATTGGGGGAGGAGTGGAGTATTCTTAAGGCTAGACACAGGGGCTCTGGCAAGACAACAGGCGAAGTGTCAGGAGTCTGGGATCAAAAGGTGATTGAGAGGCATCTAACCAAGTGCAGTCTGATATTTCTGGTTTCCTTTCCAGGGCTGGAATTTGGTGCAATCCTTTGAACAGCCCCACAGCCAGCGTGGGGGCCCTGCTGGAAGAGTCTGGGGTAGATTCCTGAAAGTTACAAATAGTGGGGGCTGGGCACTGTCAGCATCTCTCTGGGCCCGGACTTGTCATTTCTAATTGTCTTTACCCAAAGCAGGAAAATCCACCAGCTGAGGACCTCCCAGTGCAATTCCATTTACAACTAAGGGTGATGCAGATGCTCACAAATTACATCAGATGAAAAACAAACAAACAAACAAAAAACAGAAAGATAATTAAAAAGACACAAAAATTTATACATGGAAAGAAATATGTGCAAGATGAGAATGTAAATGTTGAAGTATTAATCACCCAAATCATTATATGTATAATTTGTGTTTTGGGTCATTCCATTTGATGTCTTAAACAAATATGTCTAAGTATTTCCTACCACTTAATTAATTTTCCAGAGTTTTAATATATATTCTCTTCTTTTTCTTTCTCTCTTCTCTTCTCTTCTCTTCTCTTCTCTTCTCTTCTCTTCTCTTCTCTTCTCTTTTTCTCTTCTCTTCTCTTTCTCTTCTCTTTTCTTCTCAATATGTAGCAAACATTTTTGTTCTGCCAATTTTGATGGCCAAAAATATGTTGTTAAACCTGGGCCAGAGATCACTGCCATTCAGATCTGCAAAGAATTGTTCATTGGCATATTCTGGCTCTTTCTGAGATTCAACTGCTTGACTTTCTTGGCCTAAATGAAAAATCTAGTCTAATAGGAAGAAAAATACCCTTATTCACACAAAAGGAGAAGATAGACTGGCCCAGGAAAACTTTCCTTATATAATTCCCATTTTTCAATAAACCATGTAGAAATACAGTTGCAGAGTCCCCCAGGAGAGAAGCCTGACTTGTAATTAAGTTGCTGCCTACAGGTTGTACAAAGGCATGAGATGCAGGCAGATTAGGATGACTTCAGCTTCTTTTCAGTCTGTTTCTCCAGGTGGATGGGAAATTCAAGTAGGCTTCATTGTATGTGAAGTATTTTTGACTGTGAGACTTTTTTGTCTGGCCTTTTTACTGTTGTCTGCTTTCTCTTCAAACTACTAAAGCAGTGTATGCTTACTATGACAAGCCACCCCACACAGACACACACAATAAAATCCCTTCTACTTTTCATCACTTTAAAAATAAATATCAAGGGACCAGCAGTTAGCATAATGGGTATGTCGCTGGACTCCCATGTAGTCGACTGCAGCTCGAGTCCCGGATCCAGTGGCTGGGACTCATGGAGAAGGGATTGCAGTGTGGCCATCCCCCCGGGGGGGTGATTTCTGGCTTTCTGTCTCTCTGTCTCTCTCTGCCTTTCTGGCGAGTACATGCGCCCTATAGCAAAAGTCACACATTTTAGCTATAAACTCCAAAGCTCCATTGTCCCGCACTACTAAGAACCATTAACCTACTTTCTTTTTTTTTTCTTTTTTTGGGAGAGGTTTTTGCTAGAAGGTGCATGTGCTCACCAGAAAGCAAAAACCTCTCAAAAAAAAAAAAAAAAAAAAATATATATATGTATATGTATATATTATATCTAAGACTCTATTGCTCATCAAGTCATAAAAACAAAATCTTATGCACTCTTCCATGAGTTTTAAAATTTTATTTTGATTTAATTTTTGTATATTCTTTGAGGTAAAGTTCCAAATTCATTCTTTTGCATGTGACTGTTTAGTTGTTCCAGCATCATTTGTTAGAAAGACTATCCTCTCTTCCATTGAATGGTTTTAGCATCTTTGTCAAATATCATATGGGTTTTTTTTTTTTTTTTTCCTGGACTCTGTTCTAGTCTACTGGTCTACAGGTCTATCATCATGCCAGTACCACACTATTTGATTAATATAGGTTCATAGTAATTTTTGAAGGCCAGAAATGTAAGTTCTTTGACTTTTTTTTTTAAGATTGTTTTGGCCACTCTGGTTCTCTTGCAATTTTATGAGTCCATTTTGATTTTTGTTTGCCTTTTTTCCCTTAGAGTACCATACTAGTTTATTTCATTTCAATTGATTTTTATAAACTGTGATGACAAAAGTCTACAGAATTTACTTCAAAAAATTGTTTAGCTCAGAACATCAGCTTTAAAATGTAAGTCATAGGTATAAATACAAAGAGCTTTTGTTAACTTATATATGTTTGTGTTTTTTTTTTTTTTTTTCTTTAATTTGGGCATTACTTAGACTTGTCCTTTAACATTCATGTTACTTTTGGGGGTGGGTTGATAGAGTCACTTTTGTGATGTTTGTTTCAGGTTTTCTTATATTATGGTTATTAATTTTGGCCTTTAAAACTCTACAATTTGGAATAAATTAAAAATTCCTTGGAAACCAACTACTATAGACAAGTTTCTTGGAAACCAACTATGTAGACAATGAGGGCACTACCCTCACAAATAAAAAGCATGTATCAGGACCAGCAGATGGTATAATGGTTATATCACTGATCTCCCATGTAATTGACCACGGTTTAAGTTCCGGACCCAGTGGTTTAAACTCATGCTGGGCATGTGTGTGTGCATGTTCAAAGTCCTGAGAATAGGGAAAAAGGGATTGCAACATGGCCATGTCCCCTGGGGGGTAGGTGACTTCTCATTTTCGGTCTCTCTGCGTCTCTCTGTCTCTCTGGCAAGCGCACATGCCCTATAGCAAAAATCTCTAAAAAAATAAAAGAAAGAAAAAGAAAAAAAGAAAGAAAGCATGTATCAATTTTCATTTGTACATAACAATGATCTACTAAGCTTGGTGATCGTTTTCTCCAACTCTTCAGTATTTTTTTTTTTAATCTACAATCAAATTTTGAAAAATCTATATGTAAATATAAAACTATATGTAGTCTCTGAATCATGCTTTTTTTTCCACACAACAGTTTTTGTCTAAAATGCAGTCGTGGATGCAACTCTAGTTTATGCATTCTCCCTTCTGTTTTATATTCCTTGATGACAATAAATTATGTTTTAACTGTTTGCCTGCTGATAGGTAGCTGGGTTATTCTCAATTTGTTTGTACTGCTAAGACATTCTTGTTTCCATTTCTTAAGGCATATGCACAAGAATCTCTACTGCATACATAGCTACTTTGTATAGACAACTATATACATATGAAAATATTAATCTAATTGGATTTGTAACCAAAGGATATAGATTTTGTGACCCCGATTCTATAAAGTTTTTCCAGAATTGCTTTATGACCTCATGTATAATTGATTTCTGAAATAAACCACGTGTGCCTGCATAGAATGTTAGTGTCACATTGGTCCCCAAAATAATTAGAGTTCCATTATGTCTATCAGTTCAAAATTGTAGTCTGTGTTGTTCAAATGTAAATATTGCAGTAATTGAATTTTTGGTCCATTTGATTTATCAATAATTGAAAGAATGATGTGGCTGTTGCTGACTCATCTAACTCTCAACCTTTCTGTGTTCTTATTTTTTACTTCTGTCTCTTCTAAATAGGATAAAGTTTGACTTTTTCCTTAAGAGAAGCACTCAATTTTTGTACTTTAGAAGATAGGTTCAGTCAGTTTATGGGTTTTGTGATTATTGACATATTTAAACTAGTATCTATCATACACTTTTTTATTTCTCCCTGTCCAATATTTTTAGACTAATTTTTTAATTTTAATCTTTTCTTATTTTATTCAGTTATTATCTATTGTCAGTTTTACTAGACTTATATGACATTATTTTGGTCAACACCTTGAACAGTCTTGAAAGCAGATGGTTCCACCTGAGCCACTGAATGAAAGTGCAGCCTGACCTTTGATGCTGTGGTTTGGACAATGGTTTGTCCTCCAAAGGTTTATGTGCTGGAAGCTTGGTCCCTAACAGGGTGGTGTTCAGAGGTGGTAGAATCTTTAGGATGTGGAGTCTAGTGAGCAGTATATAGAAAATGAAGACACCACCCTCACAAGTAAATCAATACCTTCACCTGAGAGGGAGAGCATTCTCACTCTTGTGAGAATGGATTAGCTCCCACAAGAGCAAGTTTTTACAAAAGTGAGTTGGCTGCCTGCAGGTTGCTCTCTCTTTGCACATCTATCTTCCTCTTTGCTTCTGTTGGCCCTGTTATGATGTAGCACCAGAGGCCAGCCAGGTACTGGGTCCAGGTCTTTCAATATTTCAGCCATCAGAATCATGAGCCAAGTTAAACTTAAAAGTAATAATGATAATAATAAGCCACCCAGACTCAGGAATTCTGTTTTAGCAGTACTACTGGACTGAAACATTTGATTATAGCGTGTGATTCTGAACAAAGCACCGAGCTAGCTGTGTTCATTTTTCTAACTATGAAATAAATATTACTTCCTTGAAACATGAATTCATTTCATCATTGTTTCATTACGCTGTTTGAAACCACTTAGTTTATGGTAACTTGGTATGAAGGACCAGAGAGCTAATGCACTTAAAGCAAGGGCAGTAAGAAAGTGCAAAACAAGGAAGTCATTCTGCCCCTGCCCTACCCTTTTAGCGTGAAACAGCACAAGCAAAAGCAACGTCTCATGTTGTTTCTTCACATAGGTTAATATTTTATGACATATCCCTCCACAGGCATTTGTAAGACTCAAGTGTGCCACCAGGAAAATTTATCTGGCTATGATTAAGAATGTTTATTCATCAAGGTAAACTGGCTGTGGAATTTGTTGAATCATTCTTGAGAAGAACTTTTACTAGTTTTAATATGTGTTTACACACAGTATCTCACTTGCTGCTCATAATAATTGTGTAGATGTATAAGCAGTTAGCCTCCTCTTGATGCTGAGAGATTAAATGGTTTGCCCACATCTACCAGCTAGTAAATAGAAGAGTCAGAAGTGAATTTACATTTCTTAAACCAAAACCAGTGTTTTCCTCTATGTGAAAAGCTCCTCTTATAGAAAAGGAATTACTTTACCCCTCAAAATGACATTTAATTATGGAAATATAGTCTCAGAATTTTTTTTAGAAGTAAAATAAAGTTGAAAAATAGAGACAGTATGATCTCTTAAAATGTAGTGGTCACGTGATACATCGTTGAACAAATAAAAGGATGTAGATATACTATATGCAATGAAACTCTTCTGTCATCATCAAAGATATTAGCAGAAACTCTCATACCTGTGTTCTATGTCAAATGTTGTATTCACATTGACTTATATACTCAAGAGAAAATGTCAAATACTGAAGTTATTTGTTTTCGGAGATTAGAAGTTAAACCATCTAAATCAAAAGTCCACTGTAGGCTTAGAACAGAGTAAAGTAATAATACTTGGAACAGAGATGAAGTTTCATTTCTCTCTGCAGGAACAGAATTATCTCTTTCAACATGCTTGAAAAAAAGTTTTTCTATCTGAAAGACTGGGAAGTTTGGGACAGACAAAAATTAACATGCCTAAGAAAAGTGTTTTGTAACTTGAAAAGTGATTGTCAAATGAAAATAATGGCAAAAGATATAAATGGGAACTTACTCTTACTTTCGACAAGTCAAAGAAGACTTATAGGCTCAATAAGGCTTTTTTCTTCAGAGTAAATTCTAGTATATAGGATAATATTAACATGTAATTCCTTCTCCAAGTTAGTTCTCAACTAGATTTTTATAATTCTATTTGCTGACTACAAATGTGCTTTACATTTGACAGGAAATGTAATGGTCTGGAATCATTTTCTGGGCGGAGTATATGTGATAATAGTAACTCAGAGATGAGAGTGGTAGCTGGAGATGTGGTGAATCAGATTCTGGACATTCATTATTGTTTTTTAGAGATTTTTGCCTTAGAGCATGGGTGCTCACCGGGCAGAGACAGAGACAGTGAGAGGGAAAGTGAGAATCCCCCCCAGCTGGGATGGCCACACCACAATCCTTTCTCCTCCCAGGATCTTGGGCACGCACGCACAAGCACCCAGCATAATTTTGAAGTCACCATGTACAGGGCTCGAACTGCAGTCGGCCATGTGGAAATCCAGCAACATAACCACTATGCCATCTACTGGCCCTGATTCTGGGCATATTTTGAGAGGAGAGATAGCACTGGGCAATATATGGAATCGAAGAGAAAGAGGAGAGTCAAGGACAACTGAGTTTTGGCTTGAGCAAGTCTGGAAGTTTGGAATTTATTGGAATTCAGTTTTGAACCTATTAAACTTGAGATGTTCATCAGACGTTCATGTGAGGAAATTGAACAGATACTGTGGGGATCAGCAAAGAGATCCAACTGCAGCTGTAATCTGATAATCCAATACCATGTCTAGGGGGTTGAGTAAGGTAGAAAAAAGAAAAGGACCAGGAATGGAACCCAGGAACAGGGTGAAATGAGAAGGTGAGGGAAATGAAGTAGGGCAACAACGGTGGCTCGGAAGGAACAATCAGTGAGGTAAAAGGAAAACTAAGAAAGTGTGGTGTGTTGGAAATCAAGTGCAGAAAATATATCAAAGGAGGAGGGAGTGATCAATATTGATCTTTAAAATATTGTTGATACAGAACAACAACAAAAAAGTGAAAAACTAATCACTAACTATTGGATTTAGTAATGAAAAGTTCATTGGTAACTTTGCTGAGAGGAGTCTTTATGGCAGTTTGGGCAAAGTTTAATTAGAGTGATTTGAAAAGAGAATGGGAGGGGACATAGTAAGGACATAGGAGACACAAACCTTTTAAATAAAATTTTGCTGCAGAAGAGAACAAGGAAATTGGACAATAACTGATGAGTGAAGTGGGGTCCAAGAAAGAGACCTTTTTGGTAATGTTTTTATTAGTAGAAAGTATCCTGGACCAGCCTCATAGCACAGTGGATAAGGGAGCCAGATACCAGATGGCTGGTTGTGGTTCATGCAGAACATGCCAAGTGTGTGTGTGTGTGTGTGTGTGTGTGTGTGTGTGTGTGCCTAAAATCCTGACCAGAAGGAGGAATGGAGGACAAGGGATTGCGGCGTGGCCATCCCCCCTGGGGGATGATTTATCACTTTCTATCTCTGTCTCTCTCTGTCTCTCTGGCGAGCGCACGCACCCTATAGCAAAAACCTCTCAAAAAAAAAAATACACACACACACACACACACACACACACATATATATATATATATATATCAAGTGTCTAAGTAGCTAAGAATAAGGATGGGGAAGGAGGTATTGGTGTTGGAAATTTGAATAGAGAGGACAGGGAGTGATATAGTCACCCAGGATATTGGAACAGAATTGTCTAAAAAGTATATATGATCACAAGAAGCTTCGAAGTCCATTTGAGGATGGTAGTCATGAATTTTTTTTTAAAGAATTATTTTACTGGGACTAGCAGTTAGCGTAATGGCTACGTCGCTGGACTTCCATGTAGACGACCACAGTTCTAGTCCCGGACCTGGTGGCTTAAACTCACGCCAGGTGCGTGTGCGTGCGTGCCCAAGATCCCGAGAGGAGAATGGAGGAGAAGGGATTGTGGCTTGGCCATCCCCTCTGGGGGGGTGATTTCTCACTTTCCATCTCTATCTCTCTGTCTTTCTGGCGAGCACACGCACCCAATAAGAAAAAAAAAATAAACCTCTTAATAAAAATAAAAGAATTATTTTACTTAACTTTATTTATTTATTTATTTTTTAATTTGACCAGAGAGGGGCAGAAAGAGAGAAAGAGAAAGAAAGTGAGAAAGCAAGCTACCAGATCCAGGACTTGAACTGCAGTCGACCATGTGGGAGTCCAGCATCCTCAACAACCACGCCACTTGCCAGCCCCTCGTCATGAATTTAAATGGAGGCTAGTGTGTTTATTGATACTTCTCAATTTATGACAGGGCAATTTATGATAGGGTTATATCCTGATAAACTTGCAGTTAATGGAAAATATCATAGGCTGAAAATGGGCATTTTGTACACAATGGGGTAAGAAAACACAGAACACAATATCCCAAATCCCCCACAACACAGTACACTTCTTAGCATATTGAATGCTTACCCTCATGGTTGCCTGGCTGTTGGAGAGTTACCCAGAATCAGGAGAGTATCGTAAAGCAGATTAGTACCTAGGAACAAATCGATATCAAAATTCAACATCCAGTTGCCACTGAACATATATTGCTTTTACACTCTCTTCAAGTAAAAAGATCATTAAGTTGAACCATTGTAGGTCAGAGACTATTTTTCCACCCACATTTCACTGGTGTGCAGCAGGAGGAGAGGCAGAAGGTTGAATTTAACTAAGGTTTTTGTTTTCTAAGTGAGGACAATAAACTTAGAGAAAGACCAGGAAGAACTGTGTATGTAACAGAATAATGAGAATAAACTTGCCATGAGATTTCACTTGTTTAAGAAGAAAATAGGATTTCAAAAGGGTAAAAAACATCGAAGGAGTCCTCTAATCGGAGGTACTGATGAGGCCGAAAGAGCACGTATGGTAGTATCCTTGACTGAGCCAATACGCAGTGCATTCTGGAGGGGAAAACCCATTTTGTATGCTGTAATGATGTACAGTGAGTGGACGTCATAAACTTAAAATTAAAAAAAAAGAAAAATAAGAAAAAGAGAATTGCAAGCTTAGGTGCGCTGAGTAGGTAGATCAGAGTGGCAGCAAGTAATGAGAGCGCCTAGTTATTGCTGATAAAAGGAAGATAACCTTGTAGTTTTATCAACTGTACTAGGGAGAAATATTCACCTGTTGAAATATCCACTTTGTAAGACAAATAATAATATGATTGAACGTATAAAAGAAAATGAAATGAAAATAATTAATTAATTAATTAATTTTAAAAAGAAGGTCCCCATCATTATCTTTCTAATCATTTTAGCTTTGCCTTTCTTCTGTTTCCATTGCCATTATGTCAGTCCTCTTCTATGTGTTAGGAATTACGTAGCCAGCTACATCTGTATGATGTCTTCCTAAATTCGTTAATCCTGTATCTGTGCTATTTTGTCCCTCAGTTTATCTCCTCCTTTTTTCAATTTATTCTTTTTTTTTTTTTTCAGAAAAAAAGAGATCATCTGTGGTGTGTGAGGTCATTGGGTTTATGTTCTCATTACATTCTCCTGGACCTCTTTCAGTGTGTGTGGATGCAAAACAAGACATAACTTTCATACAGTGATACACAGGATTTTACTCTGTCTCGAGACACATATATACGTGGGTGACTCTCTCTTATCAGTGTTGAAGAGAGCCGGATAGTAACACAACCGGACCCCTGGGCAGAGTCCTGGGTTCCTTTCCTGATACCTACCGGGACATGCTGGCTGTGTGCATGTCCCGTGGTCTTGGTCCGCTGACAGTGAAGGTTTATTGCGGTGTGAAGATCCTGTGGGGGTGCCTCTCTCTCTCTCTTTCTCTCTCTCTCTGTCTCCCTTGCTCTCTCTGTGATTCTTTCTCATAGATGAAATAATTAATGCTTCTTTATAAAGATATAGAATATTTAATTTCTCCTGAATAGTTGCTTGTGCTCTTCCTAGTCATTCATCCTCAGAAGCAGCCCCTGATCTGTCACCCCAGATTTGTTCTGCCTATCCTAGAATGTCATGTCCATGGAATCATAAGGTTATGTATTCTTTCATTTTTGACTTTTCAGTCAAAATAATGTTTTTTAAAAAATAATTATTATTTAATTTAACTTATTTATTTTTAATTTGACCAGAGAGAAAGCAAAAGAGAGAAAGCAAGCCACCGGGTCTGGGATTGGAACCACAGTCAGCCATGTGAGAGTCCAGCGCCTTAACCACCATGCCACCTGCTAGCCCCCAGAATAATGGTTTTAAGATTCATCCAGACTGTTACATAGGTCAGTAGTTTGTTCCCTTTTACTGCTGAGTTATATTCCATGGCATCCAGTCTTCGGTTTATAATCATGAGCTGTTTGCAATTCAGGACTTCTAAATATGCAACAAATATCCTTGTACAGGTTATTCATTCATTTACATTTTGATTTATTTTGATAAATACTTAGAGATGGGAGAGCCATGTTTTAGAATAAAGGTATGCTTTTAAGAAAGCTCCAAATAATTTTCAAAGTGATTGCACAGTTTTGTTCTCCTACCAGCTATGTATGAGAATCCCGGTTGCCTCACATTCTCTCTAGAATTTCATGTGGTTGATCATTTTCACAACATCCACTTTAGTAAGTGTTAGTCAAGTCTTCTAATTGCACTTTCCAAATCACCGATGGTGATGATAACTTTCTCCTGCACTTTTTCCCATTTTCATGTCTTCTTTTGTGCAATATCTATTCAAATCTTTTGTCCATTTTATTAGATCATTTGGTTTTTATTGTTGAATTGTCAAACTGTTTAATATATTGTGGCTACAAGCCCATGAACTAAATGTGCTGTGAATATGTTCTAGTTTGTTGATAGTTCATTAATTTTCTTAATGATTTCTGTCATGAGCACAAGCTTTAAATTTTGATGAAGTTTAATTTATCTTTTTTTAATGGCTAGTGTTTTCTGTATCCTCTCTAAGAAATCTTTCTATCTAGGTTGAAAAAAATATCTACTTGTTTTCTTCTAGCTTTGTAGTTCCAGTTTCTCCATTTAGATCTGTGATCTGTTTCACATTAATTTGTGATACGTCGTGAGATAGAGATGGCACTCCTTCTCTTCCATAGGAAATTCCAGTTGTTCCAACATGATTTGTTGAAGAGACTTTTCTTTTCCCATTGAATAGCTTTGGCATTTTTGTCAAAAATCATTTGACTGACTGGGTCGGACCTGTAGCCTACTGGTTAAGGGAAACAGATCCCACATTCTTGACTACAGTTCAAATCCCAACCCTATAGTCTTTTTTTTTTTTTGGAGAGGTTTTGCTATAGGGCGTGTGCGCTCACCAGACAGACAGACAGAGACAGAGAGACAGAAAGCGAGAAATCACCCCCCAGGGGGGATGGCCACGCTGCAATCCCTTCTCCTCCATTCTCCTCTCAGGATCTTGGGCATGCACACACATGCGCCCGGCGTGAGTTTAAGCCACCGGGTCCGGGACTCGAACCACCGTCGACTACGTGGGAGTCCAGCGACATAGCCATTACGCTAACTGCTGGTGCCCCAACCCTACAGTCTTGAGAAACATATTTGGTGTGTATACATGTGTGCTCCGAATCCCAGAAGGACGCAGGAATGGAGGAGGAACTGAGGCATGACCGTGCCCCATTGAGAGGTGCCTTCTCCCTCTCTTGTCTCTTTCTGGTGATGCACATGCCAATGATCTATTTGTCACCTTTGTTGTGATATGACACTGTATTGACGATAGCCACGTGATGAAGGTGCTAGATCCCACATGACTGACTCTGTGGTTCAAGTCCTGGACCCAGCAACCTGAAAAACAAGCCGGACAGGTGTGCATGTGTGCTCAAGAGCCCAAGAGGAGAATATCTCTCTCTCTCTCTCTCTCTCTCTCTCTCTCTATCTCTCTCTCTCTTTCTCCAGTGAGCACACATGCCCTATGACAAAAATCCTAATAAAAAACTTTGTAGTCAGGTGGAGTAAGTGCACCAAATACACAGCTGTTTTGGGTACCCTTGGCATGTCCATATACATTTCAGAATTATCAATTTCTGCCAAAAAAAAAATTCCTGCTTCTATCTATTAATTAGATTTGAGAAAACTGGGAGATCTAATACCTCCTTTGCTAAATTTAAGTCCAGGTATTTTATGTTTGGGAGTGATTTATAAAAGAAACTTTTTAAATACTTTTTTTTAACAAAACAGAATAGTTTTAGAGTAACAGAACAATTGAAAAGATGGTATAGCGTTTCTATATACAGAGTTTCATCCAGTTTTCTTCATCATTCATATGTCACATTACCATGGTACATTTGTCACAACCAAGGAGCCAACACTGATACGTTACTCTGAGCTAAACCCCAGTCTTTATTCAGAGCTCACATGTGTTTTCCACTAATGTCTTTTTTCTTTTCTGTTCCAAGATACCATATATCTAGTCATCGTGTCTCCTTATTTTTCTCCTATCTCTTGACAATTCTTTTGTAACTTTGACAGTTCTTTTTTTTTTTTTTTTTTTTTTTTTGAGAGGTTTTTGCTATAGGGCGCGTGCGCTCGCCAGACAGACAGAGAGAGACAGAGAGACAGAAAGCGAGAAATCACCCCCCAGGGGGGATGGCCACGCCACAATCCCTTCTCCTCCATTCTCCTCTCGGGATCTTGGGCATGCACACACACGCGCCCGGCGTGAGTTTTAAGCCACCAGGTCCGGGACGCGAACCGCAGTCAACTACGTGGGAGTCCAGCGACATAGCCATTACGCCAACTGCTGGTTCCCCCTAACTTTGACAGTTCTTGAAGAGTACTGAGTATTAGCCAGATGTTTTCTTTCAGACTGGGATTATGGGATGCGTGGAATGAACCTGTAGAGGTGAATGCCCTTCTCATGCACTATCCACATGACTTACTGCTGCTGATGTTGACACTGATCACCTGGCCAAGGTAGTGCTTACCACCTCTCTCCACTGTCGTTACATTTTTAACCCCTTTCCTTATGCTACTCTTTGGAAGTATGTCATCCCCTAGAAGAGGCAGTTTACATTGTTACTTTTCTGTAGGAAATCTTTTCTTCCTTCCTTCCATTTCTCCTTTATTCTATCAGCAAGGTAATACAGATTTTTGTTGTGATTTTTGCTCCAGGGCACATGTGTTCATCAGAGAGAGAGACAGAGAGGGAAAATGAGACATTACGCCCCTAGGGAGGATGGACACACCACAATCCCTTCCTCTCCATTCTCTTGGGATTTGGGGCATACATGCACACACCAGTCTATTTTCTCAGCTTCCAGGTCTAGAACTGGAACCACGTAGTTGGTCATGTGGGATCCAGCTGCCTTAACCACCTCGCTACCTGGAAGATCGCAGATTTTTATTTCATATTTAGAGTTATAGCAACATACTACATCATTTATTTTGTTATTCCAGCTTTGGCCATTGGGAGTTCCTTTATAAATCCCTTTGACATATGCCTTTGTCATTTTCATTTTGAGGTTTTTTGTTTGTTTGTTTGCTTTTACTTCTTGGCCCTAGAAGATGCTTTAGGCTCCATTTTTTTGCATTGCCTTTGGCCCTAGAATCAGCCACTTCTCCAAGGATCCCTGGAGAAATGTAACTAAGAGCTGGATGTTTGGTGTGCTCATTGCCACTCAGATGTTATTGCTCCTAGACTCTCAGTGGACAGGTCTAGGAAATACACAGATGTATTCTAACCCTATCTAATTCTATCTATGTGTACACACAGAGCTGTAAGGTATTCTGTAAAAATTCATTTAGAATTGTATTAAGCTAAAGCTGATTTCATGCTAATGTCTCTAACTCTCATCTAGTCCAAATTCTTCACTCTGGCTTTCTGTCTTTTCTTTTCTGTAACTTCCTTCTCCGACATCAGGAAAAGTGGCTCCTACCACAGACCATCCATTTACTTGTTTCTCCAGTCCAGTATACATGCTATGCTTCATAGCGGTCCACCAGCAATCCCATGAGACACAAAACTGCCAACTAGAGTTTATTGAGTGCGAATGATTGCTTTTCTCTTTGGCCTTCCAGATTTCAGTCAAAACATCGTCTTCCCCAGTCACCCCAGGTCAAGTCCTTTCTCCTTCCTATCTCCTTCAGTGAGGTCATGTCAGACATGTGTAATACAGAGATCGTTTTGTCAGGTCTGCATGCTATCCTCAGATCCCCTCACTCCTTATTGCTTTGTTGTATTCATTTTGCATAAATCAAAGTTTTCATTGTGTGCTGAGAATTTTGTAGGTTTTGACAAATAGTGTCATTTATCTCCTACTCTATCACCATGCAGAGTGCTCCTATCACCCTAAAAATCCTCCTCTCCAGCCTCTTTGCAGTTAACCAGTGACTCCCTCTCACCCAGGCTGCAAGCAACCATCGATTGAGAGTTTTTTATTCTATAGCCTTGCCTTTTCCAGAATGTCAGGTGAGTAAATCATGCAATGTGTACGCTTTGTAGTCTGGCTTATTTCTCATAGCACACATCAGAGAGGTAGACCTATGTTATAATGGACTACGTTTTTATGGAAGGGTAACCCTACAGAGAAACTTTGGTAACACACAGAAAAAGAAAACGTGAACATGTATCTTACATTTGTAGAAGGTTTATAGTTTTCAAAGTGTTTCCTTGTGCCACCATTGGTTACTATGCAATTTGTTATTTGAATCTTACCACCCTCCTGTGGGCTGAGGAAACACTTCTCCAATGAAGAGTTCAAAGTTCAGAGAACTTACCTGACTGTTCTTAGACCACAGGGTTGATAAGCATCTTTTCTTACCTGAACTTAGAGTTTTAACTTTCAGACACACGTTCTTTGCATCCAGGGCTTTTCCCCCAATATACCTTGGACCCAGGAGCTACAGATCTTTCTTAGTGGGCCACCAAATCTTGATCAATTAGTAAAATTCATTTTAAGCACAGGACAGTGGGTATGTAGCTTATCCACACAAATTCAGTCATGGGAACCTCAGTGGGGAGAGGCCAGGGAGGTGACGTGGTAAGAGAGAAGGAGACCGTGCTTGTGAGTAACACAAGAGAGTCAGTCGGCCTACCTTGCACTCAGAGAATGCCTGCCGAGACTGCTGAACTGCTTTCTTCCCTAGGACTCCGTGCTGTAGTCCTGAGAATGATCGTAGAATTTAGATATGCAGCTGCTTTTTCCAACCTGTCCCCTTTGTACAGACCAGCCATGTCAGTAGGGCCCCAACGAAATAACTGAGGTCTGCAATCTTTTTTTTTTTTTTTTCTCTTTTTTGGAGAGGTTTTTGCTATAGGGTGCATGTGCTCACCAGAAAGAAAGAGAGAGTCAGAAAGCGAGAGATCACCCCCACAGGGGGAATGGCCACGCCGCAGTCCCTTCTCCTCCATTCTCCTCTTGGGATCTTGGGCACACATGCACACGTGTCCGATGTGAGTTTAAGCCACTGGATCTGGGACTTGAACCGCTGTCGACTACATGGGAGTCCAGCGACATAGCCATTACGCCAACTGCTGATCCCTGAGGTCTGCAATCTTAAGGAAAACTGGCAGTGCTAGTTCTGTTGCAAGAGAATCTATCAGTATTTTATGAGAGCTTAAGACAATTCTCAAAGGCAATTTTTCCAATATGACTTTTTCTCCACTTGCTGACTTTGTGCCTTTATCTTAGTTAAAACACAACTCCATCATTTGCTATGTAGAAAGAAGTGCACTCAGGACAGGTGGGAGCTCAGTTTTAACGCAACCAGATCCAGCTCAGAAAGGTCCTAAGTTCATGTCCTGGGACATCCTTGAGCACATTGAGCGTGCATTCATGCTGGTGACTCGGGCTGGCTGACAGAGTGGACGGAAGTGTAAGAGCCTCTGGGAATCTGCCACCCCACGCCCATGGAATAAATGAACAAACTGAAAATGTAAAGAAAAGAAACAAGTGCACTTCTAGTAGACACAACAGCATTTGCAAAGCAAAGAAGACTCAGTGTGATACATGAGTAGTTGCCTAAGGATTGAACATAAAAGAATCCTTTCAGTGAAACTCATTTAGTAACATGGTATCCGGGGTTTATGTGTATGTCTGAAGAGGTTATTAAGTCATGATTAGAACTACAAAATTCTTAGATTTTTGCCATGTAGAAAGAGCAATGGGCTAGAAGTCAGAAGACCTAAGTGCACCTCCTGGCTTTGCAGCTAATAAGAGGCAACCTTGCCATTCATTAAACAAGATTGCATTCCATCTATAAAATAGAGTTAAGCAAAATTGGTCTGATTTAACCCCCCCCCCCATTGCATTACAGGAGGATTAAATAAATTAACATACTTTGGTAAGATAATGTGCTAAATTCCTGTAAAGTGCAGTTGCTGGCCACCAGCTCTGACAGCTAAGGATGGCAGAGAAAAACACTTGCACGGTTAGGTAGATATGTGTGAACTGCAGATAAATCACTACCACTTAGTGGTTCTGTTATCTGTGCTAATTCTCTCCCACTGACCTGCAATTCCTAGAGTTAGTCTGATTAGAATAAGGTCTCTTTGGGCACTGACGTGGTCTGTTTTTCTGTAACATTCAGTCTGGTTTCTTGCCTGCTCTTTTCTCACTTCTGGGGAAATGTGCCCACAGGGCTCAGCCTCCCCCCCCCCCTTTTTTTTTCTCCTTTCTCTGACATTTTTCTTGGATTTTACCCACCACTCTACCTCATAGGAATCTCCAGCCAACACCTGGCCCTTTGCAGCCTGCGTCCTTAGTAGCTGGCTTCTTACGTGCCGCCAATAGATGGTGCTAGAGAGAGAATGGACTCGCTTTCCCAAGTCGAGGTGCTCTGGCAGAGACAGATGGTGATAGGTGCCAGCCGTTTCCACACTTCCAGAACCTTCTACTGCATCTTGAGTGACTACCTTCAGGGACTATGACCCTTCTTCAGAGATCAGAGCACCAGCTCCTCAGCATGTTGTATCTTTCTTATCTCAGAAATGGTGCCTGCTTCGTCAGTGTTCTGCTGTTCTGTCAGTTTTCCAACACCTCCGCATTCAACTCCTATATTAAATCCTGCCTATCTGAGACTCCTGGCGTGGCTTCTGTTTTCCTCCTTGTATCTTGGCTGATAAAACCAGTTACAAGTCCTCTCGTCCCCCAGATTTTGTAATATCGTATTCCTTTAGAACATACCGCATTTGGCACTTCACAGGATTCTATATTTTAAAGAAAACTTGATATGGATTTCATCATATTTTATAAGACATGAATGCCTCCCTTTCGCACCCCACACCTTCGCATAGGGGTGGCGTGCTTTCAGGGACAGGTTGTGTGCGCCCGGTGGCTCTTTAACTACTCTAAGATCAGGTTTCAGATTTATTTAATAACCAAAGCTCAGTCATTCCCACAGATTAAATCATAAACTATTAAGCAATATGTGACAAATGTGAATCCTTAAAAAGTACCTTAATTTTCCCCTTGAGAACATGAGAGGATATAAAAAAAAAATAAATAGACACTGGACAGACAGACTGGCTCATACATGTGTATATACGTTGTTCATAAATGCTGGGCTTTGTCATTTATCCTATCCTAGGAATTACTCATTTGCTTTTCAATTTTTATTTTTATTTATGATAGCATGTGCAGAGAGAGACAGAAAGAAAAAGATAATCACTCTTGACAGAGTCTCATCATGCCCCAATTTCTTTTCCTCAGCCCTCCACCTTCCCGGGGACCTGGGCAAGTGTGCCCACATGGTGTGTTTCAGGTCAACCAGGCCAAGGATATGAACTCATGGTCAGCCATGTGGCTTCCAGCCCTGTAGGCCAGTACATTACCGATGGTGCCTCTGAAGCTGGGCTTCATTTACCTTTTTTACATATAGAAATCCAGCAAATAAACAAAAGCAAATTAAAAACAGTGGTAACAAGAAAACCAGAGTATTTGTATTTCCAGCTACTTCATTTCTGCTGTGCTTGGGCAAAAGGATCAAAGGTAGGACTATTCCATACATGAGGTTTGAGAAAGAGATTCAGAGGAATAATGGCCTGCCCAGTTCACCTGGCTAGCTAGTGGCAGAGGGGCCAGCTTGACTCTCCATTACTCTCTAAAGCCAGACCACCTGCTGGCCTCTCCCTAGGATGCTGTTGCCCCTGACGACCTGGAATGGAGAGTTCAGCCTCTGGGTTAGTAAGTTAGGACTCTTTGAGATTTGCTCTTCCTTCTTTGACTTTCCCCTCCCTTAAAAAAGAAAGTTATTTTCCAACCTCCATCTGTTTTGTGTTTAACGTGCAGAAAGGTTGCACATTTTCAGGGACCTCGTTCATACGCAGTAGATCGTACAACGGTTTATTACACAAGTGGAGGTTTTTATTGCTGGCCTTTGTTGAGTTGCCAACTGGGAGAAAGAACATAACGTGCTTAACGGTCTCTATCAGAAAAAATGAGAAAGCACTAAATACCAAATCGTCAAGCATCGAAAAGCTGGTCATCAGATCCAGAACCCCTGAGCACAGCTGGTGAGGAAGATTTTGCTCACTAATAGTATTTTTACATCCATAATCATTCTCACATCACTGAGGGCACAAGTAGTATCCTGAAGGATTAGGTGAGATGTGTAAAGATGGTGGCATACGGACCAGCCGGTGGTCTAATGGTTCAAGTGGCTGGATCCCACATGGCTGACTATGCAGTTCAAGTTCAGGCCCAGCAGCTTGAGAAATATGCCAGGTGCCTATGCATGCATGCCCAAAATCTTAAAAGAAGGAGAAGGGATCACGGTGTGACCATTCTCCAGCTGGTGCTTTTTCAGTTTCTCTCTTTGTCTCTCTCAGGGGAGCACACACATCCTCTGGCAAAATAAAAATAATAATAAGGATAGTGAGATACATTTGCAACCCAAGAAGACTTATTATGTCCCCTTTGAAATTTGACCCTGACCACCACACAGCATCATGTTGGAAGGTTAGGAAGAGCTTTACACTTTCTTCCATTGTGATCACGTGGAGAACATCAGCTAGGCAACTCGGTGCTCAATTTACTAGGCTTCTTTTCTTACCCAAGGTCATATCCATAATACTCCCAGGATGGGATGTATTTTCCTACTGTTGTCACCAGACAGGTGACATGGGATCTAAAACTTCCACAAAGCATCTCAGGAAACACTGTGTCCAAACAATTCTGATTATAACAAGCCAGTGACAGTGGTGAGGGGTTAGATGGGTTATTCTTATGCCTGCCATTTCCATTGTCCCCAGAACACAGACCGTCACAGAGGCCACTTGGATAAATTGATGGAGATCTCAGAAATGCTCCAGTCTAAACACTCCAGTCTCAGCTCAGACTGCGCGTCAGAGCCATCTGGGGAGCCCCACCCTAGACTAATTAAATAAAGCCTCCTGGCGTGGCCAGCTCACTGCTATACTCTCCAAGTGCCTGGGTTGAAAATCATAGATCAAATGCAACTACCTAATTTTACTGGTAGAGGAAATTCGGGGCTGGAGAAGTCACTGTCTACAATACTTGATTCATAGTGTGTTGCTTCTCTTCCAGTAAGGTATTTTCTCACTATTGTTCTGTAACTATAATTCACATCCCCAATCTCCTAACTTTTTATTTATAAAAGCAACACATTCAAGCCTAGCCCAGGCCTATCTCTGCGTATATACAAATAAATGTAGCCGCTCAAGTATCCCTGAGGAAGATGAGGGAGAGAGTCAACCACAGGGGCATGTAGCCAAAGGGCCCTCTTCTTTCTCTAAATGGTTCATAGAGAAGTAAGCCAGGCAATGGTCCTTGAACCGGAGGGAGATTCAACCTCATTCTCCATTATTAGTCCATTATTAACATTCACGCCTTTTCAATAAAATAGTCTTAGCTTATGGCTGACTCCCAGCAGATATATTAATCATCAGTCCATCACTTCCAAAAATATCCTAAATTGAACATTCAGATATATGATCACCCTACTCTAAAACAGTACCATCAAAAGTGTCATGCATGGGACCCGTGGAAGGCATAATAGTTACATCGCTGGACTCCCATGTAGTCAACTGGGGTTCAAGTCCTGGACCCGGTGGCTTGAAACTCACAGGGGGAGCATGTGCATTCATGTCTAAGATCCTGAGAGTAGAATGGAAGAGAAGGGATTGCAGTGCGGCCATCTCCCTTGGGGGTGATTTCTCACTTTCTGTCTCTCTCTCTCTCCAGATAGCACACATGCCCTAGAGCAAAAATCTCTCTTTAAAAAAAGAAAAAGAAAAAAGGGTCATGCATTCTGTCATCGAAAGATCCCTTTTCAGGCTGAGAATCACAAGCCTCTTCCCAACCTGCAGAACACATTCTACTCGCACCTTTGCTGCCTGTCTGATAAACAGTGGACTCAATCCCATAGACTGCTAATACCAGAGGGGCACTGGTTGGTAGCCTCGGACTTCTCAGTTAATCGCCCCAGTGTTAATGCCACTTAAATCAGAATGTAAGCACTGAAGGAATTTCAGGAATCCGATGATATAAATTGTATTTTTAGAGCCGTGAATGACTGGAGCAAGTGAAACAGCACAGTGACTAAAGATAGTTCTCTTCAGTTTTCCCATGATTTATCACAAGTAAGTTCACAGCAGGTTAAAATAATTGAATGCTGTGATAGCATACATACTGGCGTGGTTTTATGGGCCGTCATTCATAACATATTTGTCACAAAGCATAATTTCCATGATAGGACTCTGATTCACATGCAATTTTTTTTTTTTTTTTTTTTTTTTCCAGCAGTGACACAGTTGAAAGAACTCCGTCGTAGAGACTGGCTACATTTTCACAATGTCCGGTCCCGAGTTAGAGCTTCGGGAAAAGGGATAAAGAAATGACTATTCCACCAAGTAAAAATGTAAGTACATCCTGACCAAATGTTCACATTTATTGGAGGAGAAGGAGGACTGGTCCGTACAGAAATGATGGTGTCTCAGGGGCTGTGCCTTCCATACGTTACCTGTTTCTTATCACTCTCCTATTTTTTTTCCCTTCGTTCTTTATTTTCCACTTTTCTTCTGATGTACTTTTCCTTCTACTTATCTCTGTGTCCCCTGGGCCAGTAATTTTTCCACTCGTTATCAAACGGCATAACATGGGCATAATAAAAAATGATTCCACTGGGTCAGTGGGCAGAACAGGGATGGTGGCTGGGTCCACATGGATCTCGAACTAAGCTGTATAACAAATGACACGTTTCCTTATTTTTCTAAACCACTTCTTAATTTCTATTTTGAGTTCTGATGTGGCTTTGTCTTGAAAAGGTAATCTCAGTCACGTCAGCATGTTCTTATCTACACACCAAGAAGGACAGAGGACCCATCTGTTTCTTCCCCCTTCAGCCCTGTCTGACATTTTCTCATTGCTTCACCTGGGGAGAGCTGACTGTGGGGTAGGTGAGGTGTGTTCAGGACTTCTTCCCAGGGTCTCCACCTTCACGTCAGTTTTCTTGGCTTCTCTGACTCTCCTCCTTCTCAAATGTGAAGAGTCTTGTCTGGTTTGGAGAAACAGTTTCCCAGCTTTTCATCTAATCTTTTAAATCTTTGGTTTATGACCAGAACCTGGGATTTGAGACTCAAAAGCTAAAAATATGACTCCTCTGTTATCTCCACGTTGCTGGGTTCCTTTCCCTGAAGCTTTACAGAAGACTTAGCTGCCTCATGGGGAGAAAACACAGGAAATACCAGGAAATACATAGGGGCAGAGATTTCACAAGAATTTCCCACCACATACATAAAACACCAAGGAGAAGGACTGGCATATGGCAGGAAGCCAGCAAAGGTGACGCTATCTCTATGTCAAAGTTCAAGGTCTGACTCGGTGCTGTCCATCTCTGTCTCCTTGGACAAGTTGCTTAACCTTGCTGTGCCTCAGTGTGCCCGTCTGTAAAATGGAGATTGTAATCACACCTACCTCAAAAGGTCATATGTGTATAAACTACTCAATCAATGAATTATATGATTATCACTATTACCACTATTACAAGCTTCTGTCTCTTGAAGCCATTAGTTTAAGACGATTGGTGACCATGACTGTGTTGCTGTGGTTAACGCATTGGTGCATCACGCACAGAGAAGAGGTGAATGTATCACATGTAGCATCTCACAGACAGAAAAGGAGCGACCATCCCAAGGGTCAGGCTGAACTAAATTTCTTGGAAATGTAAACCTCTCTGTAAATTCTGAGTAGAATGGTCCTGAGGGGTTGGTCAAGAAGGAATCAGCCAACTTCAACCAAGGCACTGAGATACTCGCATGGAGAGTCTCGAGGAGCTAGAGTCAGAATTAGGAGGCAGACTCATGCTTCCAGTCCAAAGGAAAGAAGGAGATAGAGGCAAGGAGTGGAGCAAGGCTAGAGACTGCCTGGTCAAGTCAGTGTGAGGAGTGTGCCTGGTGGCAATTGCTGGCAATCACTGGAGAACAGATCATCCAAAGGGTCTCTTCTAAGATGAAAACCAGTTCAGGCTGGGACCAGCAGTTAGCGTAATGGCTATGTCGCTGGACTCCCACGTAGTTGACCGTGGTTCGAGTCCCGGACCCGGTGGCTTAAACTCACACGGGGCGCGTGTGTGTGTGTCCAAGATCCCGAGAGGAGAATGGAGGAGAAGGGATTGCGGCATGGCCATTCCCCCTGGGGGGTGATTTCTCGCTTTCTGTCTCTCTGTCTCTCTCTGTCTTTCTGGCAAGCGCACGAGCCCTATAGCAAAAAAAAACTCTCAAAAAAAAAAAAAAAAAAAAAAAAAAAACAGTTCAGGCTTTTGCTGAGGGTCCTACAACATCTGTGAGCAGGGACTGTAAGGGGAAACTGAGAGGCAGTGGTCCATCAACCCCATGCTACATAAGTCTCATTCTCCAGCCCATTGATGATGTGCATGAGAAAGAGAATATGGGGACCTCAACTCCTATACCTGCCCACCCCTCAATGCCAGGGCCAGATGGGCAAGCATCTCCTTTGACCTCTCCTCATCTTGGATGAGCCAACCTGAATGGAACAGTGGAAAGAGTATCACATCAGGATTCAGGAGACTTGGACTCCAGACCCAGTAAATGACTAACGAGCCTGTGATCCTAGACATGGCTGTTACCTCTCGGGACCTTAGGACCTTTGCAAAGGAGATAGGAGCAGATAAGAACAGCTTCACGCCACTGCAGTGTGGTGTGGTTAGTGTGGGAGCCAGGAGGACATCAGTGTGAATTTTATCTTTGCCATTTCCCACCTGTAGAACAGCTTCTTTAATCTCTCTAAGCCCGAGTCCTCTTGTGTATGAAGATGAGGACAGCAACAGCACACGCCTCACATGAGCATTTTGAAGGTTAAGTATGAGAGTATTTGGGACATACCTGGCACTACTGTGATACACCCTAAGCAATCTTGCTCCATTGATTATTCAGGGACCTCTGGGCTTTATCTGGTCAGGGGCTGCTATTCTAGTCGAGTGAGAGTATTCACGACTATGGAACCCACTTCAGAAGAGCAGCAGCTTTGTTTCTCTATGTGTTTTATGTGTTGTTTTTAACAAAATTAATTGTTCTACACTAAATAATAATAATAGCAATGTTAGAAATTACTGGATTGGGCCAAGAGTTGGCAAACATTTTCTGTAAAGGGCCAGACAGTAACTATTTTAAGCATTGTGGACCACATGTGGTCTCCATTACATACTCTTCTGGTTTTATTAGTTAGAGTTAGAGCTAGGATAAGCATAGATAGAGAGTAAGAGTATCTATTGGGGTTCACTTCCATGAACTGTGCTGAACACCAAAACCACATGGGAAACTAGGGGTTGATTTTTTTTTCTTTTTTATTTTTTGGAGAGGTTTTTGCTACAGGGTGCGTGCACTCGCCAGACAGAGAAAGATAGAAAGTGAGAAATCATCTGCCATGGGGATGGCCGTCGCAATCCCTTCTCCTCCGTTCTCCTCTCGGGATCTTGGGCATGCACGCACATGTGCCTGGCGTGAGTTTTAAGCCACCTGGTCTGGGACTCGAACCACAGTTGATTACATGGGATTCCAGCGACATAGCCATTACTCCAACTGCTGGTACCTCGGGGTTGATTTTTTGAATCACCCTTAAAAGCTGTGGTGGTTTGTAATCTTAATTCCAGCAACTTAGAAGGCTGAGGCAAAAGTATCACAACGTAGTGAAATCCTGTCTAAAACATGTCCCCCACCTACCCAAACACACACACACACACACACACACACACACACACACACACGTATCTATTAGGACAGGATGATAATGATAATAATAGGCCCAGCCTGGTGGACAGTCAATCATGTACTGCACTGGAGTGCAGGAAGCCACATGGTGGACCACAGATTTGGATTCCTGTCTTGGTCAGCCAAACACCCGAGGTTTGGGCATATATGTCTAAGATCCTGAAGGGCTGAACAGCTAGAGAAAAGGGATTATGGCATGAAAAGAAACTATTGAGGGCACCTCACTGTCTTTTTCTCTTGCAAGTATGCACATGTGTACACACACATGCTCTATCATGAATAAAATAAATTTTAAAATAATAAATAGTAATAATAGAGTTGCTATTAACACAGAACTCATCTGTGTAGAATGAACATCTCAGCAGCTGATGCAATTAAGATTTATTTCTCACATCTTAGTAAAATGTGGGCTGGAGGCCAGGAGAGTCCATAGAGTGCTTTTATGGGACCTCGCTAGACTGTTTCTGTCTAGTGGCTTCCTCATATCCTAAGGTTCTGGAGACCTCCTCTAGATGGAAGGGAAGAGGGATAGTGGCACATTCAAAAAAAAGCCCTTTAAAAATGGAAAACTATCCTTAGCTCAGGGCTGTCTGACTGTGGACTGATGTTGGCTTGCAGGCCATTGTTTGATCACTCCTGGATTAGACCATCTTTTAGGCCCCTTTGAAAGATGAATTGCAGGCCAGCAGGTGGTGTAGTGGTTGGGGTGCTAGACTCCCATGTGGCTGACCACGGTTAGAGTCCCAGACCCAGCAGCTTGCTTTCTCTCCCTCTCTCTGTGTGTCTCTCTGGTGAGTACATGTGGTCTATAACAAATTAAAGTAATAATAATAAATTTTAAAAAGCTAAATAAATAATTCTTTAAAATCAACAACAATAAAAGACAAACTGAACTCTGTAATAAATCTTTTTCCTTCTCCATCCAAGTAGCCTAGTCTCCACTCTATAACATTTCCTAGCATCATTCATGTGATGACGTTTTCCCTTTTACGACAGCTGTCAGAGTGTTTCTGTGAAATGTTTATGTGTCCTGGCATACAGCGTTGTTTCGTGGACAGTTTTCACAAAGGTGTGTGCTAGTTCCCAAGGCGGCCATGCCACAAACCAGGGGTTAACAACAACGGAAATTTATTCTCTCAGCGTCTGGAGGCCAGAAGGCTGAAATCAGAGTGTCAGCCTGGTTGATTCCTTCTGAGGGAGAATCTGATCCATGCCTTTTCCGACTTCTGGTGATGACCAGGAATCCTTGGTGTTCTTGGCTTGTAGACCAGTCACTCCAATCTCTGCCTCCATCTCACTGCATGTTCTCCTCTTGTCTCGGTGACTTCACGTGGCCGTTTCTTATCAGATGAGGGCCCACTCTAACAACCTCATCATTAAATCTGCAAAGACCCTGCGTATTTCCAAATAAGGTCACATTGACAGGTACTGGGGGTTAGGGCCACAACATATATTTTTTGAGGATGCAATTCGGACCTTAGCTGGTGGTGAATGCCACACAGTTGCCAATTCATGTGGAAGAATTCTGAAATGTTAGAGATGATGAGGATCATGGGGCTGCCCGGGTGTAACCGAGATGAGAAAGCTAGACGAGGTGTCTAAAGAGCTTAGTTTTTAATCCTTCACTGTAAATTGCAGAGAGCACAGTACCGTTACTCTACCTTGCAGAATGTAGAGTTTTCCTTTATACAGTGTTTTTTTCCTTTTTTTTTTTTTTTATAATGGACATGCAACAATGAATCAGAAAAAGTTGTACATTCTGTACCCTTCTTCTATTTTTGACTTACAAATGCTGTATTCAAAATACCGGAACAGTGTGGCTTGTGGTTACTAACACAATTAAAAATAAAAGCAAAAAATCTCATAATATCCATGTCACCCTGTGAGGGAGATGTAGCCTGGTGCTCTGGACAAGAAATGGACTTTCTGGTAAGTTCTCACCCCTTTCCGCAGGGGTTGGGATTTGAAAATCATTGCCAGCTGGTTGTGATTTGTCCTATTTTGAAATAGATGACTTAGATCACTAATCCATCACTGAGCTAAGATACATTTTCCCCTACTTGGTCTAAGTTACAGAGACCCAATTTGCAAAGTAGAGAATGAGCAAAATACTTTTTCGGTGATCTCACTGCACCTCTGCCAGTGGAAAACCTACCAATATCCCAGAATTAGCACGAAGGAATTGGCCCATGTTATACCAGCTCCGTCCGATATTCTAGAGCGAGAATTAGATCTCCTTCCCAGAGCTTCATAGCACCTTTTGTTTTTGCACTCCCTCAGAGGTACTTACAGTCTGCCATGTTTATGAGTCTTCTCTGTCCTCTTGAAGGGCAGAAATACATCTAATGACTCAGATTGGAGAAGAGGAAGCCAGTGGAGAGAGGCAGGAGCCAATGGAAAAAGGAAACTTGGGATGCTGGAAAGGAAGAGAGAAGCTCTAGAGAGAGTCATTCAGGACCCAGGTAGGATGAGTCCAAGAGTTAAGCTGTGATGGTCTGTGCCCTGCTTAGAATACCAAACAACTGGGAATTTCATGTAAGCTTCCTTGGAAACTAGTTAAAGCTACGAGAGCTGCTATAGGAATTCGACATCAGGCCTAGAACTCAGATGACTGTGCCCAAGGTTAACCCTATTCAAAGCTTACTGGCCTAACCAAGTCACATAACTTCTCTATGCCTCAGATTTCTTATCAATATGATAGGATTAATCATGGAATTTACCTCCTGATATTCTTGTGGGGATCAAATGTGCTAATGTACGTAGAGCACTTAGTACTTAAGCCAGCCTGGTACTGTGTTCCTTAAATTTCCCAAATTTATCCACCAGGAATCAGGAAATTAGACCTCAGTTGCAGCCTGAGAGTGTGTATACTTACTCAATGCAGTTAGGAAATTCTTATTTTCAGGGAAATTAGGAAATAGTCCTGTAGCACTAACAGATCACTGAAGAGTAGCTGTTTTTTACTGTTCTACTTTCATCGTCATTAACATAATCAACATCAGGAAATCTGCTTAAGGTAATGCCTCAGAAAGGATTCAGATATACTGGCAGATTCTGTAGTATAATTGGATCTAGTTACCTGGACTGTGGTCTGATATGAAGTCACTTCCACTGTTTGCATAACCAATAGACTTTTAAGCAACTTTAATACATTCCCAGCTTTAAGTTCAAGACAATTATTTCAATTTTATTTTTATTTAGGTGAGAAGGGACCTTAACTTAGAACAAGAGCTTGAGTCTTGATTAGCGAGATCAGTGGCTATAAATATAACCCAATGATTCATTCCTATTTGGACCCTGGAGACGATCAAGAAGGAGTCTATGAAGTATTAATTACCACATTTCAATGAAAGGATTCATGAGGATTCAATTCCTTAATGGGGACAGTGAAAAATCTTTGTCTTATTCTTTCACACCTTCTTTTAACTATGCAAACTACTATTTATTCATTCTTCTCAGACATCCAACACTTTTATAACTCTTTTTTTTTTTTTTTTTTGGAGAGGTTTTTTGCTATAGGGCGCGTGGGCTCGCCAGACAGACAGAGAGAGACATAGAGACAGAAAGCAGGAAATCACCCCCCAGGGGGGATGGTCACGCCGCAATCCCTTCTCCTCCATTCTCCTCTCGGGATCTTGGGCACGCACGCACACGCGCCCGGCGTGAGTTGTAAGCCACCGGGTCCGAGACGCGAACCGCGGTCAACTACGTGGGAGTCCAGCGACATAGCCATTACGCTAACTGCTGGTTCCCACTTTTATAACTCTTTTTGTAAAATCTCCTCTGTTTTGATTACTTTAATGGTTCTCAAAACTCTTTACAATCAATAACACATATTTTAATTATTTTCTATTTTCTGTGATCTATTTTTTTGGAATTGTTCCAATTTTAACATTTACCTTCTAAGAAAAAGAATCCAAATTATGCAATTTACTGTTACTCTACTGTCTAAGTTGGAAATTCTTTCCAATATTCTAGTAGAAAGATCTGTCAGTCAATTGCATCTAACTGCAAGACATCTTAATTAATTTGGGTACATCTTTCTAATCATTTCATTGCTGCTTGTCTATATCTTTCTATATTTGTTGTTAAAATAATAATAGTAGATTTCTGTAAGGGGGTGTTGTATTAAGATGGCACCTAGTTTAGAGCACCTTGAAATAACCAAATTTGCTTTGTCCCAGTACTCTCTATTGAAGAGACAAGATGAGTAGGGAACAATGTCAAGAAAAACAAAGTAATGATTTTTGGTTGTGTCTCTGGCCCAAAATATTCATGTAGAGCACCCAGGTTTGAGCTGAACTGTATAGAAGTCTTTACCTATTCCCAACTACCTTGTCTCTTACCCCCCCCCCAAAAAAAAAAAAACAACCCCATGTTGCAGAACTTACTACTCTGGAGAAGTGAAAATTACACTTGGCAGCACCAAAGAAAAGTACCCAGAAAGATAGAGAATAAGAGCATCTTTTAATTATGGTAGGGTAACTCTACAACTGCAAGTTATGGTGAAAAATGATATTTATTCTCATGTCACAACACAGTGCAAGTTATAGGAGAAGGCACTGTGCCAGGCAGTCTTTCTGGGACCTAAAATTCTATCCAATGGAGCCTCCAAGTTTGAGGACTCTTGAGGACACTACTATAGACAGAAAGAGACAATACAGAATGATTTTTAGTTTGAGATGGTGTAGATCAGTTGGTCCCACATTCAAGAGCCCAGTGGCTCTTAATTGAAGAGAGTCACCTAGCCACGTGTCCAGGAGAGAAATGGCAAAGCCTTAGTGAACAGCTAACCCACAGTTGTTACAGAGAGTGAGTATTTGTCCCCCAAACCTAGGGAGCAGCTGGTTCACTTACTCCAGGCTGTCATGGAAAGTGTAGTGCCCATGAAAGGAAAATTAAGGACAATGCATGGAAGAGGACAAAGAAACTAGTTTCCATAAATCTTGAACTTCCTGTCTTAGTAAAGGTGGTCCATTAGCATCCAGGATCTGAATTAGCAAATCAGAAATCCACCTAGAAGAGGGAGCAGGGGCACTGATGTGCTACGCTAGAGATCAGCGGGAAGGCTGTGGGTTAGAATCACCATAGGAGTGCCCATGAACTCCTGGCTGGTCACAAGGCTGGAAAGAGGATCATCACCTTGAAGACTTTGTCAAGGTGCCTCTCTCTCACTCTTTCTCTCTCAGTTAAAAAAAATAATAATAAACCAAAAAAAGAAAGAGTAAAGAAGTTGAGAAGTTGTGGATATGGGGAAGTTAACAGTTTTTTTCTCAAGTCAGCAGCCGATGCTTGGCTCCCTCATATCCACATTTCACTAAGCTCCTGTGGCCTAGCTGGTAGCCTACCGCACTGCAGTGCTGGAAACCACATGCCAAGCTCTGTTTGAGTCCTCAGCCTGTTAGGACTGACAACATGCTGGGTGTGCACACACATGCCCAGGATCCTGACAGAGCAGTCTGAGGGACATGAAGAAGAGGCTCTTAGCATGATCAAGCCTTGGCTCTTGAGATTCTTCTCTTATTTTTTTTCCCCTCTCTCTTTCATGTGTGCACGTACTGTATGAGAATTTTTAAAAATTTTGTATTCTCCAAATTTCTCCATGTTTTTGTTTCAGCCTCCCATTGAGTGCTCAGGCTCAGTCCTAGAAATGAGAAATATTACCCTTAGTATATGTCGTCAATATAAGTGTAGGTTTTCAAGTTACAGATTTCCCCCCCCTGGGGACTAGGCCTTCAGTTCAGAGAATACCCCAGCGGGTGCAAGTTAATAGCGATAGTTAATTAGAGCTAACGTCTCTCCTTGCTTTTGTGCCAGACACTATTCTAGGCACCTCATGAGGGTGGCCAGTGTAGTTCCTCTAACAACGTGTGAAATAAATCTTACTTTCTGTACTTTACAGCTTTGGAAACTGTAACAAAGAAGTTAGGTAAGTCGTCCAAAGTCATACAGTCATCATTGGGGCCAGAATTCCAACCAAAAAAAGAACAAGGTCTTAACCATGGCATTCAACAGCTTTGGTGCCAAAAGCTGAACATCCCCTAAGAGTATTTAAGTGAGAAACATAGATAAGCATGATTTTGTACTCAATTATTGTTTTTTCTATCAAAAATAGAACTTTTGAGTTTATTTAAGCAGCAAAGCATAACACTACTGTTACCATGGCATTACATTTTAAAAGATTTAGAGCAAGATATAAAAATATAAGTTTCTAAACACAAGTAAACACCTTTCCCATCCATCCTAACAACAAGAAATCATAATCCTCTCCTTCTATGCTTTTTGCTCATTTAACACAACATTTGGTTTCTTGTTTAGGTACTTTCTACTTCTGTCACTCTTTAGACTTTCAAGTTTTACTTTATGGACACTTGTGACATTGCATTTCTTTTTTTTTTTTTTTGGAGAGGTTTTCGCTATAGGGCGCGTGCACTCGCCAGGCAGACAGAGAGACAGAAAGTGAGAAATCACCCCCCAGAGGGGATGGTCACGCCGCAATCCCTTCTCCTCCATTCTCCTCTCGGGATCTTGGGCACGCACACACATGCGCCTGGCGTGAGTTTTAAGCCACCGGGTCCGGGACGCGAACCGCGATCGGCTACGTGGGAGTCCAGCGACATAGCCATTACGCTAACTGCTGGTTCCCAACACTTGTGGCATTACATTTCTTAATATCTCACAAAACAATTAGCTCCCCTGACTTTCACTTTCTGTCAATATCCTCTTAACATGTAATGTCATGTCAAATTTTCCTTCCACAAAAAAATAAAAATCAGAGCACATTTGTATGCCTTAAATATTCCATCTCCTCCACCCCGCCTTCAGAGTTATTTCTTCCACTTATCAGTTATTTTTATTTATTTATATTTTTAAAGAGTTGTTCTTGCTCTAGGGCTTGTGCGCTTGCTAGAGACCCAGAGAGGAACAAATAGAGAGAAAGCGAGAAACATGGCCACGCCACAGTCCTCTCTCCTCCACCCTCCTCAGGATTTGGGGCATATATGCACACACACCCAGTGTGAGTTACAAGTCCCTGGGTCCAGGATTTGAACTGCAGTTGGACATGTGGGAGTCCAGTGCCTTAACCACTACACCACCTGCTGGTCCACTTGCCAGTTATTTTTACCTTCATGATGTATCTATGGCATGTAAGAGTTGTAAAGCTTCCCTGTTTTCTCTTATTTCAGTTGCACTGGCTGGGACTTTTGGTATGATGTTGACTAGGAGCGGTGAGAACACCATTCGCCTTGTTTCAGATTTTCTGGGGAACATATTAACTGTTTCACCATTGATGATGATGTTAGTCACAGGCATTTTGTTTTTGTTTTAAGGTGCTCTTCGTTATATTGAGGGAGTTATTGTCTATAACTAGTGTGCTGAGAGTCTTTTTTAATCACCAATAGAATTTTGCCAAATGATTTTTCCACACCACTTGTTATGATCATATGGTTTTCCTTCTTGAGACTGCTATTTTGATAAATTACATTGAATGGTTTTGGAATATTGGGTTAGCCTTACATTCTCAAGATAAACTCTATAGGGTTGTGGGCTTTCTTCTTTTTACAAATTGTTGGATGTGATTTGTTATTTTTTTCTCCTAAGTTTATTTATTTATAGCACCCCTACTGCCGGTGACACCGCAACTGGGACTACTGCTTTTCCTAGAGAGATTTTTGCTCTAGGGCACATAGGCTCACCAGAGAGACAGAGAAACAGAAAGCAAGAAATCACCCCCTAAGAGGGATGCCCATGCCTCAATCTTTTCTCCTCCATTCTCCTCTCAGGATTTTGGGCAAGCACACACATGCGCCTGGCATGCATTTTAAGCCACCAGATCTGGGACTTAAACCATGGTCAGCTACATGGGAATCCATTGATGTAATCATTACAGCATCTGCTGGTCCTTTATTTATTTTTTTTTAATTTAGTATGTTTGCATCTACACCCATGAAGAATATTAGTCTATAGCTTTCTTACTTCTTTCCCTCCCTCTTTCTTTCTTTTTATTGCCCTCCCTTCTTTCCTTTCTTCTATTTTCCTTTTTTGTTTTCTTCTTCATTTCTCTTTTCATCTTCCTTCCTTCTTTCCACATTCCTGCCTCACCTGTATCTGTCTGGTCTTAGGGTCAGAATAATGATGATGGCTTCATGATAAATAATGATGATGATAAATTGAGTTGGGAAATAATTTTTCTTTTATTTTTTGGAAAAGATACAGAATTGGTGTTATTTCTTCCAAAAATATTTGATAAAATTTTCCAGTGAAATCATCTGGGCCTAAAGAAGTTTCTCAAAAACATTTTAATTACAAGTTTGATTTTCTTTAAAGTTATAGGGCTGTTCAAGAAATCTATTACATTATGAATGTGTTCAGGTAATTTGTGGTTTTCAAGAAACTGGTCCATTTTCCTTCACTTGATGAAAATGTATGCATATAATTTTCTATAGTAGTCCCTTATTATTGGCTAGTGTCACTGGGGTCTGCAGTAATATTCTGTTTTAGCTCCTGATTTGGCAATTCAGTTTTTCCCTTTTCTTCTTTACATTTGTATTAAAATTTGATCCATTTTGATAATTTTAAAGAACAACTTTTAGTTTCATTGATTTTTTTCTATTGTTTTACTGCTTAGAATTTCCTTTATTTTTACATCTATCTTTATGTTTTCTTTCTTTTTGTTTTAGACTTAGTTTGTTCTTTTTATTTTTTAAAGAATTCTTTAATGAATTTTATTTATTCATTCTTTTTTTTTTAATTTGACCAGAAGGAGAGACACAGAGAGAGAGAGACAGAGAGAAAGTGAAAAAGCAAGTCACCAGATCCAGGACTTGAACCATGGTTGGCCATGTGGGAGTATTTAGCACCTTAACCACCACACCACCTGCTGTTCCCCTATTTGTTCTTTTTAAAGTGGAAACTTAGATAACTTATTTGAGACATCATTTGTCTAATATAAACATTTAGTATTGGGACCAGCAGTTTGCTTAATGGCTATGTCGCTGGACTCCTATGTAGTCGACCACAGTGCGAGTCCTGGACCCGGTGGCTTAAACTCACGCTGGGCACATTTGTGTGTGCCCAAGATCCCAAGAGGATTATGGAAGAGAAGGGATTGTGGCGTGGCCTTCCCCCATGGGGGGTGTTTTCTCTCTTTCTATCTCTGTCTCTCTCTGTCTTTCTGGCAAGTGCATGTGCCCTATAGCAAAAACTTCTCAAAAAAAAAAAAATAATGTTATAGACTTCCTTCTAAGCACTGTTTTAGCTATATATCACAAGTTTGGATTTTTTTTACTTTAATTAAGCTAAAATGATTTTCTAATTTCTCTTAAGACTTTCTCTTTGACTCATATTATTTAGAACCATGTTGTTTGATATCCAAATGTTTAAAGCTTTTTCTTCGACCCTTCCCCTTGTCCTGTTATTGATTTCTAGCTCATTTTCATTACAGGTCAAAGAACATAT
This sequence comes from Tupaia tana, assembly GCA_026018925.1. Taxonomy (NCBI): domain Eukaryota; kingdom Metazoa; phylum Chordata; class Mammalia; order Scandentia; family Tupaiidae; genus Tupaia; species Tupaia tana. The sequence continues at coordinate 9,320,980 of JAKSZU010000011.1, read as the reverse complement.
TTTGTCTGATTTAATTTTTTACATAATTTAAATTCCTTTTTAATGTTTGCTTTATGACTCAGGGTATGATTTATTGTGTTGACTGTTCCATGTGTTCTTGGAAAAGAAGAATGATCTATAAATGTCATTTAAAGCTAATTGGTTGATGGTGTTTAATGGTTCTGTGTCTTTGCTTATTTTCTATCAGTTCTGCGTATTGATGAGAAAAGAGTATTGCCATCTTCAAATATGATTGTGGGTTTCTTTTAGTTCTCCTTTCACTTTTGTGAGTTTTTGTATCATGTGTTTTAAATCCCTAACATTAGGTCATACACACTAAAGATTGTTATGTCTTGGTGATGAAATATACTTTTAAATTATCCTATAATATTATCATGTCCATCTTTATCCCTGGTTGCTTCATTCACTCTAAAATCTACTTTGTCTAATATCATATCCATTCCAACTCTCTTTCGATCAGTGTTTCCAGGTCTATCTTTTTCATCCATTTAGGTTTACATTACTTGTATATCGTAAATGAACTTCTTTTTCTTTTTTTTTTTCTTTTCTTTTTTTTTTTTTTTTTGGAGAGGTTTTTGCTATAGGGTGCGTGCGCTCGCCAGACAGACAGAGAGAGACAGAGAGATAGAAAGCAGGAAATCACCCCCCAGGGGGGATGGCCACGCCGCAATCCCTTCTCCTCCATTCTCCTCTCGGGATCTTGGGCACGCACGCACACGCGCCCGGCGTGAGTTTAAGCCGCCGGGTCCGGGACTCGAACCGCGGTCGACTACGTGGGAGTCCAGCGACATAGCCATTACGCTAACTGCTGGTCCCTAAATGAACTTCTTGTAAATAGAATATTATTAGCCATTTCTCATATATTTTCTGGAAATGTCTGTCCTTTTCCTTTATGTGTTTGAATTTAGGTCTACTATTTTATTTTTTGTTTTCTGTTTAGTTCCTTGTTTTTATTTCTTTATTACTCCTTTCTGGCTATTTTGAACTTTTTTTTAAACATTATTTTGCATTCCATTTTACCTTATATATTATGATTTTTATTCTGTCTTACATACCCCTCCTCTCCCTTTATCTCTCTCAGCCTTCTGTATAAATGTGCGTGTGTGTATATATAGATATATAAAATTACTATATGCCTAACTTTTCTGTCTACACAGTTTTATAGTGAAACATAAGCATTTTAACATCACATAGGTCTCTTTATGTTGCAAGTTTTTTGTATGTTACATCTATATATGTTAATACCTTGTCAATCTTATATTTTTGCTTTCAGGGATCAAATATATTTAAACATCTTAAGAGGAAAATACGCTACTATATTCAATCTGTTATGATCTGTTATATTAAATACAGATTTGACCATTTCTGTTGCTCTTCTTTTATGCCTTTTAATGTTCCAAAGTGTCTTGCTAGTATCCCTCTCCTTCAGCCGGATACCTTCACTTAGCAGTTTGTTTAGACCAGATCTCCTAAGTCAGTCTCTTAAGTTTTCTGTATGTGAGAATGTTTTTCTTTTACCTTCATTCCTAAAGCAATTTTTTTCTAGATATAGATGTAAATAATAACTTTTTTTGTTTGGTTGAGTTTTTTTTCCCTTTTCAGCACTTTAAAAACGTTCCACTGCCTTCTGGCTTTTATCGTTTCTAAAAAGAAATAAATATTTGTTTGAATCATTGTTCCTCTACAAGTTATATATAATTTTCTTCTTGCTGCTTTCAAAATTTTTTCTTTGTTTTGAGTTTTTGTAATTTTGATTGTGAAACTCCAGGTATGCATTTCTTTTTCTTTTTTTTAAATTTGCTGGAGGACACATGTGATTCCCAGAGAGAGAGGGAGAGAGAAAAAGTGAGAAAACACCTCCCCCATGGGAAATGGTCATGCTGTAATCACTTCTCCTCCATTTCTCCCTCTTTCGGGGATTTTGAGTATATGCTCACAGGCCCAGCATGTTTCTCAAGCTGCTAGGTCTGGGATTTGAACCACATAGTTGGCCATGTGGAGTCCAGCTGCTTTAACCACCATGTCACAGACTGGCCTCTTGCATCTTTGGAAGTAATACTGTCTGGGACCCTCTGAGTGTCATGAATCTCTAGTTTTATCCGTTACCAAATTTGGGAAAATTTTGGTCATCGGATTCTTTAATTTTTTTTCTGCATCATACTTTCTTTTCTTGTGCTAAGACTACAATGACACCAACAGTCAATCTTTGGTTATTATCTCACAAGTTTTGAGGGTTTGTCCTCTTTCCACAATCACTTTTTTCTTTCTTGCTCATATGGGATATTATCTATTGCTCTATCTCTATTTTTTCCTTTCTATGGAAAGAAATCTATGTCTGTAGGTTTGATGCAATTCTAATAAAAAAAATCTTAACTAATAGACAAGCTGGTTTTAAAATTTACATGAAAAGATACAAAGGATCTAGATTAACCAAACAATATTGAAAAGAAAATTAAAATTAGAGAAATCACATTATTTAATTTCAGTAATTTTATTACAAATCTACAGTCATTGAGATTATTTTCTTTGAAAAGATATACATAATATAATAGAATAAAAGTCCAGAAATAGACTCCTAGAACTATGGTCAATTGACTTTTTCCTTTTTTATTTATATGATGTATTTTTTTACATTTTTACATTTTAAAATTTTTATATTACAATTGATCACATACATCTTTACAGTGTATAGCATTTATTTTCCAGCATGATTACTATGCATATCAGTCAAGACAAAGACATCACTATACACATCAGCAGCAGCAGATAGCTTTTCTTTTTTGTCAGTTAAACCTACTTTTTTTCTTTTTCTCCCCCTGTTGCCCTCCTTTACTCCCTCTATTACCCACCCCATGTTACCCCTATTCTTACTGTCTCTAATATCTACCATTGCCCCCCCTGCTACTATACCTTCCAAACTTTCAGTTTCTGTTATAGAGCACAGATAATCAGTATATATTGAGTGGGGGCTTACAAAGCCTGTCTTTCATAGTCTGACTTGCTTCACTTACCAATAAGTCTTCCATTTTGGTTCACTTTATGTCAAATGTCAGGATTTCATTATTTTTTATGGCTGAGTTGTATTCCATAGAGTACATATGCCACATTTTTTTCGATCCAATCATCTATTTTTGGATATCTGGGTTGGTTCCATGTCCTAGTAATTGTAAATAATGCTGCAGTACATGGATGTGCAAGTGTTTTTCCAGCTGAGGGTTTTTCTATCCTTTGGATAAATACCTAAAAATGGAATTACTGGGCAGTATGATAGTTCTATTTGTAAATTTCTAAGGAATCTCCATATAATTCTCCAAAGTGGTTGTACTAATTTACATTCCCACCAACAGTGTAGGAGAGTTCCCTTTTCACCACAGCCTCACCAGCACTTGTCATTATTTATCCTCTAAATTCAGAATGGTCAATTGATTTTTTTTTTCTTTTTTGGAGAGGTTTTTGCTATAGGGCGCGTGCACTCGCCAGACAGACAGAGAGAGACATAGAGACAGAAAGCGAGAAATCAGCCCCCAGAGGGGATGGTCATGCCGCAATCCCTTCACCTCCATTCTCCTCTCGGGATCTTGGGCACGCACGCACACGTGCCCGGTGTGAGTTTTAAGCCACCGGGTCCAGTACGTGAACTGCAGTCGACTACGTGGGAGTCCAGCGACATAGCCATTTCGCTAACTGCTGGCTCCCATGGTCAATTGATTTTTGACAAAGATGTGAAGGCAATGAAAAAAGGATAGCCTTTTCAACAAATGGTGGTGAAAAAAGTTGGCATTTATATATAACAAAATAAACCTCTGCCTACAGAAAGATGAACTGAAAATGCATCGAGCTGAAAAATGCCCTCCCCCAAAGATATTCATTTCCTAATATCTAGAATGTGTGAGTGTTACTTCATATAGAAAAAATAGTTGGCGGGGGGTGTTTTGTAGATATGGTAACATTAAGAATTTTGAGATGGATACGTTAGCCTGGGTTATCTGATTGGATCCTAAATGCCATCACACGTATCCTTCTAAAAGGGAGGCAGAGGGAGGTGATGAGTTTATGAAAACAGAGGCAGAGATTGGACGAATGTGGCCACAAGCCAGAGGAAGCTGACAACCACCAAGTACTCAAAGAGGTGAGGAACAGACTCCCTAGAGACTTCAGGGAGCATGGCCCTGCAGATGTTCCAGTTCAGTGGTTCTGATTTCAGTTCAGGGATGATGATTTTAAAATTTGGGGCCTCCACAACTGTGAGAGAATACATTTCTGTAGTTTTAAGGTCACCAAGTTTCTGACCACTGGTTACAGCCACTACAGGAAATTTTATATGTGTGTGTGTGTGTGTGTGTAAATATTATATGCAAAGCATATAACATATAAATACATCTATAATACATGCAATGCATACTGAGTATGTACAAAGTACCTGCTAGGAGAGTCTGGACATAGGACTTCGATTATTGGTAACTGGTCACATTTATCTGAAATGTTGCAGGTTGCCTGCCTGGCATCTCTCTATGACATCAAAGCTAAAAAAGAAAAATAACCTTTCTTTGGAGCTTATTGTTCTTAAGATTTTCTAAGGACAAATGTAAATGTAAGGAATAATATGTACAATATTATCCCTTTTATACCATCTTTACAAAAATGGAAATAACTGGGAACCAGCAGTTAGTGTAATGGCTATGTTGCTGGACTCCCAGGTAGTCGACCACGGTTCGTGTCCCGGACCCGGTGGCTTAAAACACACTCTGGGCGCGTGTGCGTGCGTGCTCAAGATCCCGAGAGGAGAATGGAGGAGAAGGGATTGCGGCGTGACCATCCCCCCTGGGGGGTGATTTCTCGCCTTCTGTCTCTCTGTCTCTCTCTGTCTGTCTGGCGAGCGCACGTGCCCTATAACAAAAACCTCTCAAAAAAAAAAAAGAAAATGGAAATAACTCTTTTCTATTTATTAAAGTAAGACACCCCAAAAGAGAGAGAAGTGCATGACATCAAGATTTTTTGTAAATGTATTTAATATGCAGAACTAGTAAAATATTATCACACATACCAAAGAATTTATTCTTTCCCACTCTATTGCAACGTACAGGATATTATACGAGGGGACTTCAAAGTGTTTGTGGGAAAATGAAGTTAAAGTACAAGTTTGGGTGCAAAATGTTTTTGAAGTTCTTGCACAGTTTTATGAAATGCATCTTCCAAGAATTTTTTGAAGACTCCCTTGTATTTACGTTGATAAGAAAATATCTCTTTTTCCTACATTAATTACGTACACACAGAGGGGCCGATAGAGAGACGGCGACAAAGGCCTGGTAGATGTATCCAAGGGAAATGGAGCTAGTGGAAAGGGAAGGAAGCCAGACTTCATGACATAGAGTGAAGCCCGCTGTAGCTGCACATGTGTGTGGCTTCAGTGGGTTGAGGACCGCGAGGTCACAGAGCAGATTCCAGGGCACTGGGTCAGCCCTCCACAAGAACACAGAAGTCACCTAGACCTTCAGCAGAACTTCAATAGCAGGAAGACTCTAAGCCAAAGTCTTGAGTGAATTTGTGGGAGTGCAAAAGAAGTCAGCAGGTGAGAAGGAAGTCACTGCAAAGCCACTGGCGTCCAAAACGACGCCCTCACGGGGAAGGTGCACTATGTTCAGAAGCAGCCCCTTCCCTCTGGGTCTTGAGCTGCCCTGGGTGTGGGAGAGTGAGCAATGCCTTTGGAACAGTGTCAGGTCTTGTTTAAGACAAGGGCAGGTGGCAATATTTAAAGAAGATGGTGGTGAGGTAGAGTCAGATTGAGAGTCAGTCAGAGAGAAGGCTGTTTGTCTTCCCAGGTGACAGAATACAAAGGCTGGGGGCCAGTAAAGAGGTGGAGATTGGCTTAGGAGGGAGAAAGCACAAAGCAGGTAGAAAGAAACCTCTAGGGTGGCGCCCATCTCCTACCCGGCATCATGGCTGCCCTCAGACCCCTCGTGAAGCCCAAGATCACCTAAACAAGGACCAAGAAGTTCATCCAACACCAGTCAGAAGGACATGTCAAAGTTAAACGTAAGGGGACCAGCAGTTAGCGTAATGGCTATGTTGCTGGACTCCCATGTAGTCGACCACGGTTCGCGTCCTGGACCCGGTGGCTTAAACTCACGCCGGGCGCGTGTGCGTGCGTGCCCAAGATCCCGAGAGGAGAATGGAAGAGAAGGGATTGCAGCATGACCATCCCCCCTGGGGGGTGATTTCTCGCTTTCTGTCTCTCTCTCTCTCTGTCTGGAGAGCGCACGCGCCCTATAGCAAAAACCTCTCCCCCCCCCCAAAAAAAAAGTTAAGCGTAAGTACTGGAAACCCAGAGGGTATTGATGACACGGTGCAGAAGAGCTTCAAGGGCCAGATCTTGATGCCCAACATTGGTTACGCAAGCAACAAGAAAACACATAACATGCTGCCCAGCAGTTTCCGGAAGTTCCTGGTCCACAACGTCGGAGAACCGGAAGTGCTGCTGATGTGCAGTAAGTCTTACTGTGCTGAGACCGCTCACAGCGTTTCCTCCAAGAACCACAAGGCCATCGTGGGAACAGAAGCCCAGCTGGCCATCAAGGTCCCCAGTCCCAACGCCAGGGAGCGGAAAAAAAATTAGTAGACAGTTTGTGTGCACATTTTATTTGTGTCTAAATAAAACCACAAAACCCCAAACAAAACCAAATACACAAATAAACAAAAACAAGAAAGAAAGACACCTCTAGATGGCTGAAGGGGTCTAGCAGACATGGCTGTACTGTGGGCCCGAGAATGCTCCAGACAGGGAGCATCTGGAACTCTCGGCTTAGCTGTGGCCCTGGAGTAGGGCAGGAGGTCCTCTGTTTCTCTGAGATGGATGGAACCATGTGGTGAGGTAAGAAGCGTGTTTCTTATATCCAGAAAGGAGGACAAGAGTGGATGCTAAGATACCCGATGTTCACATTAGGAGTGAACAAGAAGTGACAGATCCCAGAAACAGGAAACCTTGCTGGTCTTGCAGGGTCCAGCCTGGACTGTTGCCTGCATTTACCTGGAACTCTGCAAAATGGTCTGGTTATTCCCTCATCCTCCCTGGCTCCATCCCTCTGACTACCCTGACTACCCACTGAGAGACCTTCCTGATGTGGAAATCAGGTCACTTCCCTAAACCTCTCACTCCTCCCACCGCCCCTCTGGGCAGTGGTTCCTGAGTCATTCATAGTCATTCACGTGGAACCAGATCTATGTTCATTCCTCGGGGTGCAAAGCTTATCGTTTTATTTTCTGCACAGCTTCTGTAGATTTGGACCTTGCCTCTCTCATGTGTTAGACAGGGCTTTTGACTTTTGTTTGTAAAGTATGTTTTATTTTATTCATGATAGAAAGTGCACACGTGCAAGAAAAAAAGAGGTGGGAAAAGCACCATCAACTACTGGTAACACCACAATCCTCCATCATGTCTTCCTGCTTGTCAGGATCTTACCCACATGCGCACAAGTTCATCATGTTTTCAGGCCGAACCGGCGATTTGAACCTACAGCCAGCTGTGTGGGTTTGTTATTGACTGTGCCCCAGGTTGGGCAACGTTTGACTTCTTACAGGAGAATCTTGCTGCCAAGGGATCACATTGAAGCAAACCCTCTCTTGGCTTTGCTGAGCCAGCCTTTCCTGCAAGGGGCACTCCTGGACTCTGCACTGTATTCACCGGTTGTGGTTCCACCTCTCTGCCTCTGCTTTGTGCAAAGATACACCTTTTCTTTCCTACCTAAGGGTTAGAATTCCTGACCCCAGATCCTAAAGTCTGCATTTGGACCTAGGGTTTCTAGTTCCTCTTACCACTTGGATAGTAATCTTTTTTTCTTGGTAATTGTAGATTTTTTTTTAAGACATCATCTATGTATCAGAAAGATTTTTACACGTACAGAGGACATGCAACTGGAATCCCATGGCAAGGCCCCAGGTTCACATTCCAAGGTGTCCCTGTATACTCCAGTCATTCATGTGTGTGTGTGTGTGTATGTGAGTGTGTGTGTGTGTGTCTGTGTGTGTGAGAGTGTGTGAGTGTGGGTGAGTGTGTATGTGTTTGTGTGTGTGAGAGTGTGTGGGTGAGTGTGTGTGCAACTGTGTGTGAGTGTGTGGTTGTGTGAGTGTATGTGTGAGTGTGTGTGTGTATGTGTGTGCACGTGCACCGATGACTAAGGCTGGCAGGGGCTGAGGTGGATCACAGCATGAGGAACCTTCTGAGGTGCCTGTCTCTCGTTCTCTCTTTTCCTTTCTATTTCTCAGTCTCTTTTTTTTTTAATTATTCATTTAATTTTATTTATTATTTTATTTCTGTGTTTGTTTGTTTACTTGCTATAGGGCATGCCTGCTCACCAGACAGAGACAAAGAAAGCAAGCTGCTAGGTCTAGTACTCAAACCGTGATTGGCCCTGTGGGAGTCCAGCGCCTTCACCACACCACCTGCTGGCCCCTCTTGGTCTCTTTTACTCTCTCTTTCATAGAAAAAAGTGGACAAACTTAAAAAAAATTAAAGATATGTTTGGCATCATTTCTATTGTTTCTATTAAAGGAAAACCCTCTGTTTATGTTTGAACCACGAAGTGACCACAAGTTCCATTGCTCCCAGACAGAGCTTTAGCCTTGCATTTGTGACACTTCACTTGCCATATAAAGGGTCTCTAGAAAGCTCACAAAAGTACGTATTATGGGATCAACAGCTGGCATAATGGCTATGTCACTGGACTCCCTTGTAGTTGACGATGGTTCAAGTTCCAGATCCGGTGGCTTAGGCCCACACCGGGCACCTGTGCGTGCGTGCCCAAGATCCCGAGAGGAGAATGGAGGAGAAGGGATTGTGATTGTGGCCATCCCCCCTGGGGGGTTATTTCTTGCTTTCTGTCTCTCTGTCTCTCTCTGTCTTTCTGGCAAACGCATGTGCCCTACAACAAAAACCTCTGCCCCCCCCCAAAAAAAATGTGTATTATGAAAAAGTTATGCATGAATTTCAAAATAACCTCCTACTTTAATTCCAACTTTTTCCCACCACTTTTTCAAGTTCTCTCATAGTTGATTACATGTCTGTCTGTCTTCTTGGGCTTCTTTGGAGTTGATACCAAGGTTCATCCAGGTTTGCATCCCTGGTGCCCAATACAACACGTGGAAGATGCTAATTAAATCACTGTAGGAGTGAGAGGATCATTTAACATGCATAAGACACCAAGAACTGGAACTTCACATGGTGGGGGGGGAGTGTGAGGAGCCACATGAATGAGGGAGATGAGGGGGAGAAGCCAATAACAAGGGGAGATCGTGTCAGAGACGTACAACGTAATTAGTGCTCTTTGTTGAAGCTGACGAATTTGGTAATAGTCTTGATTTGGTGATTGCACACTGTACTGCATGCTTTTTTTTTTTTCTTTTTTTCTTTTTTTGAGAGGTTTTTGCCATAGGGCACGTGTGCTCACCAGAAAGACAGAGCGACAGAGACAGAAAGCGAGAAATCACCTCCCCCCCCAGGGGGGGATGGCCATGCCGCAATCCCTTCTCCTCCATTCTCCTCTCAGGATCTTGGGCACGCACGCACTCGCGCCCGGCGTGAGTTTTAAGCTGCCGTGTCCGGGACGCAAACTACGGTCAACTACACAGGAGTCCAGAGACATAGCCATCACGCTAACTGCTGGTCCCTAAACTGCATGCTTTGAAAAACCACATTGTACCCTGTCAAGATGCCCAACAATTAAATGACAGAAATTATAAAAGAAAAAGGAAGAGAAAAAAAAATTGAGTCAGATCAATGAACCATACAACTAACACTTGACCATATTATATATGAGGTGTAACAGCTTAAAGAACTGGAAAAAAAAAAAAAAAAAACACAAATCTTCCAAGAACACCACTGTTTCAAATTCAAGTTTGCCGTTGAAGTCAGCCACACCTCCCTGGGCTGATCTTAGAATAATTTTTCACTCAGAAAGTCCCATACCCTGACACTTAACAATAACATAAGCGCGCCCCAGCGCAGAGCAGCCGTTTATTTTTACAGGAACAGAATCAAGCCTTTTTAAATGAACACAAAACTTGTGATAGGTTTGGGGGTCTTCTTCAGCTGTTTACTGAAGCTCTCGAAGCTCGACTTCTGAAATGTTCGCCAAACTCCATCCAGCCCCGCCCTGGCCTGGATGCTTCTCTCTGGTTGTTCTGACCTCGGGCCGACAGACCGGCCTTGCTGCCCAGAGACTTCAACCTCCTCTCACTTGCTTTCCATCCCAGAGGCAGAAGAGTGAGGACTGCAGCCTTCTCCATGTGCTGGGGGGCCACACACAGCCATCAAGACACTGCCTGCTAGGGCTTGAATTCTGCAGAGGTAACGCCAGTGAGGCCGAGCAGACATGGAGACCCTCAGTCTGTCCGCTCAGTCACTGCTCCCAGAGCAAGGAGAGGGCAGGAGCGAGAAGATGAAAGAGCAGGTGTCCTAACCCCTAGAGACCTGGGGGTGGGCGGGCCCTGAACCGGCATGCCCAGCTGCCACACGGCCATCATCTTTACACGTAGTCCTCTCCCAGTGACCCCGAAATGCAGCTTCTCCACTGGAGAAGCCTGGCATATCAGTCAGGCAGCTGGCGAAGGATTGTCAACACTATCGCTGAGGGCACTTGAAAAAGGACAACCATGGGCCAGGAGGTAGCGTGGTGGTAACACAACTGGACCCACGTGAGAAAGGCCCTCGGTTCACATCCTAGAGCTTCCCTGTACATCCCAGGGGCACCCATGTGCTCAGGATCTGTGTCTGCTGGAACTGGGCATAGATGATGCATGAAGACCCAGCTGGGATTGACTCCTCCACCCCTTGGAAGGAAAAAATAAATAAAAGTTAGCTTTAAAAAAGCAAAAAACATAAAAAAAAATAACAGTACAACCAAAACCTCCCTGCAGAGATTCCTCTGAAATCCTGGCCTCACGCACTCAGCTAAAATAGAAATGATGGAGAAAAGCAGAGAAGACAAGTGGGTTCTTCTCTGGCACATTTTAATACCCAGATGAATGATGATAAATACACACGCAGTGAGGATTCAGCCCTGCCTCCTACAGGGCGAAGGTGTAGACACAACGGCAGAACAGTGTCCGAGGTGTGGCTTTCCTCCACGCTTTCTGGGTCTCTCCTGCATGTGAGGTCGCTGATGCAGAAGAGGACTCGTGGTTCCACGGTTCCTTAACATCGAAAGGGAGTGGGTAATTTCCGCCAGTCTGCAGGCCGTGCAGCCTGGGAGCAGTGAAGGCCGCCGGTTCATAATTATGTCTCGCTCAGTCATGGGCCAAACGACAGAGAAGCCAGGTTTTGTTCAGTCCATGGCTCGGGAGCTAGGTAGATTGTAAATCAAGTACCAGGTTGTCAGAAAAGTCATGACTTTTTTTCATGCAAAAATGCATCATGACTTTTCTGACAACCGATAGTACCTGACTGACAAATGTCTACCACTCAATTATTTTTAAAGAATAGTAAATCTGAATCGTTTAAAAAGTGTACTTATTTCTTCTGAGAGAGAGAAAGAGAGATAGAGAGAGAGAGAGAAATAAGCACCCAACAGGGTCTTCATGCCAAAATCCACCCCCAGTCGTGGCCATCCCAGATCTCAGACACCCATGTCCAGATGCTCTGGGAGGCCCTGAGATACAAACCCACAGCCTTTCCCATGTGGCTCCAGTTGCATTACCACTGTAGTCCATTTGGCTTTAAGAGACAATTCTTCAGAGTCTAGTCTAGAATTCATAAAGGCCCTCTGCAGACAGTGGCGTGTTCTCCCAGCTGCTAACGCAGGCCCCTCCATGCGTGTTTCATCCTGGAGTAGTAGATAGATGTCTCCTCTTGCTACAGGTCAAGCAGGCATGCTGGAGGGAAAAGCCCACTGCAGGAACCAGACCTCCAGCTCAAAGGGAGCACTTAGTCATTCACTCAACACATAGGAACTAAGCACTGGCCCTGGGTTAGGTACCAAGCCGGGTTCTGGGGTAGGCGATGCAAGTGAGGTGGTGCCTCTAAGGTAGCCTAGGCTCTTCTCTGTCCATGCATGTCACTAGCTGGGCTTAGACTGCAAGGCTTGCTCACGCAGGAACCACTGCTCTCTAGTGGGCACACAACATGGCCATCTGTAGTGAAGAACATTCAACAGAAGCAGAAGAGGCATGGTATTCAACTGCAGGGGCTGAGTCAGCAATGGGGTGCCCTCTAGCCCAACATCCTCACCTGCAGATCTCTGAGGACCTCCACACTTGCTTGTCTAACTCATCAACGATGATTATCCAGAGGTGTCACCCTTCCAGAAGGAAAATTAAAACTCAGCTGCCAGCAGGTTGGCCCAGTGGGCAAGGCATTGAACTTCCATGTGGTTGACCATGGTTCAAGTCCCGAACCTGGTGACTTGAAACTCATGCTGGACGTGCATGTGTGCATGCCCAAAATCCCAAAAGGAGAATGGAGGAGAAGGGATTATGGTGCCATGCCCCCTCAGAGGGTTATTTCTTGCTTTCTGTTTCTCCCTCTCTGTTCTCCAGCTAGTGCATGTACCCTATAGCAAAAATCTCTCGAAAAATGAAAATTCAGCTGCACCTAGCTCCTTAAAATATTCAGACACAAGCAAACGCAAAAGTGAATGAGGCTGAAAACAGGCAGACTTTGAATGCAATTAGACTAAAGGCCTGAGGTTGGGTTCTAATTCAGGCTCTGCTGATTAGCTCTGGGTTTACAGTAAGTCACAGTTTTCTTATCTGAGAAATGGGCATGGAGGAACAAGGTGGGTGTAATAATTACTGTCTAGGATTGTCACATGAAACACAAGATGCCCAGTTGCAACTTAGGTAGGTTTGAATGATTTTAACGTCTGTCTGATGTAATATTTGTACCATGCAGCATCTTTCATTAGCAGATCTGGCGAGCTTAACGTCGCCGACATTTTGCAGTCTCAAGGAAGACAACCCTGGACTAATCTTCACAAACGGTGATGGAACCTTGCGTAGGACTTGGGTGGGTCTTTCCTAGGCAAGGGCTGTGTCTTTCCCAATTGCAACTCCCTAGTTCCCATATATGGTAAGCAAATGGCTCGATGAATTCAGGGTAATGACTATTTTGATAATTAAGTGCCATTTCCAGTAGATCTACTGATGAGAAAAGTGGCGAAGAAAGAGAGTGCAGAAATCCAGCAGCAACTGCAGCCTGAACCAGGTGCTTCGGGCTGCTCTCTGCTGACTACAGGAGCCATGGCAGGGCCTAGATAACACCCATCCGGGTTGAAAAGGAGTCAGGGCTGCCGCAGAGCAACGGTGGGTACCAGAATCAGTGTGGGAGGAGGGTGGACAATGGGAATCCCAGGGGGTGAAAAAAGAAGCGAAACATTTAATGGACACAAAATGGAAGATTATCTGTGGATGATAATGTGCATGACAATATCTTTGACAGCATAGGATGCCCAGAAAGTCCATTTTATATGCTATAAAGATGCACAGTAATTAAATGTAAAAACCTAACAGATACAAAATAAATTGAGTCAGCAAGCTGTCAGAGCTGAGGAACGGAAGCCACTTTGTGATAGGGAAAAAGTTATGAAGTGAAAAACATTACATTACTAATGTGACATTTTCCCCCAGATTATAAAAATAATTTATGTGCATTTCAGATAAGAACGTATACTTTAAGTAGATTGCAAATATATGTGTTTAGGAAACAAAATTTATTATTATACAAGAAATCTTCAGAAAGCTTATAGAAAATATGTGTCACCAACAAAGCTACAAATAGATTTCAAATTTTTTATACCAAAATTAACTCATACTTTAATTCCATTTTTTTGATGAAGTTTTTGATGTTGCGTCATACTTCAAGTATAATTGCATATCCAGCTTTCTCTTTTTTAATTATTTACTTAATTTTTATTTATTATTATTATTGTTATTTTTTAATTTGCTATCGGGCACGTGTGCTCACCAGAGAAAGACACAGAGAAAGAGCGAGCAGAAAAATGAGAAAGCAAGCCGCCATGTCTGGGAATCAAACTGCGGTCAGTCATGTGGGAATCCAGCGTCTTAACCACCACGCCACCTACTGGCCCATGTCAAGCTTTTTCAGATGAACCTTATATTGTGAGCATTATCCCACCTGCTTGAATATTCTTTGAAGACACAATTCTAATGTTTGCCTACTATCAACTTTCGGATGGGCCATAGTGTAGTAAGCCAAGCCTTAAACATTAAAAATGTAAGTAATTTTTAGTTTCTTGCCATTATAAATAAAGCTGCTATAGTCATTTAACTGCACGAACCTACACAGACATCTCTGATGATTTCCTTGGGACCTTCCCTGCAGTAAAATGATTAGATCGAAGATTATGCACATGAACAGATACTTCTTTAAAGTATTAACATTTATTGAGCACTTACTATAGTCCCTGCAGTGTGTTAGACGCTCACATTTCCTTCCTTATTTAATCCTCATGGTACTAAAGGTCACTATTGTCATTTTCCTCATGTTAGACAGGAAGTCATTCCGGCACCGAAAAACTAAGTAACACACCCAAATCCCATACCTAGAGAATGAGAGAGGGGAGTTCTGTCACAACCCGGGTGGTCTCTAACCAGTTACCCTTCACTGGTTCTCTATATTTCAATTTTCACTCTTATTTGTAGTTTGTGAATGTTCATTGAAAAATATATATCTTATCTTTGGTATTTTGATAACTTATAGATTTTTTTATCTGTATTTTTGATAACTATGGAGGTTGAATTTTTTTTCCTATTTATTAAAAATTTGCCTTCTGGGGCCAGCTCCACCACAACAGTTAAGTACTAAGCAGAGGAAGCTGGGTTCCACATGGCCAACTAGGGTTCAAATACTAGCCCTGATGACTTGGAAAATAGACAGTGTGCATGCCTGGGATCCTGACATGATAGAGAATTGAAGGAAAAGGAATTGCAGCCTGACCAAGTTCTGTCAGGAGTCTCTCTCTCTGTCGCTCTCTCTCTATCTCTGTCATGCTCACACATGCACTCATTGGCATAAAAAAAATCAGTTTTCCCAGTAATATTTACAAATTAATGCATAATTTCTCCAATGATTGGAAAGGTTACTTCTGTCGTATACATTTTGGTTGCTTTCTATTCTCTTCCATTGCTGTTTTATTTTATTTTATTTTTTTTTAGAAAGATTTTTGCTATAGGGTGCATGTGCTCACAGGAGAGACAGAGAGATAGAAAAGGAGAAGTCACCCCCCCACCCCAGTGGGAATGGCTATGCCACAATCCCTTCTCCTCCATATTCCTCTCGGGATCTTGGGCATGCAACACCCAGCATAGAGTGTTAAAGCCACCAGGTCTGGAACTCGAACCACGGTCAAATATGTGGAACTCCAGCAACATCACCGCTATGCCGTCTGCTGGGCCCTCTTCTATTGCCTCTTCAATCTGTCTCAGAACACAACTACGTTGTTCTGATAATTGCAATTTTATACACATGCTCACAGAGTCTCTGCAGCACCCTCCTTATAAATGCAACCCTTCTGCCCTTGTTCCTTTATATTTTGAGATAATCTTCAAAATCAGTTTTCCAAGTTACAAAAAATATATAATTGGAAAATTAATTGGAAATACAGACAGTCCCAACTTATGATGGTTAAACTTAAAAGTTTTCAAATGTGTAATGGTGAGATGATATGCATTCAGTAAAACTTACTTCTAGTGCCCATACAGCCATTCAGCTTTTCATTTTCAACATAGTATTCAGTAAATTGTGGGAGTTATTCAACACTTTCTGATAAACTGGGCTTTGTGTGAGACGATTTTCCCCAGTCATAAGCTAATGTAAGTGTTCTGAGCACATTTAAGGTAGGTGAGTTAAGCTATGGTATTTGTAGGTTGGATACATTCAACACACTTTTCTTTTCTTTTCTTTTTCCTTTGCTTTTTCCTTTTTTCTTTTTCTTTTTGGTTGTCAGGTTGTCCATGCATGAGAAAGAGACTGAAAGAGAGAGAGAGAAAGCACTCCCCATTGGGGCAAGGTCAAGGCCATGCCTCTATCCTTTTTGTTCTAAGGATTCTGAATATACACACACATGCACCTAGTGTGTTTCTCAGGCTCTGGGGACAGGATTCAAACTGTAGTCAGCCATGTGAGAGCTGGCTCCCAAAGCACAGTGCTTAGTTACTGCATTACAGAGCCAATTCTTAAAGGCATTTTTGACCTATGATTTTCAATTTACAATGAGTTTATCAGCGTGTAATACCATTAAAAACTTTGGAAATCAGGGACCAGCAGGTGGCGTGGTGGTTAAGGCGCTGGACACTCCCACATGGCTGACCATGTGTCGAGTCCCAGACCTGGCGGCTTTCTCTCTCTCTCTCTCTCTCTCTCTCTCTGTGTGTCTCTCTCTCTGGTCAAATTAAAATGAATGAATGAATAAATAAAATAAAATAATTATTAAAAAAATTTGGAAACCATGCCTCAAACTTACCTATTGTTTTGGAGATAATCACACTCATAAAATGATGTCTTTCCTTGTAGAAATAAAATTTATTTCACTCCTGTGTGATTCTTTAATATATCTTGATAGTATTTTGCAATATTTTATTTCTACACAGACCCTGAATAATGTTTTAATTTCTTTAGTCTATTCTTGGCTGTTTTGTATATTTTTTATTCTTTTGAATTAAATCCCTTTAAAATAATGCAATATAGTTTCTCAAATTACCCAAAAGAATTATTGAGACTTTTGTTGTACTGAAGGTTGGTGCTTATTTATTTTGTTTTTAGCCAGCTTTCTGTGTAATCAACCAGTGTGGATAGACTTTTGCTAGATTATCTTGGCTTTCCAAGGAAAAAAATCATACATCACTTGAAAATAACAACTTTGTCTTTTGTCATTGACTACCCCCTCCTTCTTCAGTTGTTTCTTTAAAATGTCGTGTGATTGTGGTGACGGTGGGTGTGTACCTGATCCAGTGAAAACGCCTCTTTTATTTTATTTTTTTTAAACTGCTATGTATAATCTTTTCTGGTTTAAAATGTATCCTTTTCTTTTCATGTCAAGAATTACCTTCTTGGGACCAGCGGATGGTGTAATGGTTACATCTCTGGAATCCCATGTAGTCAACCACGGTTCAAGTCCTAGACCCAGAGGCTTAAAACTCACACCAGGCATGTGTGTATGTGTACCCAAAATCCCAAGAGAATGGAAGAGAAGGGATTGTGGCATGGTCAACTTCCCTGGGGGGTAATTTCTTGCCTTCTGTCTCTCTTCATCTCTCTGATGAGTACACACATTCCATAGCAAAAATCTCTCTAAAAAATAAATACATGATAACTTCCTTTTTTTTTTAACTTTGCTAATGTTGGTATTTCAGTTTATCTAATACATTTTTATTATGATGCTTATATGACTTCTTTCCTCTGGCCTATTTATGTCATATATTTTAATAGCATGTTTCCTGATAATAATGCATACTTTCATCATTCAGGGGGAAAAAATGCAATTTGACCATGAACCATGAGATTGTTGAGTAACATTAGATTCAACCTCCCAATACTTTTTTTTTCTTTTTTTAGAGAGGTTTTTTCTATAGGGCACGTGCGCTCGCCAGAAAGACAGAGAGAGACAGAGAGACAGAAAGCGAGAAATCACCCCCCAGGGGGGATGGCCACGCCACAATCCCTTCTCCTCCATTCTCCTCTAGGGATCTTAGGCACGCACACACACGTGCCCGGCATGAGTTTAAGCCACCAGGTCCGGGATGCGAACCTTAGTCGACTACATGGGAATCCAGTGACATAGCCATTACGCTAACTGCTGGTCCCAATACTTTGTTTCTGAATGTACAGATGACAGATAGTTCATGGTGCTAGTATTGTAACTTTTTAGAACTAGGATTATAATAGCTTTATAAAACCAATTAGGAAGCTTTGGGGGTTTGGGGTTTAGTTTTAGTTTTAGTTTTAGTTAGTTTGTTTTGTTTTGTTTCATTTCGTTTTGTTTTGTTTAGAGGAAGATTTTTGCTATAGGGAGTGTGTGCTCACCAGAGAGACAGAGAGACAGAAAGTGAGAAGTCACACACAGGGGACTGGCCACACCACAGTCCCTTCTTCTCCATTCTCTTCTTGGGATCTTGGGCATGCATGCATATGTGTCCAGCATGAGTTTTAAGCTACCGGGTCTGGGAATGGAACTGTGGTTCACCACATGGAACTACATTACTCCATCTGCTGGTCCCGGAAGCTTTGGATCTTTTATTCTCTCAGTTTATAGAGCTAGAGAATTATTTGTTTTTTAAACCTAAAAAAAATTGTTCATAAAAACATTTGAACCAGAGCCATTTTTGGAGGGAATCCTTTGACAACACTCAATTTCTTTCAATAGTCATTTTTTCTCTTCATAATTTTTGCTTCATCCTGAGTCAATTTTGGTTATTTGTATTTTCTTAGAAAATCATCTATTTCATTGAGATTTTGAAATTTATTAGGAAAGAGCAATACATAGTATTCCCTTACAGTGCACTTTTTTTGAAAGAGAGGTTTTTGCTATAGGGCACGTGCACTTGCCAGAAAGACAAAGAGAGACAGAGATACAGAAAGTCAGAGATCATCCCCCAAGGGGGATGGCCACACCGCAATCCCTTCTCCTCCATTCTCCTCTCAGGATCTTGGGCACTCACGCACACGCCTGGCGTGAGTTTAAGCCACCAGGTCCAGGACTCGAACTGTGGTCAACTACATGGAAGTCCATTGATGCAAACATTATACCAACTGCTGGTTCCTCCTTAATCTCTGTCTTATCTCTAGATAGTATCATTTCCTTGTAACTATTGATAATTTCAAATATTTGTGTTTTTTATTTTTAATTAGACTAATAGAGTTTGTTTATATTATTGATGCAGATATAATACTAGTAAGGTGTACCTATTATAAATAACTTTTTTGGGGGGAGGTGGGTTGCCATGGAGCACATGCACTCACCAGAGAGAAACAGAGAGACAGTGAGAGGGAAAGTGATAAATTATCCCCCAGGGTGATGGCCTCGCCACAGTCCCATCTCCTCCGTTCTCTTCCTGGGATTCTGTGCACATACACATACGTGCTCAGTATGATTTTCAAGCTACCAGGTGCAGGACTTGAACCTCTGTCAGTCATGTGGGAGTACAGAGTCTTAATCATCAAGCCTCCTACTGGTACCTATAAATAAATTTTAATATTTTCCTTTTTCCTCAAAAATTCCTGCTTCTTTCTTTGCTATTTTCTCTTCGCTGCATTCTTAGAGCTTCTTTTTATATATCTTAATTGAATACTTAGTTATTTTTTATTTATCCTTCCTTGTTAATAACATAATTAAAACCACACAAGTGCATGTGAGTGTAACTGTGATAATGTTTCATAGTTTCTTGTAGGCAGCCTTCTCATGGTTATTTTCAAAGTAATTCTGAATTTTTTCCCCTCATAACTACAAAAGCTATTTAAACAGGATTTTGTCTAAATGTTATGAGGTTGGGCTTGTTTTATTTAAACTGGCATTAGTAATTTATACATATATATTTTTTACCAACGTGTGTTTAAATTCTGCTTTTGTAAAATTTCCACTTTGGGGAATATACGAAGATTTATTTTGTAAATAAATATATGATCATGTTATATTAACGTGTCATGGGCATTTTAAGATAAAGATGAATTCTAAGGATCAGCAGATAGCATAATGGTTATATTGGTAGACTCCCACATAGTAAATTGCGGTTTAAGTCCCAGACCCAGCAACTTAAAATTCATGCCAGGCGTGTATGCATGTGTGTCCAGGATTCCAAGAGGAGAATGGAGGAGAAGGGATTGTAGTGTGACCATCCCCCCCCCAGGGGGTGATTTCTCACTTTCTTTCTCTCTGTCAAATGCACGCTCCCTATAGCAAAAATCTCTCTTTGGAAAAAAAAAATGAATTCCAAGTTTTATGGGTCATGTTTGGTATATGTTAACTATATTTACTATATTATTCTCATTACCTTTCTTATTTAAATTTACTATAATTTTAAATTTTTATGACTTTCTGCATCTATTAAAGTCCAAAAGTTGTATATTTAAAGTATATTATCATGTTTCTGTTTACTTTTCATTACATTTTTAATTGGTGTTCTTTATGTACTTTGATTTATATATATAAATTATATTTTCATGGTGGAATGTACCTTTTGAAATATAATGTGGGAACCAGCAGATGACGTAATGTTACATCACTGGACTCCCACATGGCTGACTGTGGTTCATGTCCAGAATCTGGAGGCTTGAAACTCACAGTGGGCGCATGTGCGTGCGTACCCAAAGTCCCAAGAGGAGAATGCAGTAGAAGGGATTATGGCTTGGCCATCTGCCCTGGGAGTTGATTTCTCGCTTTCTGTCTCTCTGGTAAGTGCACATGCCCTAGCAAAAATCTCTCTGAAAGAATAAAAGAAATTTAATGCAACTCCCTTTTTCTTAGGTAATATGTGTCTTATAGTTTAGTTTAATCTATTTGTGCTCAACTGTCTTTGAGGGTTTTTGAGTTTGGCCACTACTCACTTAACAGCCTACAATTGCTCAGATTTATGACCTTTTCCAATGGGAATCCCTTTTCTGGCTCTTTGCCTTGTTACCACAGGCAATTAGTATTCACTACACAAAGCATTCGTAATCCCACAAGACTAATACTTTTGTTTAGAAATTTGTAACGTATTGCAACCCCATAGTAGTATTTGGAATAAATAAAAACAGTTATTCCATATTTATATTATTGTGTTGTGGTGTGTCTTGTCTTTTTCTGGCTCTTAGCTAATAAATGCTTTTTGTATGGATAGAATTACATTATTCTAGTGAGGTGTCCTGTGATAGCTATTAAAATATACATACTCTTCGGTACCACAGCACACCACAGGACATTCACCTTTAAGCTCCTCGCTCATCCACCAATTCACTTAACAACCTAGTCATAGGAACAGAACTCAGTGCACTAAGTGGAGTGCCTGTAAGTCTTTACCTATCAATTTACCTTTTAATTTTTCTGAGCATTCTGATTAATATGTGTTTTAAGAACTGGATTAATCATACCTGCTTCTTACACTTGATGTGAAAATTAAATGAGGTACTATAATTAAAATACTTAGTGTATATTTGGCACATAGAAAGTGCTCAATAAAAGCCTGCTAATAATAATATTGAAACAAACGCATTGCATTTTTAGAGCAGAACTGTAACTTAAGAATCATAATCATGTTTCCTTGTCGTGTTTCATTTTAAGCATCATCTTGACACCATTTTTCACCCTTTTCATTTCTGATCCACCCTTCCTTGCTCTTTCCCTGGTCTGATCACTCTCCTTTCTCACAGTTGTCTCAGGCTCCGTGCAGTGTCATGGCACCGTGGGCAAATGTAGATTGGCCTGACCTCAGGGGACTTACATTGTAGCAGAAAAGGCAGAGACAAATCAAATCATCATTCCAATCACATTCCAGTGTGTAGAACGACAGCTATGGTAAGTCCCTGGATGGGGGTTATAAGAGTAAAATTGCAACTACTACCTCGAATTCATGTAAACATTTGCAAAGCATTTTTCTTGCATCATACTCTGTGAGAAAAAATTATACTGGCCTAAGAGTGGTGGATGATTGATTGCTTCAAAACATTTTTTTGTACAAAATGTCACAGAGATGCAACTGAAATCTCTCATTCGGAGAAAGTAAACAATTTTGTCCATTAAAGAAAGTCAATACAGAAGAGGTTTTGCTATAAGGTACATGCACTTGCTAGAGAACAAAGAAAGACAGAGAGATAGAAAGTAAGAAATTGTCCCCCGAGGGCAATGGCCATGCCACAATCCTTCCTCCTCCTGGGATTTTGAACTTGCACTCACATGCTCCAAACATGATTTTTGAAGCCACTGGGTCTGGGACTTGAAGCGGTCAATCATGTGGGAGTCAGTGATGTAACCAATAGGCCATCTGCTCACTATTCACTTTTAAAATTTGCCAGAGAGCATCTACATATGCCACAGAGAAACAGAGAAAGAGAGGGAAAGCGAAATGAGAAAACACCCCTCTCCAGTGGGTATGATCATAACTGTCATCCCTTCTCCATTTGTCCCTCCTTTTGGGATTTTTTCCTCCAATTCTTCCTCCTGTTAGGATTGGAGATACTCATGCACATGTTCCCAGGTATTTTTCAAGCCACCGGGCATGGGAATGCAACTGTGTCTGGACCTGTGGAATCTGGCTTTCAATGTGCAGTGCTTAATCACTGCACTATGGAGCTAGCCCTTTCCCTAAGTGTTTTGAAGTTTTTTACATTATGTGTTTTCTATTTACTAAGAATCTTACTAAGTGGTACAATGAAAATAACACATGGTTCCTGCCTCAAGGGTCAAGCTAACCGTAGGAGAAATGCCATGGGGACAATGATGAAAAACAGAGGACTCAGAAATTGGTTACTAGGTTTGGGACCAGCAGTTAGCGTAATGGTCATGTCGCTGGACTCCCATGTAGTCGACCACAGTTCGAGTCCCGGACCCGGTGGCTTAAACTCACTCCGGGTGCATGTGTGTGTGTGCCCAAGATCCCGAGAGGAGAATGGAGGAGAAGGGATTGTGGCGTGGCCATCCCCCCTGGGGGGTGATTTCTCGCTTTCTGTCTCTCTGTCTCTGTCTGTCTGGCGAACACACGCGCCCTATAGCAAAAACCTCTCCAAAAAAAATAAATAAATAAATTGGTTACTATGTTAGTAACTGGCCATCTCCAGATACTGATATGCAGAAAATCTACAATATCTTCTCCCTAATCAGAATTGTTTAAAGATGGAATGAGTTTCCTTATGAGAAAATGTTTTTCTCCCACTTGTTCTATGGACTCATTCTTCAATCTGTTTTATCTGACTTACGGGGTTGTCGGGAAAATCACGACGCATCTCTGCATAGAAAAATATGTCATGATTTTCCCAGTGACGTAATATATCCATTGCAGATGCCCTATGTGCATGTCTTTTTCAAGTGTTTATTACAGGAATTTTTTTAAATTCACAGAAGTACTGAAAGTACTATAATAATTATCCATGTCCTCCATGCCCAACTTTATTAAGTAACGCTTTTACAGATCTGCTTTTTATCTTGCTATAGTTTGATGCATCTCCCCCCAAAATTCATGTATTACACTGGGGCAAGTCATTGTAACAGCATTTAGATAGGGGAAACATAACCTAAGTGCAGGATGAAGGGGGGAGCCTCTGAATCCTAAAGTGATTTGGATTAAATAACATCACCGGGCTAAGGCCTCCATGA
This sequence comes from Tupaia tana, assembly GCA_026018925.1. Taxonomy (NCBI): domain Eukaryota; kingdom Metazoa; phylum Chordata; class Mammalia; order Scandentia; family Tupaiidae; genus Tupaia; species Tupaia tana. Next base: position 9,297,692 of record JAKSZU010000011.1, on the reverse strand, counting down.
TCCAGTCTTGGTGACTTTACATGCAGAAGGAATGAGGTCGGAGAGACACAGGCAGAGACACAGGCACCCCTTCTCTCTTGCCACGTTAGCCACCAGTAGGAACACCCTCCCCAGACGTAGTCCCTTGGCCTTAGGCCTCTGAAACTGTGAGCCAAATAAATTTCTGTTCGTTCTAAATCACCTGGACTCAGGGATTCTGTTGTTAGCAACAGAACAGACCAAAGCAGGTCTCCTTAAAATGCACAATTTGGGGGGCCAGCAGGTGGCATAGTGGCTAAGGTGCTCGGCTCCCACATGGACAACTGCTGCTCAAGTCAGATGGCGCAGTGGTTAAGGCTCTGGATTCCCACATGGCTGACAGCTGTTCAAGTGGCTCGAAACTCACACCAGTTTTGTTGTGTGTGTGGCCAAAATCCCAGGAGGAGAATGAAGAAGGGATTATGGTGTGGCCAACCCCCGTGGGCGGGGGGGTTGAGGGGGGGGGGTGACTTCCCACTGTCTTTCTCATTCTTTGTCTCTCTGGTGAGTACATGCACCCTATAGCAAAAATCTCTTAAAAACAAATAAAATAAAATGTGTCATTTTGAAAATGTGGTTGAAACTCACTTGTCAACATAAACCCCATTCTCCTTTCTCTTGCCTCAGAGTTTGTGCTGCCCTAGAGTTGATGCCAGTCTTTACTACTCATATTCTTCTATCTGGTCGTTGCAAAAAGTCATGACACATTTTTGCATAGAGAAACAGAAAAATACATCATGATTCTTCCAACAGTCCAATATATTTACTGCACATATGTACCTGCTTCTTTTTTTTCTGGAACTTTTACTCTGAGCTACTTTCTTGCTCCAAACCCTTCAAGGGCACCTCAACTGCTGTGGTTTTTGCATCAAGTTCATCTGTAAATCCTCCTGAGAGTTTCGAAATTATATAAACGGACTGCTGGGTTGTCCTCAAGAACTTTGTAGATTTCTAGACTTGCTCAACTTTGGAGATATCGAGACTCAGGGCTGCAGAGTGCTTCGTTGTGGGGCTGTCCTGTGTAGCACGGGAAGTTGAGCAACCACCATGGCCTCCACACACTGGATGTCAATAGTGCCTGCCCCACTAGTTGTAATAACCAACGATGTCTCCAGACATGGCTGTATCAACCGTGAACCTTTGCCGGACACATACCGCCTCACCCTGGAGCGTAAAGAGAGTATGATTTTCAAATGCAAACCAACCAACTCAGGGCCCACCTCCTTCATGGGGCTCTGATAACCTTCTGCCCAGATAACCCCAAGGCCAGGTACCAGACAGCTAGCGAGAGCTCTATGCCCTTGAGCCCACTGAAATGACTTAAATGAGCCAGGGTTAGTCTGCGTGCTCTTCCACCGACTGCAGTCTCTTGACCACAGTTCCCCCCTCTTTCTCTGACCAGCCCCGATGGCTCGTCATGCACCTCTGTGTGAGTGTGCCGCTCCTCTGGGGAACTGTACCAGCTATCTTATCAGTTGTCTCCTGATGGTTTGATCTCGATATACCCCAACTTTTCTATCATGGACCATAATTTAAAACAATGGCCAAGCATTTGCTTTGGCAAGTTTCCCAGACTGAGAATGTCTAGGTTAACATGAAACCTAGAAATCTGTATCTTAAAAGATACGTAGGAACTGGATAGCGGTGCAGTAGTAAAAGAGAATGCTCTTTGAGGCTGACTCGCTTGCGAGGGTTCTGGGTTCATATCCAGAATCCTCCCTGAATACACCAGGCATGTGTGTGTACCTGTGCCCTAGGGCCGGCTGAAATTGGAGGGTAGATGGTGGTGTCCAGGCCCTATCGGGGTGCTGTCTCTCTGTCTCTCACTTACAGAAAAAATTTTAAAAATAAACTTTGAAAATGATCTAGTGACGTGAGATCAGTGAGTTTGAGAGCTCCGACAGTTAGACTTTCCTCAGGAAGGTGTGAGCCTGGCATTGGCAGCCTTTGGCAATCTGCTCCAGCAAGCGGGAATTCCTCGTGTTCCTGGATAACAGGCTGCTGCCCTGTGCCCTTGTTCTGTAACCTGACCCCGACAGCATGCCGATCTCACTCTCTCCCAAACCTTTGCTCTAAGCACACAGGCTTTGCAATGACCCCTCAGAGTGCTAATCTCCTAGGTATTTTTTTAAATGATGTTTATTGAAGGAATTAACTCAGCACTTCTTAAACAGGACACGTAGGAAGCTGCTAAAACACCGTCCTCTCAGTTGCCTTAATACTTGATGAGCCCTCACTCAAACGTCCATGCTCATGACACGCCGAGGCGCTTCTCAGTTTAATTTGTATCTGTTGCTATGGTTATGTGAGTCCTGCCTCTCTCCCACACTGGACTGAGGATTTCACGAGGTCAAAGGTCAAGTCTATTTTTGTTCACATCCACATTGTGCAGGGTCTGGTAATAAACATTTGCGACCAAATAAATGACTCAACTAATTAATTAAGCAATTAATGAATTACTATTTTGTCTCTTCCGACTTGATCTCAAACTTCCGCAGATTATTTCCTTTCTAAGTTTCCTTTCAAGCCTCATGAATATAGTTACTTTTCAGCAGTACATATTGAAATAATAAATGACGAGTGTTATCGGTCGTTCTTTGCAGAGACTGAGCTGCAGGGGCCAAGGACGTATTCGTTTTATTTTTAAAAGTGGGCAGACTCCCTTTGAACAAAAAATAATTTCATTTTAAAAAGATGATGTTATTTATGGCCATTATGTCATCGCTTATTCAGAAGGGACAGATTTAATGAAAACTGAGCGTTGGAACCTAAACCCCAAAACTATCCTTGCATTTGACAAATGCCGTTGTTATCAGGGTAATTTCTAAAATTAAATCAAATAAGCAGAAAGTGCTTTCTGACATTCTACATTTCTATTTCATGTATTGAGATATCCTGCAACGGGAAAAAAATAAAACAAAACACACAGGGACTTGGAAAGTTAATGAAAAAAATGGAATTAAAGTGTGAATTTATTTTGCTTCAAAAAAGTTTTTACGTTCATGCATTTTTATATAATATGCCTCTTCCATAAACTGTAAGCATTTTTTTTTCTTTATCTGCCTGTGGACATTCACCTTTGCATGTGTGTGATTGAAAGCATTCCCCCAATGGGGTGTGGTCACACCATAACCCTTTTCTTCCATTTCTTCATCTCTTCAGAATTTTGGACATGTATGCACACACACTCAGCATGTTTTTCAAGCTGCTAGGACTGGGATATGAACTGTAATCGGCCAGGTGGGATCCAGCTTCTGATGCACTGTGCTCAGTCACCAAGCCATGGGGCTAGCTCTCCGTGAGCTTTCTGAAGACCTCACTTATTCATTCCCTTAATAGATGCTTTCCTACTTCAACATCTTCATTTCTTACAGGGGGATAAACAAAAACAAACCAAAGAAAAAACTCTCAAATGCTAGGAATTTTTTTTTTTCTTTCTGGATTATAATTCTGTGTGCTTAGAGAAGGCTGACCATAGAGTTCCTTGTGATTATTCCCAGTTGCACCCTACTTCATCCACGGGGCAAGTGGCGCCTCGAGGCTCTGAGTAGTTTGCTACACCATCTGGGGGGCAAGGGGCTCCTGAGGTTTGAAGGACAAAAAGCTTCTTTACTGTGCTTTCTGTCTCCATTATTATAACACAATGCAGACCTAATCATATCCCCAAATTTAGATAAAATTTGTACGCAAATTAGGAACACCTACAATAAAGTGCTCTATTACAAAAATATCCCGTATGCATTATAGAATAAGTCAGTCCTCGCTCAAAGAGTAACCGTGAGGCACCTGTCAGTTTCCAAGAGTCAAGAGAATGCTTTGGCCATAGTTTGTGTATCTGTCAGCACAGATACCCCCCAACACTCTGTCCTTTCTTAGCTGTATAGACCTTCAGACTTCCTTGAGAAGACAAATCTGTACTTCGAAATTTATATTTCCAGGCTTGAAAACAAAAGCGTACTTGCTGGGTCTCAAAGCAAGAAAGACTTCATCCTAAATGGCTCCAGAGGTGATTGCTATTTAAAGAGTCAAGATAAGAGCTGACGAGTACTCCACTCCACTGGCACCAAGGAGCAGTTTACTCCAGATGGCGTCACCACTCAGTCCCATTCAGCACTGGCTCTTTCTCTCCCTCAGCCTTCTTCCCCACCTGGATCCTGTCTCTTCCTCTTCTCGTCCCTGGCTCTCCCCTCCTCCTTACCTAGTGTCTCTGTCTCTCTCTCTTCCTCTTCCATTTTCTTCTCTCTCCTCTTTTCTGTCCCCTGGAATGCCCTCTTCCCTCCTCTCTTCCTTCTTTCCTCTTCTCTGTCTTCCTGTTTAGGATTTGGATCTGCCATAGATCCCTGTAAAATCAGATGCACTCGGGGCCAGCAGATGGCATGGTCATTAAGGTGCTAGATTCCTGCATGACCAACTAGGGTTCGCATCCCAGATCTGAGGGCTTGCTTTCTTACTTTTCTTACTTTCTCTCTCTTTCTCTCTCTCTCTCTCTCTCTCACTCTCTCTCTCTCTCTCTCTCTCTCTCTCTGGTGAGTGCTCATGTTCTATAGCAAATTAAAAATAATGGTAATAAATTAAATTAATTCTCTAAAGATATAAAATTAAATTAGATGCACTAAAAACAGCTGCCCAGAGGCACCTCGGAGCCAAAGTGGAAGGATTTGAGAACCCTTTCTCTGTCATGATATTGAGACTTCTTCATCATTTACAGAAACTTAGAATGGATGTATCGTGTCGTGGGAATTGTTCCAACAATTAGGCTTACCAGCCTGCAGTTATTACAAAGAGGACAAGGCTCTCAGCGTCTTCACTTGCCTTTATTACCCTCTCTCTCTGTCTGATCACTACCTGGAGAGGAAGGATCCCACCGAGGCCCAGTCCTGGGCCTCTCTGTCTAGCTGAGGCTATCAAGGCCTGCAAGACAGCAACACAGGAAGTGCAGAAGCCTCCAGAAAGGTTAATCCCCTAGCTTTCAAAGATTATGGCTCTAGGACGTAAGGAGAGTGATGGAGGATTCATCTACCTTCTCTTTGCTTGTCCCTCTCTTGTTCGTTGCCAACTGAATGGGTCAGAGGCATTCCTGGTTTTCCTGGTGGAAAACTACTGCTAAAGGTGGAGGTCTTATAATAGAACTTGACTTCTTTTGTTTCTTGTATTAAAAGGAATTATGGGGTCCAGCAGGTCGTGTGTTATTTAAGGCACTGGACTTTCACAAGGTCAACTGCAGTTCAAGTTTCAGATCTGGTGACTTGAGGATCATTCCGGGTACTTGAACCTGTGTGTCCGAAATCCTGAGAGTAGAAGGGAGGAGAAGAGATGGTGGAGTGGCCACCCACTGGGGGTTATTTGTCGCTTTATATCTCTGCCTCTTTCCAGTAGTGAGCACACTTACCCTATGGCAAAAATCTAAAAAAAAAAAAAAAAAAAAAGATAAGTTTTTGTTGGGGGAGGGAAGGAAGAAAACTTAAAGAGGACAGGCAAGATGCTAGCTTACATGTGATTTGGAATCACTAAGGCACACAAGATGCTGTGTAGGTTGGCATGCCTGATCTTTGCGGCCAGTTTGTCATAATTTAAAGACAGCTACATCTGCAGATCAGTTTCTGAAAGCCTCATAAATTAGCATAGGCGTAAGTCCTTTTTGATGACAGATCGCACTTTTAAAAACCAGCTTCAGTGATATATAGTGAAAATATAATAAACTGTCCATAATTGCAGTGTGCAGTTGGATAATTTTGACATCTGTATATGCTATAAAACCATCATCACAATGAAAACAATGATTACCTGTGACCCATAAAGTCAATTTTGCCTTTTTTGATAGGCTATTTTTTTAAACAGTTTTAAGTTCACAGTGAAATTGAGAGGGAGGATTTCCCTGATGGTCCCTGCTGTCTCTCCATATTCCCCACTAGAATAGTTCACTGTTAGAACTGAGAAACCCACATCGATGTGTCAGGACCACCCAAAGCACTCGGTGTACACGAGGACTCATTCTGCTGCTGTGCATTCCATGGGCCTGGACAAATGTGGAATGACATGTATCCCCCTTTTGTAAGGCCTTATCATTACAGTCTCACTGCCTGAAAATAATTTCTCTGTGTGGATGAACAGGTGAAGCTTGGATGACTTTTTCTTGTTTTCTTGTTCTTTTTTTGTTTTATTTTTTATTTTTTTAGGATATTTGCCATAGAGCATATGTGCTTGCCAGAGAGAGAGAGCCAGAGAGAGCCAGAAAGAGGAAAAGTGAGAAATCATCCCCCTGGGGTGGGGGCGGCCACACCGCAGTCTCTTCTCCTCTATTCTCCTCTCAGGATTTTAGGCGCGCACACATATACGACTGGCAGGAGTTTTGAGTCACTGGGTCTGGGACTCCAGCACCAGTTGGCCATGAGGGAGCCCAGCACCTTAATCACCACACCACCTGTTGGCCCCAGATGACTTCTTAATACGATTTTGTTTTATTTTGATTCGACCAAATAGACACCACTGGCTGGAATATAAAAACAGAAGAAAAAAAAAAATCTGTGAACCCAAATCCAAATCTTTGTTTTCTTCTGAAGTTCACTGATGATGCCTCAGCCTTTTTCTTTGTCTCTTGTTCAATAAAGTTTTTTACTTTCTGATATAGCATGTATATAGTTTTATTTTATTTAAGGGCAGTACACTGTATGATACAGGGGAAATGTCATTCTTCCAAAGATAATTTAAAATATAATCTACTTTCACATGTTTGTAGGCTGTAAGAGAGAGTTAAACATTTTTTGGCAATATCATTTCAATCTGACTCTGGCACCCCAGTTCTGATAACATAGTAGTTAATGTTGGTGCAGGAGGAGTCCTATCATTGGGTAGTAAGTTTTATTTTACACTGCTTTCCCCTGCATCTATTTGTCCTGACTTTCTTTTTTTTTTCATTATTGTTTTTAAATTTTTCCAGAGAGGCCATGGGCTCATTGGAGAAAGACAAAGAGAAAGAGAGAAAGAGAGAGAGAGAGAGAGAGAAGCACCCCTCCCCACAGAGTATGGTCACAGTGCAATGCTTTCTCCTCCATTCTCTTCCTTCTTGGATTTTGGGCATGTACACACACATGCCAGGTGTGTTTTCCAAGTTGCTGGGTTCGGGACTCCAGCTGTGTGGTAACCATGTGGCATCCAACCTCCCTAACCAGCACACTGCAGGCTAGGCCTGTCCCCACACTCTTTCAGTTGCTTGAACATGTCAAGTATTTTCCTCCCTCAAGGTCTATGCATTTCTTCTCCTCTCTCAATGCTTTTCCTTCCCATCCTGTACCTGAGTACGCTCTTCCTCTCTTTGAGGACTTGAATTAAATGCAACCTGTATTTCGTAACCACCCTGACTAAACTTTCTGCCTGTTACTCTACTTCGCAGCATCTTGCGCTCTCCCTCCAGATTTGCACTGTCCAACACGTAGCCACTAACTGCATATGGGTATTTACATTTTTTTAAAGTTTACTTACTCATTTCTTCTAGAAGAGATAGACAAAGAGAGAGAAAGAGAGTCAGACACACAGAACTAGGTACACCCTAGAAGGCGCTTGTGTTACAGTTCACCCTAGTCTCAGCCAGCAGGATCGTGGGCATGTGTGGGATCCCAGGACCTCTCTGAGAGTATTTCTATGCTACTCTACTTCCTAAAATCAATCAATGGCAATAAGAAAATGGAAAGAAAAGCATAGAAGAGGAAGCACCATTTTCAACGAAACTGAGAAACATCTGTAAGCACAAACTATACACTAGAGCTGCTCAGGGGAATGAAAGTTAGATCGTGTTGGTGACGGATATCAAGAGTAAACATACTCCAGTGTAGAGTACTCGGGGTGTAGGCCCTATCATGTTAAAAAGACGAGCCATCAGCCCCTTGCAGCCATGTCTGGGTGTGGGAACTGCTTGGGGACTGGGAACATCCTCAGATCACCTGCCATGAGACAGAGAGGCAGGGAAAACTGGGGCTGAACGAAAAGCAGTGCAGACACATGATCTTCGTGGAAAGCCAGTGGCCTATAAAGAAGATAGAGGTAGTCACCATGAACTGAAACACACACTCAATCCCTTCCCAAAGCAAGCGCTCGTGCACACGCAGGTGAAACGTGTTGTCACTCTTGGTCAGAGGGGGCAATTGAGCATTTAGCTCAAATTTACTCCAATCTTGGAGGAAAAGTGTCTCCTGGCCTGTAAAATACCCTCTTGTACTCCTCATCCAATGTTGTAGCAAATGCTTGACTCAGAAAAAAAGCTGCCCTCACTTAGTGATAAGTAACAATCAGAAAAGAGCCAGCCTGAGAAATATGCGTGGAAATAACCAGACAGGAGGAAGAAAGATGCATGCCAAACAAAAGCCAGATGGAGAACATACGTGAGAGGAATTACTTTGCAAAGCAGGACAACAGTACAAACAAACATCTATCCAGAGTCTGAGAATTTTTTTAATGGCGTCTGCAAAACTCAGAGCTCCAAGAGATACAGGGATCAAAAAAAGACATGATAAGGCCATAGAAAGAAACGTGTGCCGAAAGAGTTCCAGCAAAAACATGGAAGAAAAAAAATATTCATTACAAAAGCTAAAGCCACAATGAAATTAAAATAAATATTGCTGAGAAAGGGCGACGTGAAGGACAGGCTCAGAAAAACCAGAAATGCACAAACTAAGTGGAAAAGTCAAGGAGTTTCAGACAAAGTAAGGTATCAGGGATCAATACGCCTGACATTAGTGAATCCCCAAAAGGAACCTGAGTTAATGAAGGAAAAATAAAATATTAAAATATACAAGATGAGACCTTTTATAAAAATAAAAGTAGATACATGTCTTATGTTTGAAAAGACACACTGCATCCTAGGAAAAACTGATACAAAATGATTAATCAAAATATATCCATTAAATTGTGAGGCTTAGATAATTATAGATAGTATCCTACAGCATCCAGCAATTCCTCTATATCTCCTCCTGGGCCTTCCGGGGAATAAACAAGTAAAACAAATATACACACACACACACACACACACACACATACACACATCACACATATACACACACACACACACACATACACATACATATACATATGTATATATTTTTTGAGACAGAGAGATTTTTGCCTTAGGGCACATGTGCTCACCAGAGAGACAGAGAGAAATAGAGAGAGAGAAAGTGAGAAATCATCTCTTATGGGCATGGCCACAACCCAATCCCTTCTCCATTCTCTTCACAGGATTTTGGGTATGGATGCACACATGCCCAGCATGAGTTTCAAGCCTCTGAGTCTGGGACTAGAACTGTGGCCAGCCATGTGGGAGTCCAGCACCTTAACCACTATGTCACTGCTGGTCCCTACAGGTATTTTTTTCAAAATATCTGTATTGGGGAACCAACAGGCATAGTGATTAAGGCACTGGACTCCCACATGGCCAGCCGCAGTTTGAGTCCTGGACCCCCGTGGCTTGAAACTCATGCCAGGCACTGTGCTTGCATACCCAAAATCCAGAGAGGGGAATGAAGGAGAAGGAGGTGTCCCCTGGGTGGATGATTTCTCACTTCTTATCTCTCAGTCTCTGGCAGCACATTCATCCTAAAGCAAAAATCTCTTTTAAGGAAAAAAACAGGGACCAGTAGATGGCGTAATGGTTACATTGCTGGACTCCCACATAGTTGTCCATGGTTTGAGTCCTGGATCTAGTGGCTTAAAACTCACACCAGGCATCTGTGCTTGCCTGCCCAAGATCCTGAGAGGAGAATGGAGGTGAAGGAATTGCAGCGTGGCCATCCTCCCTAGGGGTGGGGATGGGGTGACTTCACTTTCTTTCTCTCTCTCTCTCTGTTTGTCCTGTGAGCACATGCATTCTATAGCAAAAATCTCAAAAACAAGCAAACAAACAAACAAAACTACCTATAGGCATAAGAAAAAATAATCCAACTAGGTTGAAAGTTTTCTAAAGCAATGTGCACAGCTCCTCAAATGTGCAAGAATGACAGAAGCGTAATATTTATAAATACTCTGGAAAAAAGAGAACCTGATAACTAAACTGAGATTTCCAAAAGATGAATGGAAAAAAAATAATAAAAGATTGAAAGTGTTTTTTAATAAATTTAGACAAAGAGCTTTGAAAATTATGGCCACAGAAACAATATAATGCTTATTAATGTTGAGGAGGAGCTAGAGAGTGGTAAAACAAGAAACTATATGAGGGAATTATTCATTGGAAGTTTCCTTGAAGAGTAGAAAGCTCTCTGAATACACTGGGCACATTCTAGCCCATGACTTGGGACTGTCTGAGGCTGGGGGTGGAGCACAGGGTCAAGACCCTTTAGGGGGTACTGCTTCTCTCTCTTTTTTATTCTGCCTCTCTCACTCATGAAAGAAAGACTCTTCAATAAAATTTTATTAATGTTGAAAAAGTAGGAAGTATAATAAAATGTTCTATTTGGCAGTTAAGTTTTTTCTGAAAAACTCCTAAAAAAGTGAATTACTAAAATAAAAACATAATTATAATGACAGTCTACAGTTACAAATAAAACTTGTCTACTCAATGTCTGAGTAATATTTAACTTAAAAAAATAGTAACTGAAGAAATCAAGAAAAACAACACGAATAATGCACAGGATCACTCTACTACAAACCAGCAAATTGTGGACTTGCCAAGATTTATTGTAACCTGTGTTAGCTATCCCATTGAGAACATGGCTGCCCAACGGTTCTCAGTACAGTTCAGTTCCTCATAAATATAGGTGCCAGGAGATGCCTCATCACCAGAATTTCTTGTATATTATAATTCCCATGCAGTGCATAAAACACTCTTATAGCCTTACTCTATGAATCAAATCAGTAGAGGTGGGCTAGAGGACAATTGAAGAAAGCATTCCTTTGATTTCTTCACCATTCATAGAATCAATAGCTATTGTCTGAAAATGAAGAATAAAAAAAAAAATGTATGTGTGTAGTTAAACATTCGTATCTATCAGATGGAAAACACAAACTAACTACACAAGCATACATCCCCAAAGAAAGAAAACGAAAGAAGTGTTTATAAAAAGTGACCTCTTATCAGCATGGCTCTTCCCTGAATGACCTCCTGATTTTAATCTATTTTCTGTTGCCTAATAACCGAATACCCAAGTATGGATGATTTATAAAGAGCAGACATTTAGCTACCTCATGATTTTAGAAGGTCAAGAGGTTGCCTCTGGTGAAGGTCTTCTTGTGGAAGGAGACTGCGGAATCCTGAAGTGGTGAGACAGAGCGAGAGTGTGCATATCTGTGTCTGTTTCTCTGGGACTGAATACTCTTCTTGTAAAGATATCAGGAGTTACTACTGGGACCCTACCCTTGTGAAATCTCCATTTTATCTAACTCTATTCACCCTCTAAAAGGTCCCACCTTTAAATACTATAGTCAGATTAGGTCTCCACCTTCTTAATACCATCATGATAGGAATCACATCTCAACACATGTGCTTTGGGGGGGACACATTCAAATCATAGCATCTCCCCAAGACTTCCTATTACCCCACGCTTTGTTTCTGTTGCTCTAATTAATTTCCTCATCACATATTATATATTAACTTATTGTTATGTATGAGTGAAAACAGAAAGCATAATAGAAAATATGATTATAGAATCAAATTAATAAATATGAATGAAATTAACTCAGCTACTCAGGGAAAACAACCTCACATTTTGATTCTAAAAGGTAAACTAGAACCAGGGAGTAGCACAGTAGTAACAGAACTGAACTAGCATGGGAAAGGTCTTGGATGCTCACCCTGTGACCTCCCAACCATACATGTGCCAGTGATCAAGAACTGTCAGTTGTTCACCTTACATGAATGATCCATGCTCTTTTAAGCTAAGTCTTCTCCTTCTCTAATAGGGTTCCTTGAAGCTATAAGCAGATGATCCATGCAAACAAAAGAATGGGTCTGATGTGGTCTAGAGAGGGAGAGAAATGTTATCAAAGGAAATGATATTTAAACTGAGCCCCTAAAGATAAATAGAACCTAACCAGGTTAGGAGAAAAATACTGAGAGAAGATAGAAAACAGTTGTGAGTGTCTTATGGGAGGAGATGAATAGCAGTCTAGACTAAGCAACAGCATGTGTGAGCAGAATATAAAAGAGAAAAATGCCAAATGCCACAACCTTGGAAGAAAGGATCATTGCTATAACAGACATTTAAGTTAACAGACACTGTATGGGAATATTTGTTACTAAATTATTCACTCCCTTACCAAGACTTACTTAAACTCTAATGTGCTAAGAATAATGCTATGGACAGAGCCAAAATATGCAAAGTTCTTGGCCTCATGGACCTTACAGGAGAGTAAGAAGTTGTGAAAAAGTAATAAGTACACTGAGTTTATGATGAAAATAAAATGGTAGAGTACTACTGAAGCATATAGCAGACAAACTTAATTTAACCTGAGATCAAAAAAACCTTCCTATAAAGAGTAACTTGTAGGCCCAGCCTTGGTGGCACAAATGGTGGTGTACTGATCTGCAGTAGTGAAAACCACATTACTAACCATGTATTTAGATCCCAAGTTGACCTGAAGTACACCAGGCACCAGTACCCAAGATCCTGAGGGCTGGGAAGGGGATAGTGTGACAAGATTCTGTAGAGAGTGCCTTCCTCAGGAAATAAAGTTTCAAAACAGTCATTTTTTAGAAGATGACTTGAAAGAAAATGAATAGCTCTTTAGGTGAGGTGGAATGATCAAGGAATTTGTAAAGGTATCTGAGGTAAATAAAGGTGTTGTGTTTGAGTATCAAGAAGAAATTTGCTTGGGCCAGTCCATGGCCTGGTGTTTGGAGGACCTGGATCCCACATGGCCAGGGTCCCAGAACTGGCAACTTGAAAAACACACTGAGTGTATGTGTTCAAAATCTTGAATGGAAGGAAAAATAGAGGAGATGGGATTCCCTATAAGAGATGCTTTCTCTCCCTCTCTCTCTCTGTCTCTCTCTGATGAGCACATGTACTCTATGGCAAATTTAACAAAATAAGTCCAGTATGTCTAAAACAGAGAAAATCGGAAAGAAAGACAGAATGAGAGTGAGAAAGAGAGAGAAGCGCAAGAAGAGAAGGCAAACTAGAAAAGTAGACAAGGCCTAGTACCCCATGTTAAAGATTTTTTGTAATTTCTTTGTTTTTTTTTTTTTTTTTGAGAGAGATATTTTTGATATAGGGTGTGTGCACTCATCAGAGTGACAGAGAATTTGAGAATTCACCCCCCCCCCCCCAATGGGGATGACCATGCCAGAATCCCTTTTTGTCTCAGGATTTGGGACATGCATGCACATGCACCCAGCTTGAGTTTTAAGGCACTGGGACTGGAACTCAAACTTGGTTGACTACATGGGAGTCCAGCAATATAACCATTATGCCATCTGCTGGTCCCAGTTTTTAAAAATTTCTAAGTACATAGGAAATTATTAGGAAAGAGGGTTAAACAATCCATCGTATGCATTTTTTTCTTTAATTATCATTTTTTTCTATTTTAAATTTTTGTATTTTAGAAAACCAATCTGGATATTGCATAAAAAATTGTTTGGAGCAGCTAAAAATGAAAGTTGTGGAAATTAAGTGTATTTGGTCATCCTCCAGTAATAAATAATTCCACAAATCTTAGTGACTTAAAAAACAAAAATGAGGATCCAACAAGTGGTGGGATGGTTGAGGTGCTAGACTCCCACAAGGCTAACCATAGTTCAAGTCTAAGACCCAGCAGCTTGAAAATCACATTGGGTATGTGTACATGTGTGCCCAAATCCCAAGAGGAGAATAAAGGAGAAAAGACTGTGGCATGGCCATTGCTCCTTAGGGTTATTTCTCACTTTCCCTTTCTCTGTCTGTTTCTGGTGAGCACGCACACCTTATGGCAAAAAAACCTGAAAATAAATAAATAAGTATAATTTTTTTTAATTAAAACAATTTCCTTACTCATGTTACATATTATTCATGAGTTCTGCTCCACATCAACCTTCCTTGAAGATGTAGACAAAAGTTCACAATGGAGAGTTGTTGCATGCCATAGCAGGGGTAAAGACACAGGGCAAACCATCCAACAGCTCTGCACAGTGGAGTGTCCTATGCCCTGTCTGCTGGCATTTAATTGTCCAAAGTACATAACTATTCCCAGAGGCTGACAAGTGAAATACTTTCATTTAGCTGAATGAAACACACCTAGAATGATTGTAAACATGTCATGGACTATCATACCATTTAGGATGTAGCAAAATTCTAGGTTAAAAAAATAATAATAATAAAAAATGTGCAGTTGAGAAAGTTTTAATTTAAATTCAAATTTAAACTAAATTAGAATTACAAAAATTACTCCATTAATTTGATGCAAGTGTTGAGGGAGATGCAAGTGTCAGGATTCACTTCCCTGTGATGAGTACAACATTGGAGAGGGATGAAACACAGACATGTAGCGCATAGCTGGATAAGATTAGAAGAGAGGTCTGGGCCAAACAAACAAATCTTAGAGTTTTTGACATCAGAATGGCACATGAAGTCAGTGGAAAAGAGACATTTGTAGATGAGCACAAGCAGTTTACTGATTTTTTTTCTTTCATTCTTTTTGTCCCCTCCCCCCCTTTGAGAGGATAGTTATTTTTTTGTTTTTGTTTTTTTTTTTTAGTTTTTTGTTTGTTTGTTTGTTTTTCAATTGTTGCTCTAAAAGTGTCATGTCCTGGAACCATCCTCATGTCTAGGCAGACTTCAACAGTTGGTCAACCTATGAAAGGAGAGGCATGAATAAAAGGACTGTCTAAAACAAATGTTTAAGAAGACAGCACAAACTAAGTAGGTAGAGGAAGAGGAGCTATCAAATGGTACTGAGAAAAATAGCCATGAAGAAAGAAGACAAGTCAGAGAAATATGAGAATTCAGAAACCACAGGAAGAAACTCAAGGAAAGTGACTGGTCAAATGGAACCAAATGGGCCAAATGTCAGGTAGGAAACAAATTAAAGTGCCTACTGGTTAGAGATCGGAAAACAGATGAAACAGGACACCCTGATGTTCCCGTCTTCAGGCAGAGAGCAGCCAGAGAGGGGAAGGCTTGTACAAGCATAGGAGGTTGACCTATCAGGAAGGAGTCCTGGTATAGTGACCAGATACAGTAGATAACATGGCAGGTTCTAAAATAGCAGAAAAGAAGTGGTGTAGATCAAGTTTCTCGGCCCAAACTTTCCTCCACACCTCCTCAGGCTACTGGATTTCAGAATTCAAAACAAATTCATTTAACACGTAAGAGGAATCACAAAAGATCTTGCCCAATTATACAAATGCAAGATATCAATAAAACTGTCTCGTTCAAAGGTAAATAGAAAGGAAATAGTCAATTTGGGGCTTGTGAAGAGACTGAACTATAATTGTAGATGGACTACAAAAAACATTAAAAATATTTTAACTTTAATAAAATTATTATATTCAATAAAATTTAAGCACAAATAAGTTAAAGTTGGTTGTTTGTATTCTTTGGTTTTGGGTTTTTTTTTTTGGCTTTTGAGTTACATATAATGTGGGTATTAACCCCTCATCAGATGTATGGTCTAGAAATATTTTCTCACATTCCGTAAGTTGTGGGCTACTCAATTATTAACAATTGATCCTTTTTCATGCTGAAGTTTTTTAGTTAGTGTAATGCCACCTTTCTATTTTTGTTATTATTGCTCATGCTTTTGGTGTCAGATACAAAAAAGTCATTGTTCAGTACAATGTCTAGAAACTTTTCCCCTGTATTTTTTTCCTATGATTTTATTGTATCACATTTCATATTTATGTCTTTAATCCATTTTCGGTTGATCTGCATATATGTCGTGAGAAAATAGTATAATTTAATTCTAGATAGTAGATAGTCCATTGTCTCAACACCATTTATGGAAGACTTATCTTTTCTCTTTTGAGTATTCTTGGTTCCCTTGTTGAACAGCATATGATCATATGTATGTGTGTGTGTGTGTTTCATTCTAGGCTCTCTATTCTAGTTCATTCTTTAATATGACTGTTTTTTGTTTTATTCTTAAAGAATTTTTTTTATTTACCCTTATTTGTTTTTTTAATTTTTATTTTTATTTGTCCAGAGAGGGACAGAGTGAGCGAGTGAGAGAGAGAGAGAGGCGGAGGGGGGAAGGGTGTGTGTGAGAAAGCAAGCCTCCAGGTCCAGGACTTGAACCGTGGTCAGCCATGTGGGAGTCTAGCACCCTTTTTTTTTTTTTTTTTTTTTTGAAGAGGTTTTTGCTATAGGGAGTGTGTGCTCGCCAGACAGACAGAGAGAGACAGAGAGACAGAAAGTGAGAAATTACCCCCTGGGGGGATGGCCACACTGCAATCCCTTCTCCTCCATTCTCCTCTCAGGATCTTGGGCACACATGCACACGCGCCCAGCGTGAGTTTTAAGCCACCTGGTCCGGGACACGAACTGCGGTCATCTACGTGGGAGTCCAGCGACATAGCCATTACGCTAACTGCTGGTTCCTGGGAGTCTAGCACCCTTAATCCACACACCACCTGCCAGCCCAATATGTCTGCTTTTATGCCAATACCATACTGAGATTTTTTGAGAAAATTTTTTCCGCCTGAGAGACAGAAAGAGAAATCATTCCCCAGGGAAGATGGCTATGCTGCATTCCCTTCTCCTTCATTCTGGTCTCAGGATCTTGGGCACTTGTGCACACAAGACTGACATGAGTTTTAAGTTACCAGGTCTGGGACTATGTGGGAATCCATTGTCATAATCACTACACCATCTGTTGGTCCCCCATACTGTTTTAATTACATCGTTTTGTAATATATTTTCAAATCTGGGAATGTGATATCTCCAACTTGTTCTCAAAATTACTTTGGTTCTCTGGAGTCCATCGTGGTTCCAAACAAATTTTAGAATTTTTTTTTTTTTTTTTTTTTACTTTTGTAAAGATGCCTTTAGGATTTTGAAAGAAATTTGTTTAATTTATTGATCACTTTAATGAGTATGTTGTGGAGCCAGCCGGTGGCATAGTGGTTAAAGTGCTGGACTCCCACATGACCAACTACAGTTCAAGTTCTGGACCTGGTAGCTTGAAAATCACACTGAGTGCATGTCCCCAAAATCCCAAGGCGAGAATGGAAGAAAACGGACTGTAGCATGGCCAACTCCTCTAGGGGGTGATTTTTCACTTTCCCTCCCTCTCTCTCTTTCTTTCTCTCCAGTGAGCACATGCATCCTATGGCAAATCTTAAATAAATAAATAATACAACAAAGAGTATGTTGTTTAATTCCCATAATTGTTAATTGTTCTGTTCTTCTTTTATTTTGATTTGTAGCTTCATTATGTTGTAATTGGAAAATATTAGGAATAATTTTTATCTCCTTAAATTTATTACGATGTGTTTTGTGACCTAGGCTGTGATGTATTTTAGAAAATATTCTATGCACACCTTTTAAAAAATGAATTTTCTATTTCTGTTGAGTGAAAGGTTTTGTATATGACTATTAGGTTCATTTAGTTTATAGTTTATTCAGTTCTACTATGCTGTTATTGATTTTATGTCTATTTCTTATCATATCTGTCAATGTTTGTTTCACATATATAGGTGAAACAAACTGAAAACGTCCAAAAAAGTCTTTGACTTTTGACAATTTAATCATAATTTGTCTTGGTATAAACTTTTTTGAGTTCAATTTATTTGGCACCATCAGGCTTCATGAATTTGGATAACCATTTCCCTCTGTAGATTTGGGATGTTTTCAGTTTTTCTTCAGGGAAGTTTTTATCTCTTATTTTTTATTCTTAAAGGACAGTTTTTCTGGATAAAGTATTCTTTACTGTAATTTTTTTTTCTCAGTACTTTGAATATATTATCTCACTCTCTTCTTTCTACAAGATTTATACTGAGAAGTATAACAGTCTCATGGTAGTTCCCTTGTATGCAATGAGTTACTTTTCTCTTGCTGCTTTCGAAATTCTGTTCGACTTTTGACAATTTAATTATAATTGGTCTTGGTATAAACTTTTTTGAGTTAAATTTATTTGGCACCATTAGGCTTCATGAATTTGGATATCCATTTCCCTCTATAGATTTGGGATGTTTCCAGCCATTCTTTCTTTAAATAAGTTTTTATTTTCTCTCTTCTTCTTTGATTCACATAGTACGTATATTGGTTTCCTTGATAGTGTCCCATAGTTTTGTGTTTTGTTTGTTTTCTAATTTTTGTCAGAGAGCATGTGCACTTGCTAGAGAGACAGAGGAAGATAGAGAGGAGGAATGAGAAAGCATCCCACAGGGAAAATGGACATATTGCAATCTCTTCCTCTCCTGCTCTCCCCCCTTTCAGGATTTTGGGCACTCATGCTCATGTGCCTGGCATGTTTTTCAAGCCTCCAGATCCAAGATTTGAAACACAGTTAGCCAGATGTAATCCAGCTGCCCTACCCACCACACCATAAACTGGCTCTATTTTTGTTTTTGTTTTAGTTTTAATGTATATGTACTTTTTTTTCATTCTTTTTCTTCTTGTTCCTAGAATTGGATAATTTCAGATGACTTGTCTTCTAGTTACTGATTCTTTACCTTTCAGTTTACTCATTGTATTTTTTGACTCCAAGATATCTGGTACTTTTTTATTCTTCATTTTTTTACTTGGCTTTTCATTTTGTTCATGTACTCATGAATTGTTTTTCTGATTTTTGTTGTCTGTGTTGTAACTTATAACTCATTAAGCTCCTTTAAAGTAATTATCTTTAATTCTTTGTCAAGCACTAAATGGATCTTTCATTTTTAGGCTTCATTATGTAGCTTTATTCAGTTTTTAAAAATTATTGTTTCGGGACCAGCAGTTAGCGTAATGGCTATGTCGCTGGACTCCCACGTAGTCGACCGCGGTTCGAGTTGCAGACCCGGTGGCTTAAACTCACGCCGGGCGCGTGTGCGTGCATGCCCAAGATCCCGAGAGGAGAATGGAGGAGAAGGGATTGTGGCGTGGCCATCCCCCCTGGGGGGTGATTTCCTGCTTTCTATCTCTCTGTCTCTCTCTGTCTGTCTGGCGAGCGCACGCGCCCTATAGCAAAAACCTCTCCAAAAAAAGAAAAAAAAAAATTATTGTTTCATGTTTGCCTGATTCTTCATGATTCTTACAGGTTTGTACTGGTATTCGTGCATTTGAAGGACCTGTTCCAGCTTTTATAGACTGATTTTGGCATATAAAGACCATTTCCAGTCAGTCTTATCAGAGCCTGGGCTGGCCAACTGATAAGATCTGTGGGCAAACCAGCTGGCAGTGTCCATGGATGGGCCTATTGCTGGGACCTGAGGGTGAAGCCAATATGCCAGCCAGACAACTGGAGTTGTATCCACAGTGGGCAGGACTGGAGCTTGGACTATGGAGGGTAATGTTGCCACTAGTTCCAAAAGTAGGCAGGAATTTGGCTGAGCCCGTGGGTTGATGAGGCTAAAGCTGTGTCTACAATCAGAGCTATGGCTAAGGGGTCTGATCCCTGGGTCATAGGTAGGCATTGCTCCTCTTGGATCACCCTGATGTATGGAACTGCTCCTGTGTCAGTGGTTGAGTGGGGATGGAAGCAGGTTATGGGGATGCTTCTGCATCTGCAATCGATCCATGATCTGTAGACCTGTTACTAGAGAATAGACCAGATGGTTTCTGCCAGGATCATGGGTAGGTATGGCTAATGGCAGGACCACAGGTAACTAGGACTGGAGCCAAGTCTGCAGGGGGACAAAGTTCCTTCTAGATCTGAAGCTGAGATTATGAACAGTAAGTCCTCTGCTGTGGTCCTATGCCTACTGTCTCAAAGTGGCTTTTCTTAGTCTTGGCTCTACTGGGATGTCACAATCTCCTATCTAGATCCTGAAGTTTTCATAAAGACACTTTTGTCCCTGGATCATATCAAATTGGTGCGTTTTTTGCTCTTGTTAGTTTGGTTTTGATTTTTAACTTGTTATGTGTGCTTGTCAGAGAGAAGACAGGGAAAGGTGGGAGTGAGATAACTCACCACAGGAGTTGGGGGGTTAAGCCTTTCTCCTCCATTTTCCTCTTGGGATTTGGGGCAAGAATGTACACATGCCTGGTGTATTTTTCAAGCCACCAGGTCCAGGACTCCAACCATGCAGCCAGCCATTTGAGATCTGACTGTCTTAACCACTACACTATCGGCTGACTCAAACTGGTATTTCTTTAGGTGGAAAAGGGTTGGAGACTTTCTATTTCATTTTGCTGACATTAATCTCCTTTTAAAATTTCTTTTATTGGTATTCTGTTGTTATCACCACATAAGTTCCATACCTATTTTACCAGGTTTTTCTCTAAGTATATTTTGAGTTATTTTAAATTGCACTTTAATTTCAATTTTATGTGCTAATTGATGATATAAAGACATAAAATTTATTTTGCATGTTAATTTTGTATCCTTTGATCTTACTGTACTCCTGAACTCAGTTTTTATTATTTTTTAGATTTAGTTTTCAGTTTTGTTATAAGGCATGTGTGCTCACTGGAAAGAACAAAGGGAGAGAAAGTAAGAAATATAGACCCTCTGGAAGTATGGCTACACCACAATCCATCCTCTTCCCAGGATTTTTGGGGTGCATGCACATGTGCCTGGAATGATTTTCAGGTAGCCAGGTCCAGGACTTAAACCATATCATCAGCCATGTTGAAGCCACATGCTTCCTGCTGGTCCCACTCACTCTTTGTTTTTAATAAATTTTATCTTGTAAATTCTTTGGAATTTTCTACATTGATAATTATGACATCTGCAACTAGGGACAGTTTTATTTTGTTCATCCAGTCTTTATACCTTTTCTTGTCTTATCTCTTTTCTTTGTGACTTACAACACTGGTTGAAGATTCAGTAGCTATGTGAACAGCTGGTGGTATAGTGGTTAAGACAGCCAGATCCCACATGGCTGGCTGCATGGTTGGAGTCCTGGGCCCAGTGGCTTGAAAAACATGCCAGGCATGTGTGCACTCATGCCCAACATCCCAAGAGGAGAATGGAGGAGAAAGATTTGTGGTGTGTCCAAACCCCCAACTCCTGTGGGGAGTTATCTCACTCCCTCCATCTGCTATATAACAATGAGAGTTGACATTCTTGCTTTATTCCCATTATTAGAGATTATTCACCATCAAATCATAAAATTTGATATTAGCTGTGCATTTTTTTCTATTATTGATTTCTAATTTGAGTTCATCATGATTGAAAAACAGACTCTGAATGATTTCAATTATTTTAAAATTGTATTATGGCCCAGGACAAAATTCATCTTGGCATATGTTCTGTTGGCACTTGGAAAGAATGTATTCTGCTATTTTTAGGTGGAGTGTTCTATAAATCTCAATTAGATCCTGCTGGTTGATGGTGTAGTTAAGTTCTTCTATATTCTTATTTATTTTCTGCCTAGTTGTTCTATCGATTTTAGAGAGAAAGATGTGGAAGTCTCCAACTGTACTTGTGGATTTTTTATTTTTCCTTTCAGTTCTCATTATATGCTTTACCTACTTTGCATTTCTGCTGTTTAGAATCTGCATATTTGGAGTCATTCTATCTCTGGTCATTTTCTTTGCTCAGAATATCTGCTTTATCTGATATTAATTATCTACTTGAGCTCTTTCTGGATTGATATTACATTAATATATTAGTATTAGTATCTTTTTCCCATCTTTTACTTTCAAACTGCATATATTATTAAATTTGAGTCGCTACACAACATGGGTTTGTGTCACTGGGGTTTCTTCATTTGCTTGCTTCATCAAAAATAATCCACTCTGTCTTTAAATATGTAATTAGGTCATCAATTTTTTAGGATTATTTATTTAATTTAATTAATTTATTTATTTTTAGGTTTTCTATTCAGCATATGTATTCACTTGAGAGAAACAGAGAGAGAAAGAGAGGAAAAGTGAGAGAGCAAGCTGCCAGGTCCAGGATTCGAACCAGAGTCAGCCATGTGAAAGTCCAGTGCCTTAACTACCATGCTTCCTGCTGGCCCTAGATCATTACTTTAACTATTTATATGTTATGGCTTGGGTGAGATATTTTATTTTTATTCTGTATTATGTTTATGTTTAATTTTTGTTTCTCTGTTTTCTCTTTCTGCCTTCCAGTGGGGTATTCGGACATGTTTTAGAATTTCATTTTGATTTGTGTGTAGTGCTTTCAAATGTATTTCTTAATATAGCCCTTATATTGGTTGTTTTAGGTCTTCTATTAAACATACATAATTTAGGCAGTCTATTGTCCTTTACAATTCAAATCATATTGCCCTTTACAATTCAAATACAGTATAGAAATCTTATTTTTCTTTACTTGCTTTTATCCTTTACACACATAATATAATTATCTTAAATATTTTCTCTACATACATTACAAAAAAGAATGGCTGAAATTTTCCAAAATTTACAATAATATATATTTTTAATATTATAAAATAATAAATATGTATGTTATACAAGAATATATATATATATATTCTTTTTTTTTCTTTTTTTTTTTTTTTGGAGAGATTTTTGCTATAGGGCGCGCGTGCTCACCAGACAGACAGAGAGAGACATTAGAGACAGAAAGCGAGAAATCACCCCCCAGGGGTGATGGTCACGCCGCAATCCCTTCTCCTCCATTCTCCTCTGGGATCTTGGGCACGCACGCCCACGCGCCTGGCGTGAGTTTTAAGCCACCGGGTCCGGGACACGAACTGCGGTTGACTACGTGGGAGTCCAGCAACATAGCCATTACGCTAACTGCTGGTTCCCTACATATATTCTTTATATATGAAAGTTTATATAAAGAATATATATTTTATATATATTTATATAATTTTTTAAGGTTTTTTTCCATAGTGCACATGCACTCTCCAGAAAGACAGAGACAGTGAGAGAGAAAGTGAGAAATTGTCTTCTCAAGGAGGATGATCACACGGAAATTCGTTGTCCCAGATTTTTTTTCCTGGGATTTTGGGCATGCACACAAACACATCCAGCATGAGTTTCAAGTTGCTTCAGTTTGGGACTCAAACTGCAGTTGGCCATGTGGGAGTCCAGCATGCCCTAACTACCACTCTACTTGCTGGCCCCTATATTTATTATTTTTATATACATTATATATTAAAAGGATATATTCTTGTAAATATTTCAGCTACTAGTTTTTCAAGTACTTTTTTTTTTTTTTTAAGAAAGATTTTTGCTATAGGGCATGTGCACTTGCTAGAGAGACAGAGAAAGACAGACAGACAGAAAACAAGAAATCATCCCCCGGGGGGATGGCTATGCCATAATTCCTTCTCTTTCACTCTCCTCTTGGGATCTTTGGCATGCATGCACATACTCCTGGCATGTGTTTTAAGCTACCTGGTCCAGGACTTGAACTGCGGTCAACGACATGGGAGTGCAGTAATGTAACCATTACGGCATCTGCTGTTTCCTCAAGTACTTGTTTAACCCTATATTCTTTCTCCTCTCCTTCTGGGATTCAGCACAAATATTACACCTATTATTATAGTCCCACATATCCCTGAAACTGTATTCTTCTGTCTGGTTGGACATGTTTGTTTGGTCCAGTTTATTTTCTCCATGTTGTTCAAATTGGATAAATTTATTGCTTTATTTTCAAGTTCTATTGTATTTTTCTTCTCTCCTGTAAATTCTTCTTTGAGCCAATCCATTCAGCTCTGTTTTGTTTATTACAAATTTTAATTCTAAAACTCCCATTTGGTTCTTCTTTTTTCTTTTCATTATTTTTTCTGAAGTGTTCTGTTGTTTTTGCTGAAACTTTTTATGTTCTTTTTGTAATATGTGACTTTTTATGAAAACCAGGACATTTTGGGTATCATGCTATAAAACTCTGGGGTCTTATTTAAAGCCTATTTGAACAGGCCTTCTCTAACACTCTCTACTGAGTGAAGGGGATTCCACCTGACTTCTGACTAGTGGGCTGGGATGGCCTAGCTTCACCTTTGTTGACACCTGGGGGAGAGTTGTTACTGTTAGGTGGGAGTGGGGTGCTTCAACCCCACTAAGCCTTCCCTGACACTAACCTGGCAGGCAAGGCATCTTATTACTCCTCCTGACGTGGCCTCCACTAATATCATGGGAAGGGGTTTGGGTGGTACTGTTACTACTAGGGAGCTCATATACCCTTTAGTATAAAACAAAGGTCACTAAGAATTATCAACAAATATTGTTGAGATATTACCTAACCTACTAGAAAAGCAGCAGATTAAATTTCTGTATATATAATATTCTAAAATAAATTTCAAATAAAATAAGTTTATAATTACTTAAGTTAAAAGTAAAACTACGCTAAAGAAAACATGGAAAAATGACATAATCAGGATGGAAATAAATTTTTGAATTCTATATGCAAATGATACTTACCTTTAATATATAAAGTTTACAAATTTATAAGAAAAATATGGCTACTATAAGTAAAAAAAATAAGTAAGGGCAGGCCCAGAGAGGTCATTTGTCTGAGAAGTATTTCATGATGGGCAAAGTATTTGTACAAGCAACATGAGAAATAGCGATGGACTGTCTTAAAAAATAATTAGAATAATAATAATGATTGGGGAAAACATAGAAAAGATATTGAATGTTGAAGCGGGGAGATTAATGTCTCTGTACTGACTGACATGCATGGCATTCCCTTTTGAAAAAGTAATGTAATACAATGTAAAGTTATATGTAATTCAATGTAATATAAAGAAGAATATGATGATAATAAAAAAAAAAAAAAAAAAAAAGAATATAAGTACCTAGCAAGTAAAGGAAAATGATCAAAATCTCTAGAATTGGAGAAATAAAAACTGGACAGATTCATTTCTTTAAGTTTCAGTTTGAAATTTTTTGGCTTTTTAATTAAGCCTTTATATAAATATATAAACATATATCAAATTGCAGGTGTGTATTCTGAGCTAGGTCCTAACTTCCAAAC
This sequence comes from Tupaia tana, assembly GCA_026018925.1. NCBI lineage: Eukaryota > Metazoa > Chordata > Mammalia > Scandentia > Tupaiidae > Tupaia > Tupaia tana. The sequence goes on along the minus strand of JAKSZU010000011.1, from coordinate 9,272,732 downwards.
CCAGTTAGGGTGTGAACCAAATCAATACAACCTTTTGGTGAACAGTTTGTCAGTAAGTATCGAAAGTCACAAAGATCATTACCTTGTCTTTCATTTTTTAAGTTTATTTCTTCCATGAGCAAGAGCGACAGAGAGACAGAGAGAGAAATAGGCGTTCTCAATGAAATCTTCACATTAGCTTCAGTCAGGTCTGAATCATTGGCACAAGTGCATCTGGCGTGTTCAAAGAGGTCTCTGGACTCAAATCTGGAATTTTCTCATGTGAGTTAGCCTTGGAAAACATTGTGTTACCATTGTGTTACCCTCAAATCATCATTTCTTTTCAGCAAATTACTCCAGTTTGGGAAGTCTTCTTTTATTTTTTTGTTTTTGTTTTTGTTTTGTTTTGGAGAAGTTTTTGCTATAGAGCGTGTGCGCTTGCCAGAAAGACAGAGAGAAACAGAGAGACAGAAAGCAAGAAATCACCTCCCTGGGGGGATGGCCACGCTGCAATCCCTTCTCCTCCATTCTCCTCTCAGGATCTTGGGCATGCACATACATGCGCCTAGCATGAGTTTAAGCCACTGGGTCCAGGACTCGAACCACAGTCAACTGCATGGGAGTCCAGCGACAAAAGCATTATGCCAACTACTGTTCCCCACTTTGGGAAGTTTATCCTAAAAAATTAATGCAGAGAGTCATGGAGAAGAATGACTAATAATAATATTAATTATTATTATGAATAATGCTAATAATAATATTAATAATAGTAAAACACTGTAGAAAACAGAAGAGCCTAATGGTGAAAATATCAGTTAAATCAAGAGTACTATATTCATAGACTAGAAATGTTATGTGACTATTATAACTTACATGGTACAAGAATATTTACTGTCATGAGAAAAGTATTGATAATTTACTATTAAGTAAAAATAAAGAAATTATATCACACAGCAGTTTAGACGCCAATGCAATTTTAACGGGTAAAAGTATTCATGGAAATATATTGAGAAAACACACTAGAATATTAGCACTTGAAAATTAGGTACTGGGATGAAGATTTGTTTGTATTTTTCTTTTTTACATTTTGATATTTTTAAAGTGTAGTACAATAAGGCACACTTTTATATTTAAAGCAAGATAATAACAGCATCAGTACTTCTGGGGACACCTTTAACTGATTAATGATATCATCTGAGATGCAGGCTCTTTTTAATTTTCCGTTCTGCCATTCTCGGCATTTTGACTTTCATTTTCACTCGTGTTGTTTCATCATTATAAGATAGCTGTTGTATCTGTAGACAGTACACAAATGCTCCAGGCTAGAAGGAGGAAGAGAGCCCACCACGTGTATCCATACTCCTTTTTATCAGTACTGGTAAAAATCACTTCAACAGACTTTGCTCATATCTCATCTGGGCATCCAAAGCTACAAAGAAAACTAAGAAATAAGTCTTCAATTTTGCAGACTCTTAGAGTAAATGATGGCAAGAAAGAAGGAGCCAGGAATGGGCACAGAGTGAGCCAAATGCAATTTTTACATAGTATTTTTTATGCAGAAAATTAAAAGCATATTTTGTAGAGTGCATGGACTGAATGTAGTGACAACCCGAATATGCAAGAACTGTGTTTTGCAAGCCCTGTAAAAAGCATTGGTGACATCAAGCCATTAAAAGGAGTTAGGAGATGTACTTAACAAACTATTCCAGCTCTGATTCCTACATTGCAGGGGTGTGACACTATAAATTATGTGTCTTTATACCAAGAAAAGATAAGAAAGTTGGTGTCGAGCATGTAAAACTCTTCCATAAACTCATTAATCGGCACTTGGTTGTATGGAACATGGAAGAGCACATCTGAGCTATGTTTGGTTGCATAAAACTTAACTCAGTCATTCAGTGACTGGAAAAAAAAATGATCAAAAACCAAGATTTGTCATTCAATTGAAGGCAACAAGCTATTGCACAAAGAGCCAAACCACAAGGTCAGAAGATCTGAGAGTTCTATCAGACTGTGGCACTACGCAGCTGTGTGCCCTGTATACGAAATTAACATAGATGAACTTCACAGTTTCCTAATCCTAAAATCAAAGTTTATGCAGAAAAGATCGCTTAAGTACTTTGAGCATGAAATGTCTATATCTTATTATAACTGAAATCTTTGACAATTAACTACTGCTAAGGTAATGAATCACAGGAAACCTCTACTTTGAGTTGACAGAAAGGAACACAGAGAGATCTAGAAGAACAGAGCTGTTCAGAGTCATTGGCTCTGGGTCAGCTGCTGTCATTCATGGTAGATGGCACAGTCCACTGGGGAAATAAAATAGACACAAACTTCAAGAACTCAGTAAACCCCTATCAACCTTATTTTTGCACAACTGCAGAAATGCAGTTTAGTAAGCCCTGATCCCAACTGCGCTGACTTGGAGTCCCCGTTGATTGCATTTTACAAACTAGAAAGGATATAGTTAGGAGTGAAATGACATAATAGTCAACAAGCTGCTTCAAGAGTCACTAAAATCTTTGAGTCCAGGAGTCAGAGGCTGTGCAAAGAACTTACATTGGTAACAAAGCAGTGCATCAACTTTCAGGTTCAATTGAAAGTAATGACTGTCAGTACAGGCTGATTGGGACTGAAATTCTTATTCTACCATCTTTAGCTGTGTGACAGTTAGCAAGTTCCTTAACTTGTCTGTGCCCCTTAGAACTCAGTGAAATTTTACATTTTTAGCCCAGTTCCTTAGCTCTAGGTACTTATTATCAGACAAGTAAATTTCAGTTCTTCAAACTCAATGAATTTGCAATTAAGCTTATAAGCTCTTACATACTGAATTTGCAGAAATGTACATAAATGACAAAAGTGTAGAACTATAAAGCTTAGGGAAGTTTTTTATGGAATACATGTTTAGAATAAATATGTAGTTTTGCAAACAGTTATTGACTGAAATCCTGAGCTGCTTTTTAGTGCAGCATAGATAGCCCTGTTCTTGGATTAAAAACACAGGACAAGAGAGAAACACATTGGTGTATTCAGTTTGGAGTATGTGCTTCAGCAAAAACTGACAAATTAACTGGAAAGGGTCATGGACACAGAGATGAGATGGTTTTTAACTATAGTCTCTTCCTCTTTTCCTTGCTAGAAACCTCTTCGGGATACATAACAGGTGGTCCACTTCCAAGTCATAAATATGGAGAGTTAAAATGGACTTTTGAATCAATAAGGAAAGGTTGCATTGTCCATTAAATGGTGTTGAGACAGCTGCCTAACCATTTGGAAAAACAAAGTTAGAACTCGATCTCAAACCAAAATAAACCACAAATGGGTTAAATATTTAAAGAAAGGAAGAGACAAAAAATATATCAAAAGAAAATACAGCAAATAAGTATAGAGTGATGGGAAAAGTCTTTATGAGTATAATACTAAGAATAGAAATGATAATGGAAGCACGATTGTTGATTACATTAAAATGTAAACTTTTCTTCTTTATTAAGAAAAAAGGAAAAAACCTTAAGAAAAATCACTTCAAAAAGAAAAGGTCACTTCAATATATCAGATTAAAGAGCTATGATCCTGTATATAGAAAGAGTTCTTATAGATTAATTAGGAAAAAGATGACCTGTTCTCTCTTCCTATGCAACAATGGAAGAGATACATGATAACGGCCATAAATAAAGTATTTTAAAAAGAAGAAAGACAATGAAGTCGGTCCCATGGATTATTGGTTAAAGGAGGCCAGATTTCACATGGCAAACAGCACAGTTTGAATCCCAGACTGGTTGCTTGAAAAATATGTTTAGGATGTGTGTGTGTGTGTGTGTGTGTGTGTGTGCCCAAAGTCCCAACAGGATAGAGAAATGGAAGAGAAGGGATTGTGGCATGACCATGCCCCATTGGTGGGTGCTTTATCCCTCCTTCCTTCTTTCTGTCTCTCTTTAGTGAGCACATGCATAGTGGCAATTAAAAAAAGAAGAAAGAGGACATAAGATTAATAAACATGAGCAAAATTCAGACTCAGATGTAATCAGCCACTTTTTCTTTTTCTTTCTTTTTTTTTTTTTAATCAGCCACGTTTCATTTATCAAGTTGTCATAGACGAAAAGGGACAGCACCTCATATTAGGAAAAACAGTAGGCAGGCAAGGTACAGGTGAATTCTAGCAATGTAAGTACATAGAAGTTTCTTAGAGAGCCATTGGTCCATGTTAATGTTTCAGGGGAAAAGTCTTTGATAACTTCTAAGTTTTATTCTTAGAAAATTTTCAATAACATGCCTGGAGATTGACAACCAGGATGTTCACTGCTGCATAGAATTTCCATATAGGATATTCAAGAGACACCTGTCATCTGAGGCTGGTTAAGTAATTAAGATTTAGCTTACATAATAGAATCTATAAACTAACTAACTAAATAAATAAATAAATGTGTTTGTATACAATGGTATCCACAAGTGAAAACAACTACAAAATAGGGACATAGTGCATGTCATCTTTGTGTCAAAATCTTATATCTTGCTATGTTTACTATTTCAACACACATATGTGGAAAAATATTCCTATGTGCTTTAAAGTAAGTGTCCCTCAAGCCAGGACTGTTCAAGACTGTCAAAGTCATGGAAAACAAGAATGACTGACAAACTGTCACAAACCCCAAGAGTCTGGAAAGACATCCAAACTGAATGTAGTTGGTACACGAAATTGGATCTTGGGATCACAAGAGGACATAAATGGAAAAACTGATGAAACCCAAATAAGGTCTGGAGTTCAGTTACTACTCATATATCTGTCAGATTCTTGTCAGGACAAGAATATCATCACAATGTAAGGTATGAACAATGGAGAAAATTGTGAGGTGCATATGGGAACTCAACTATCCTGGCAACTTGTATAAAAATCTATGAATAAAAAGTGTATTAAAAATATGAAGACATTAAAAAAATGTGTATACCCAAGGAGTGAGATTAGAGTAAGGAACAGAAATCCTTCCAGATTCTAAGCGTACAGTGCTGTGAACTGATCACATGTGTTATTTAGTAAAAGATAAACTGATTTAAAAATAAAACAATATTGTAGAAGTTTACTTGCAAACATCAAATACTAAGAATAAAGCATATTATAATATAGCATGATCTTATTTAAATATATTTTAAAGTTGATTATTGGTTTTTGCTTACTTTTATATTCTAATTTTAAAATCACTAAGAATTATTCATAAGATAAAACATAATGTAAGTTTAAGGCACCCTTGAAGGCAGGCAAGGGGCAGGTGGATTCCCAATTCTCTGGTTGAAATCAGGGGTTTCCTAATCATGCACTTGTTCCTTAAAGCACAAAAAAAAGGGGGAGGAAAATCCTCCTTGTCGATGGTGACTTTGACTTTTTCTACTAGTCATAAATTTAAATGATTATTCTGTTATCTGTCTTGTCTATGCTTAATTTAGACTATTCAAATCACAATGGTGAGGATGAGAGATGTTTTCTTTTTCATTACCAGAAGGTGCATCACCTAACAGAGAAAGGAAAAGAGATGGGGAGTAAACATCCCCAAACAGGGCATTCTCATGCCACAATCCCTTCTCTTCCTCCATTTCTCTGTCTTTGTAGGCATTTGGGGCACATAGTCACACATTCCCATTGTGGTTTCTAAGCTATCAGGCCAGGACTGGAACTGTGGTCCATCCCGTGAGATCTGGGTCACTTAGTCCCTAGTCCATAGAGACAGCTGAAGATTAGAATCTTGATATGAATTAAAAAGTAGAAGAGGGAGAAGGAGAGAATAATTTATCAGTATGAAACATTATGTCCTGCTGGGTTGGTTACTTATAATTTTCAGAAAAAGTGACAGCCAGCTGAACGAAAAAAATATGTACAAAATAACAAGCCTTAATACTGCTATTGAAAAATTGAAGGAAAAACGTAAACAACTATTTTGCCTATTTCATGTTTATCACATAATTGCAGCACTACCATATTTGGAATAAATAACCTACTATTTGATTGCAATTATGACTGATTTTTATTGCAATATATTGGACATGAATCAACATAATGCAAGATTTTCATATGCTTGTCTTGCCCAGAAATGAATTTGCTAGATGGTGTCCAAGATATACTTTGGTTTTATAAGAATGTAAATACGACATTACTATTGAGTTCCCAGTTGTTTTTAAGCTCATAGAGATTAAGCAGTGACCAATGCCAGAGATTTCAGAAGCCTTGGAGACAGAGCTGCTCATATCACTTTCCCATGGGTCTCTCACTCCTGAGGACCATATTTCAAAATATATTTCTGTGAGTCTCAGTGACATTATGGTTTTCAAGGACCTCTTCACAGAGTCAGTGGCTTATGCACAATAGGTGTTATCAACAAGCCAATTGAAAATGACAATATAGAGCGTAAAATGCTGTAACTGGTGAAAATACAACATTTTACAGAAGCTCGAAAGAAAGGCTTCTTGGAATCTAGGACACATAGAGGGCTTGCCAAGGTAAACAGCCCATCAGGTATGAGCTATGGAGGACAAACTTCCCAGGTGAATGGGAAGCCAGGGAAAGGAACAGTGCTCCTGGCAGGGGTGACTGTACTTTCAAAGGCCAGGAAAGAGGTGAGAAAGAGCATGGTGGACCTGAAGAACAAGGACAGAGCACCCACCAGAACACAAAGCACCAGAGGGGAGAAGGTAGGAGCTGGGCTGGAGTCAGAGGAGCAACCCCATCATGATGAGCTTTGAAGCCACTTAAGCAGATTGAATTTTATCCCAAGGGTGTTATGGGATAAATTTCTTCCTCCCAAATTCATATGTTGAGCCCTTAATATTTCAGTACTTCAGAACATGACTAAATTTAGAGACAGCAGTACCTTAAATAAGCAAGTAAAATTAGGTCATGATGTTCACCTCTAATCCAATCTGACTAGTGTCTTTATAAGAGGAGATCAGGACAACTGCTTGTTAGAAAACACAGAAAAACACTTAAAGACATTGGAGTAGACAAAGATTTATTAAATAAGACTTCTAAATTTCAGGCAACCACTCCCAAAGTAGACAAATGGATTATATCAAGCTAAAAAGCTGCACAGTGAAAGAAACAATAATTAGAGTGAAGAAACAACCTTCAGAAATGGAGAAAATATTTGCAAACTATGCTTCCAATGAGAGATTAAAAATCAGAACATAGGGACCAGTAGATGATGTAATGGTTATGTTGTTGTACTCCCACATAGTCAAACATGGTTTGAGTCCTGGACCAGGGGCTTAAAACATGTGCATGCATGCCCCAAATCACTAAGAGGACAATGGAGAAGAAGGGATTGTAGCATAGTCATTCCCCTGGGGGGTGATTTCTCACTTTCTGTCTCTCTGTCTCTCTCTGTCGAGTGCACACACCCTATAGCAAAAATCTCTTTAAAAATAGAAAGACAAGACTATATAGAGAACTCAAGCAGCTCGCCTGCAAATAAAAATCCAATTTTAAAATGGGCAATTGAGTTGAACAAGCAACTCTCTATGGAAGATTTACAAATGGCAAAAAAAGTGTATTAAAGATGTTCAACATTTCTCATAAAGCAGATGTAAATTGAAACTACAATGAGATATCACCTAACCTTGGAAATAATGACTTTGACTGAGAAAATAAGGAATGGAAAACGTTGGTGAGGCTGTGGTGAAAAGAGAACTCTCCAACATTACTGATGTGAATGTGAATTGTTATAGCCCCTGTGGAAAACAATACAGAAGTTCTTCAAAAACTTACAAATAGAACTACAGCATGACCCAGTAATTCTACTCCTTGGTATTTACCCTAAGGATAGGAAAATACTCAGAAACAACTTGCACATCCAAGTTTATTCCGGTATTATTCACAATTGCTAAGACATGAAATCAATATAAGTGCCCACTTAACAGACATACAAATGTAAAGGTCTTCATTGAAAATGTTGTGGTAATATCCTTGATTTGATTATCATGTACTACATGCGTTCTTTGAAAAATTGCATTACATGCTACAAAGATGTAAAGTAATTAAACATGAATAAGAAATTATAACATCAATGAATATATACATTTGCACTGTTTGTATTGCTTATACATGTGTCAAAATTATTTTTCTGTAATATTCTGTTATAAAGGTTTTTTAAACCTAAATAAATAAAGAAAGAAAAGAAAAAAAGAGAGACTAGGGCACAGGCACACACAGAAAACCATGTGAAGACACAGAGAAAAAATGGCCATCTACACACCAAGGAGAGAGAATCAGCAGAGGAAACCCACGCCTTGATTTTAGAAATCTAGCCTCTAGAACTGTGAGAAAATAAACGTCTGTAGTTTAAGCCAATTGCCTGTGGTACATTGGTGTGATCACTCTAGCCAACTCATAGCAATGACAAATAAGTGTTCTAAGAAACAGTAAGATGGAGGATGGATAGATCTTTTTGAAGAGAGTTAACCCCCATTCTGCTCAAGTTATTTCTAAAGATCCAAAAGGGTGAATCTCTCCCTAATTCATTTTATGAAGCCTTTATCACCCTTATCCTTAAAACAGATAAGGACAGGACAAGAAAGGAAAACTACAGACCAATATCTCTGATGAATATAGACACAAAGATTCTCAACAAGATACTAGCAAATCATATCCAACAACTTATAAAAAAGATCATACACCATGATCAGGTAGGCTTTATTCCAGGAATGCAAGGTTGGTTCAACATACGCAAAACCATAAATGTAATACATCATATTAACAAGAATAAACCTAAAAACCATATGGTCATATCAATTGATGCAGAAAAAGCATTTGATAAGATACAACATCCCTTCATGATCAAGACTCTCAGCAAAATTGGCATAGAAGGGCCATTTCTCAACACAATAAAAGCCATCTATGAAAAACCCATAGCAAACATCATCCTGAATGGAGAAAAGCTGAAAGCTTTCCCACTAAACACGGGAATGAGACAAGGATGCCCACTTTCTCCACTCCTTTTTAATATAGTACTGGAAGTCCTCACCAACGCAATCAGAAAAGAGGAAAAAATAAAAGGCATCCGAATAGGAAAAGAAGAGGTGAAACTCTCTCTATTTGTAGATGAATGATTGTATACATAGAAGACCCAATGGTCTCTAGGGAAAAATTACTGGAAGTAATATATGATTAGAGTAAAGTTGCAGGATATAAAATCAATATACAGAAATTGATAGCATTTCTATGTATGGGTAGCAGGCAGACTGAGATAGAACTGAAAAAAGTTATTCCATTTACCATAACCACCAAAAGTATAAGATATTTAGGAATAAATCTAACCAAAGAAGTTAAAGACCTCCACAAGGAAAACTATGAGAAGCTAAAAAAAGAAATTGAAAATGATACAAAAAAAGTGGAAGGATGTCCCATGTTCCTGGATTAGAAGAATTAATATAAGCAAAATGGCAATTCTACCCAAATTAATCTACATATTTAATGCAATGCCAATCAAAGTGCCAGACACATTCTTCACAGATCTAGAAAAGACAATCATAAAATTCGTCTGGAATCATAAAAGACCCCGCATTGCCAAAACAATTCTACACAAGAAGAGTGAAGTGGGTGACATCTCACTCCCTTACCCAAAAATATACTACAAAGCTGTGGTAATCAAAACAGCATAGTACTGGCACAGAAACAGACACGTGGACCAATGGAACAGAATAGAGTCCCCAGAAATAAATACCCAAACATACAGTCAACTGATTTTTGACAAGGAGTACCAGTCAATCCAGTGAGAAAAGGAAAACCTTTTCAGCAAATGGTGCTGTAAAAACTGGATTTCCACCTGCAGAGAGATGAATCTGAGCCCTTACCTCTCACCTTTGACAAAAATCAAGTCAAGGTGGATCAAGGATCTAAATCTAAGACCTCAAACTATAAAACTGCCTCCTGGAAAACACTGGGGAAACTCTGGAAGACATTGGTGTAGGGAAAGACTTTTTAAATAAGACCCCCAAAGCACAGTCAATATTCCCCAAAATAGACAAGTGGGATTATGTCTGACTAAGAAGTTTCTGCATGGCAAAAGACACAGTAATTAGTGTGAATCAACAGCCCTCAGAATGGAAAAATATTTTTGTAAATTATGCATTAGATAAGGGACTGATAATCAGAATATACAAGGAACTAAAGAAGCTGTTTGGAAAAAAGATTATCAACCCTATTAAAAGATGGGAGAAGGAGTTGAAAAAAAACTCTCTAATGATGACATATGAATAACCAAAAGGCATATGAAAAAATGCTCAACATCCCTCATCATAAGGGAAATGCAGATCAAAACAACAATGAGATACCACCTAACCCCAGTCAAAATGTCTAAGATTAAAATAACAAAAAATGATAAGTGTTAGCAGGGGTGTGATGAAGGGGGAACTCTTTTACACTGCTGGTGGGAATGTAAATTGGTCCAGCCACTGTGGAGAACAATTTGGAGATTCCTCAAAAATCTACAAATAGAACTACCATATGATCCAGCAATCCCACTCCTTGGTATCTACCCACAGGACAGAAGAATTATTCATTAGAAAAGTGCTTGTACATCGATGTTTATTGTGGCACTGTTCACGATTGCTAAGACATGGAACCAACCAAAATGCCCCCATACGAATAAATGGATTGAAAACCTATGGCACATATACTCTATGGAATACTATTCAGCCATAAAAAACAACAAAACCCTGGATTTTGACAGAAAGTGGAAGAATATGGAAGATTTACTGCTGAGTGAAGCAAGCCAGGCTATGAAGAAGAGACATTGTATGTCCCCACTTAATATATACCGAGTTTCTGCACTCTATGGCTGAAACTGATCGACTAATAGATATACAAACACAAGAGATGGGTATGAATGCCAGATGTGGTGTGTGTGGAGGAGTGGGACCTAGGGAAGGACATTTGGAGGAGGGATACAGAGGCAGAGCATTGACGGGATGGGGAGGTGTGGTGTTATCTGTTGAAGATATTTTGATCAACTGGACTGGGGAAAAATGTTCATATATTGAAATGTTCACTTTGTAAGCTAAACAATGTGATTGAATTTATATAAATAAATAAATAAATAAATAAACAAACAAACAAACAAACAAATAAATAAATAAATAAATAAGAGTCATTGGTTGGTGAGTAGGATGGATAGAGGGAGATAGACTAAGACAGGAAGTTCAAAGCCTGGTAGATTTCAGATGAGAGCGAAAGATTGCAGTTACTCTGGTGGTCTGTGCCGACAGTGCCCAGCACAACATGAGTGAGGGGAATGCCTTCTTTTTTTTTTATTTAATTTTGTTTTAGGGCACATATACTCACTGGGGATGAAAGAGGTGAAAGTGCCCCGCCACCACCACCCCAGGGAGGATGGCTATGCCTCAATCCTTTCTTCTTCATTCTCCTCTCAGGATTTTGGACACACACGCATATGTGTCTGGTGTGGTTTTCTAGATGCTATGTCCAGGACTCCAACCTTACACTCAGTCATGTGGGATCCAGCTATCTTAACCGCCATGCCACCTGGCTGGCCCCAGGATGCGGGCTCTCTAAATGGATAACACAAATTGTATGCCCATGGGTTGTACAATATACACTGCCCAATTGCAAGCCTATATGAGATAGCACTGATGACAGTGGACAGTTAGAGGAATCAGGAAGAAGTGAATAGATTTGAGAGAGATTTACACAAAAGAACCATGTTTCAAAATTGGCTGGATGCTACTAGTGATAAAAAGAAAGGAGTAACGGATGAAGCTGTTTTCAGTTTTGAACAAGTTGCCCCAACCCACCCATGGCATAAGAAACCAATAAGGAGGACCTATATTAGAGACGATGATCGGGTGTGTTTTGGCTTACTGTTTGAAGAACCAATGGGAACTTCCCAAGCGGAAATCTTCGAAAAGATAATTGGACATATGAAGATATGAACTTTTATATGCATCATGATTTAAACAGCCCACTATTTTAAATCATGGAGTTTGATAAGAACAGAAGGAATTATGTGTAAATAAGAAAATAACAAAGTGGGAATAAAAATAAGCTCTTTTGGCATCCAAAGTTCTAAGCCAGAGGCTTACTGTGGGAATGTACCAGGGAAAAATGGAGTTGTTCATTTTTTTTCCCTCTTCTACCCACCCACTAGTTGGAGGCATGGAGTCAGCTCTTTTTGTCTAATTCCTGGAAGTTTGGAGGTCCCCTGGAAGCAGACAGTGTATGCATGAAGTGATCTCCTCATTCTACCAGAAAATATGAAGTATCTATTGTTTGTCTGATACTATGCCAAGCTTCGGTTATCAGTAAGAAGTCAAGCTGCTCCTTATTCTCAGAACAACTCAAATGCTTGGACTGCTGCACAGCTCTCAGAATTACATAGGGGCCCGGCCTGGAAGAACAAGATTAGGTCTGTGCCAGTAATCAGAAGACCTCCTCCCAACAAATTCACATACCTGTCTTTACCAAGACAGGTATTCTTCCAGCGATGGGAAATCTGAGAAATCCTATAAACTTTAGTCCATAAACTCTCTGATTCTATGCCTCCAGAATGTTTTCTTTTACCCCTCTCTCAGCAAAAATCTTTGGAGTTTTGTTTTCTTCTTTCACTTAGTTGTCTGAGTATCAGAGGAAAAATATTTTCAGAGTTTCAAGAAGATGAGTGCTAACGCACCTCTCTATAAATACCAATAATCGTACTAAATAATCACATGGTACCGCCCCATTGACCGGAGCGCTAAATGGCAATAGACTGATAGATTCATGGTTTGACCCTATCTTGTTTTGTATGCTGGGCCCCCATACAATTTTTAGTTTGTCCTTTGTCTTTTTCCTTTCTGATGCTGAGCATTCTTAGAAGAATTACCCCTGATATGAAGGCTAGGGGAAAAAAATTAGTCTTGGGAGACTGGAATAGCTGTAGCATGTATAAGAGAAAATGGGGCTGGTCCTGTAGCACACTGGCTAAGAGCTCTGCACTGAGAGCTAGATTCCACATGGTGCACCAGTTTGACTCCTGGCTCCAGTGGCTTGAAAAATACACCATGGCCCAGATTCCTAATGGGAGGAAAAGGGATTGGGACTTATTGGGGAGTGCTTTCTCTCTCTATATCTGTACACATTTCCTCTGGCAATAAACTGTTTTTGTTTTTTTTTTATTAAAAAAAAAAAGATAAAGTAGACTCTTTGTAAGGGTCTTTGCATGACATTTTAGGCATGGCTACCGAAACACTTACTTAGAGCAACAGAAATGCTTTTGTTTATTATTATATTTTGACTCCTGAGCACATAGATGAAATTGCTTCAGGAAGAAAGATTTGAGAAAAGTCAAAACAAAGCCACTGACTTCCTTCATTCTCACAAAACCAAGAGTCTGACCACGTGCAGCTAAAGGTATTAGTTTGCAACCCAGAGGAGTACAGTGCTTGTCTTTATCTGAGCTGGAGTTCAGATAATGCTGGTTATCACTCCCTCCCCAGTATCTTTTTTTAGTCATTAATATGTCCTAGTTTTCTGTCTAGTCATTGGGAAGATAGGTTTGGAAATTACACTTTGAAAGAGAACAAGCTGGGACAGAAGAAGCTTCACGGAAACTTCAGTTGACTGCCTGGGAGAAGTCCCAGACATTAAAGGACAATAGAAATGGAGGCTTTCTTTTTGCCTTATTAAAATTTGTGCACAAATGTAGATATAACCCTGTTACTAGCCCCAGGCTGGTAAGGCCTGAAGACATTTGGACAACATGAGATAAGTAAATATATATCCAAATCCTTCTGAGAACCTGGAATAAGATTGCTTGGCTTTTTTTTAAAAAAAAGAATATTTATAATATAAAATAACCACTTATGTTGATTTTGACTTAAGATGGCAGTTTGTTCAGCTTAGCAACTCCATCAATAGCAAAAAATTCATATGTAAGAGATTATAGGAAAGCAAGAAGATTTATTCTTTTGGCAGAAAAAAAGGAGAATCACCAGCCACAATCAAGAAGACCACAATCCTTAAGAGAGCTATAAAGTCCAGTTCTAGAAGTAGTAGAGAAAATCCACAACTTATCATCTAACCCTGTCCCTGTGAAAGACTGGTGACCGCCCCCCACCCCCCTGCAAAGAAGACCTAGATTCAAATAGGAGGAAAGATTTAAAATGATTCCTTCCATCTCTAAGTCAAATTTGCTTCTAAGACATTGTTTTTGTTTGTTTGTTTGTTTGTTTTTTTTATGAGATTTTTGCTATAGGGCGCGTGCACTCCTTGGAGAGACAGAGACAGAAAGCAAGAAACCAACCCTCAGGGAGAATGGGCACGCCACAGTCTACTCTCCTCTCGGGATTTTGGGCATGCACGACAGACAGACAGACACACACACACACACACACACACACACACACACACCGTGAGTTTAAGCGTCTGGGTCCAGGACTTGAACTGCAATAGACTACATGGGAGTCACAAAGTAACCATTATGACATCTGCTGGTTCCACTTCTAAGTCATTCTAAGGAGCATTTCAAGTCCTTTTCCTGTTTCATCCTTAGTCAACACAATTTCAGCCTAAATGAGAAAGAGGCTAGGAAGTCTCTGTCTATAGAGATGTGAGCAATGTAACATAATTCTACCCAGTCCATAGGGAGAAGAAAAATTTTAGGACATATTCTCTACATGGGTAGATGTGTCACTCCTAAATGTCACCAACCTTTATTTTCTCATCATATTTAAACACAGATTCGCTGCCTAAAAACTTCCAGGTGACCTTACTGAGTGCATTGAGATTCTATCCAGTTCTTACAAATCCAATCTAGAAAGGGCAAAGTTGACCGGCAAAACCTCATTAATAGCAAACCCTCTATGACCCTTTAAGCACTGCTTCTCAACTGTAACATGCACACAGATCACTGGGGAGTTTTGTGGAAATGTCGGGTCCGATTCAGACAGCCTAGGGCCTGAGATTTTGTATTGTCAGATGATGCTAATATTTTAGCAGATAGACTGCCTCTATAAAAATCCCATATTTGGGGAAAAATCTCATGGCCCTTTCTCATCTAGAGCTGCAGGAGTAAACTATGAGCTACAGAAGTGACGGCTTTCCTTGTGCAGGACATGGGTTTAGTTCTAGGGTTCCTGCACTTAATGGACAAGCCTCATAGGTATGCACCAATTTGAAGTAAAAAAATATCAGGGTCTACTTTTGTGACATCTTATATTCCTTGCAGTTAGAAGATGCTATGCTATGAAATACTGAATTTATTCAGAACTCCACAATTATTGGCACGCTGACATGTTAATGTCCTAATTTCAAAAGGTATCATGGAAAAGCTTGGAAACTCTGTAATGTCACTTCAGGGAAGAGAGAGTACTACGTTGGGATTCAGAAGAGTTGAAATAAAGTCCTTGTTCTGGACCAGGCAGTGGTGTGGCAGTAATGCAACTGGATGGACATGGGAAAAGTCCTGGGTTTGCATCCCAGAACTTCCTTGAGTACACCAGGCATACGTTCGTGATACAAGACTGTTGAGGCTAGGGGTGGATTGCAATGTGAAGACCCTATCTGTCTCTCTGTCTCTTTCTTTCATGGAAGAAAGAAAGAAACTAATATTAATAAAGGAAGTCCCAGCTCTGTCATTCTCTTGATACATGGCTGAGTAATGACCTCTACCTTTCTGGTGTGAAGTAAAAGGAATGAGTAGGTGCCCCCTAGGAGTTCTTTCAGCTCATACTGAAACATAACTTAAAATTCTCACCAATTATTAGGAAGTTGCCTCATCAGGGGGGTAGAGTTAGTCATCCTCAGCACCAAAATCTATGGTTTCACATCTGTGAGAATGGGGAGGTGAGAGTGCAGTGGTTGGGGCACTGGCTTTGAAGTTAGACAGGGGTGGGTTCAAACCCTGGCTCCATGTGTTCTGTGAGTCACATGGTAGTACAAAAATGACTCAACTTGTCTGACTTACGGTTAGATCATTTGTAAAGGCTGATCCATAAATGGATAGGAAAATAGACCAGCTTTATTGAACTATTGGGTGCTCTGAAAAGTCATAAAGCATTTTTGCATAGAAAAACAGAAAAATACTTCATGACTTTTACAACCACCCAATATTTCAAGTAAAGTGACTAATCAATCTGTTTTGCCCAAGACTTGGGTTTCCCAAGAGTTGGAACTTTCTAAAAAGCAGAACAGTACTAAGCAAACGGGGATGGTTAGCCACCCAACTTCTTAAGATCAGTCTGAAAGGAGCCCATAGAACACAAAGAAAATGTGCAATGGATATTAGCCATGGGTACTAATAGCATATAAGCACCGAGGGTTCAGGTGAATTTCCATTTAACCAGAGCATGATCCACAATGGCTTCTTCAATACCTATCACCTTTTTAAAGGTTATATGGTTTCTTTTCTGAAAAAGAGAGAGGACTGTATGAATGTGGCATATCAGGCAATATAAGGTGACCAACTTTCTGCAATAAGGCTTTGAATCAAGGAGGGCATAATCTCTCAGTGACAAGACCTTCCGAAGACTGGTTTGGGAACTCTGATGTGGCCACAGGCAGACAAAGAAAGTCCCCGACAACTCTAGTAGATGCAGCACCCTCTAGGAATGTGAACAGCTGTCCTCTCTAACCCTCATGTCATGTGTTGAGGCTACGCCAACATCCCCTCTTCCATCAAAACATTCCGGAGCTCATCCTTGTCAGGCCGTATACAGATATGTCTCCTCGGATTAGCCTAAAGCTATCTCTCTCCATTGTCCCAGGAATTTGGGAATTATCCTGCTAGAATGTCTCGTGTGTACTCTTGCACACATTCGACTGGAGAGAACTCAGGAGCCAAAATCCCCTTCTCGCAGCACCCCTTCCCTCTAACCAGTTTCACTTAGGGAGATTTTTATCTCTTTTGCTTTCTCCTCTCTGCAACTGGGCCTCCCATTCCTATGGGCTCTAGGATCTAATTGCAAGCTGCTCACAAAGCTCATTTTTCTGGTTACAAATCTGCTAACCACACCAGCTTTTCCTATCTTTAATTATTCTTGGTGTTTTTACCTCCCTTTGATTTCTCCTGTGGCTGCCATGCCAATGCTTTATCAACTGAAATTTTTTCACCTTTACCCTAGACCTATGGTGACCTATCCAATGGTTTGTCCAGGACACTTCTAGCTCACATTTGCTGACCAAGTTAGTATTTAATTGAATCTCCTTTTACTCTCAGAAGTAGTCCTGATTTAGAAGACAAACTATAGGACCACTGGTGGTTTGGGGGTGAAAGTAGTTGGATTCCACATGACTGACTGCATGGTGTGATTCCAGGACACAGTGACTTGAAAAACACACCAGGTATCTGTGCTTGTGTGTCGAAAATCCCTAAAGGATGGATAAATGGAGAAGGGATGGCTGTGTGTGTGACCAATTCCCATGAGAGGTGTTTTCTTACTTTCTCTTTCTCTCCTTGATGAGTGCACATGCCCTCCAGCAAAATAAAATATTAAATTAAATTAAATTAAATTAAATTAAATTAAAAGTATAATCATGCTATCCAAAACCAAAATCCAACAAGATGAAAGTCAATTTTGTAGACATGGTAAAACATTCATAAAAATGGTATGGAACCGACAGTTAGCATAATGGCTGTGTCACTGGACTCCCACGTAGTCAACCACAGTTCGAGTCCCGGACCCGGTGGCTTAAAACTCACACCGGGCGCGTGTGCGTGCGTGCCCAAGATCCCGAGAGGAGAATGGAGGAGAAAGGATTGTGGCGTGACCATCCCCCCTGGGGGGTGATTTCTCGCTTTCTATCTCTCTGTCTCTCTCTGTCTGCCTGGCGAGCGCACGCGCCCTATAGCAAAAACCTCTCAAAAACAAAAAAATGGTTTGAAGAGGAAATTCCCCAAAATCCATATGGGTGAAAGTCTATCATCATAAAGAGAAACAGATACACATGGGCCAGACTTTTTTGCTTTGGGTGTAAGATGTTCAAAACACAAAATTGGACTTTAAAAGCTGAATTGTGAATTGAACTTTAAAAAAAAGAAAAAGATTAAAATAAATAAATAAAAGAGGAGCAAAGGCAGCTGGGGTAAGTGGACAGCTCACCTGCCCCTGTAGAAAGATCTGGGCTTTGGGATGCTAATGTCAGGATACCAACATCTCTGTTAATGGTGTCATCTCAGGAAAATGGCTTAGTGTGGCCAGACCATTAGCTTCATCATTTATGAAAAGAGAGAGTTCAGGGCCAGCCCCATGGCCTTGTAGCTAGGGGAGAAAGACCCCACTTGGCTGATTGCGGTTCAAGTCCTAGTCCTAGAGCCTTGAAAAACAGGCTGGTTTTGTGTGCATGCATGCCCCAAATCTGGACAGGATGGAGAAATGGAGGAAAAGGGATGGTGGTTAACCATGTCCCATTGGGGGTGCTCTCTCTCTCTCTCTCTCTCTCACACACACACACACACACACACCTCTCCACCTTTTTCTCTGGTGAGTTAACATATCTTCCAGTGATTACAAAGAGAATGTTCAAAGGCCTTGTCCATTGATTTTCAAACTATGTTTTGCAAAGCCCAAGGATTTTAGCAAAGATGTCCTGCAGACTCCTGGGAGTTCCACTTTTATCTGTTTTATGTAAAGTAATGAGCTCTCTTATAAGATTTTTTAATTTCTCTAAGATTTTAATATGTTTGAAGAAAATATTTTGATACTAAAGTAAAACTCAGAGTTTTTTAAATTAATTTACTTATTTTTCATTTCATTTTCTTTTATACATTCAATCACATTATTATTTCTCTTACAAAATGAGTATTTCAACAGGTGAACATCTCTCCCCAACACAGTCGACAAAACCACAAAACATCCTCAACAGACAATACCACACCTCCCTGGGACATCAATACTTTGCCTCCCTATACCGTAGACTCTTAAGGGTTAGAGAGTCTCCAAGCTCCCTCCCAACCCTGGCATATATGATTCTAAGGCCTTCATAAATGTCAGCAATTCGGAAACCTAAAGATGGAGTGTACAAAAGATCCCTCTACTGCCTGTAAAGCCCCACAGTCATTTGCTGTTAAGGGCAGAACAAAGGAGTCTTAGGCTGGTGCACTGGGAGGCAGACCAGGGTTTGTCTAGGCAAACTGGGGTGTAATGGTGTGGCTGTGAGCTGTCTTAGTTGAAAAGACATTCTAGGCTACTGAAAAAGTGTTCCCAGAGATATTCTCCTCCACTACTCACAGAGACAGAGATTCCAAATAAGTCCAAAGCTGATTATAGGTTTAGTAGGCTAACTAGAATGGTTGACCACTCTCAATTCAAGCCTGGTATCTATAAAGTATTACCAATCTATCTTAAACTCTTAACAACCACAATAATTATAAAGATAAAGAGTGGGTTGTTCAAGAACTTTGAGGCATTGGGGAGCATGTGTAAAGTGAAAGAAACAATGAAAATTCTAAGAATTTAGATGAGACACCATCATGAGGTCAAAGGTAGATCAGGAATCATGCTTTTCTCCCGATATTTTAGGTATCAAGAGGGAAAAAAAATTGATCATGGTAAGTACGTGGCAGAAGTACTGGCTTTCACTGATCTGGAGGAAAATTTATATCTTGGATTAGAAGAAAAAGAATAACTTCACTAAGGAGTCTATGTCCTGGCTACTTATATAATTGGAGTACCCTGGATAATCAAAATATAAACTTCAGAGGTATATTTTCTTTTCTCTGTAAAAGCAAAACATAAGAACTTCAGGCTTCAGATTGAGTTTTCATTAGAAGTATTTGTACACTACCCTTGTGCCGCCTAGGCTAGGCCTACAGGACACAATTTCTGTGTAGGCTGTGAGAAGCATGAGGACAGGGGCTGTGACTATTCATTTTTACACCTCTGGCATTTAACATAAAGCCTGGCATATGATAGAGACTCAATAAATCTCTATAGAAAAAAATGTTTTAAAGAATTAATGAACTCTCCATTGTGTCTAGAGAGTCAGGGATTGGATAGTCCTTTAAATAGTAGATGTTTCTTGGGTCTGTTTTAAATTTATAAGCTTACTTAACCAGTTGTAAAGTGAAGAGTACTGTAAATCTTTTAAGACTACATCTTTTCGGTTCAGGATGACTGGCTAGGCACATGTTTTTAATCCCTCTCCTCTTCCAAGCATCCATAGAACGGCCATTCCCCCACACAGAAAAATCTGCATTAGCTTTGCAAAATAGAGAAGGGCTTTAGCCACACGAAAACAACTTGGAGGAATCTCTGCTAAATATAGTGCAGAGGCAAGGAGTTAGATGGAACCTATCTGTCCTTTAAAATGTGCAAAGTAGCCCCCGTCTGAGCATAAGCAGAAAAGCATCCCTGAGATGAGCTTCTTTGAATTCAGACGAACGCTCTCAGTCAAGCTTTTGGTGAACCGGTCAACGAACAGTGTTGAGAGACTGCCAGAGTAAATGGGAAAGTTGAGGCCTGTGGATAAATTTGACAATGCCTTTACTGGGCGGTCCAGGTAACAAGCTGTGTGCGGGGGGGGGGGGGGGGGGGGGGGAATAAATAAAATTAGGAGATCATCAGGGAAATTTGAACATAGACTGGATATTTACTTGTTTTAAGTAATTACTGTTAAATTTTCTACATGCGATAATAAGAAATGGGACTTTGGTTATGCTTTCTAGAAAGGGTTATTTTTCTTTTTCTTTTTTTTTTTTTTTTTTTTTTTTGGAGAGATTTTCACTATAGGGCACGTGCGCTCGCCACACAGACAGAGAGAGACAGAGAGACAGAAAGCGAGAAATCACCCCCCAGTGGGGATGGTCACGCCGCAATTCCTTCTCCTCCGTTCTCCTCTCGGGATCTTGGGCACGCATGCACACGCGCCCGGCATGAGTTTTAAAACACCGGGTCCGGGACGCAAACTGCGGTCAAATACGTGGGAGTCCAGCGACATAGCCATTATGCTAACCACTGGTTCCCTAGAAAGGGTTATTTTTCAAAAGACAGTCAGAGACACGGTTGGTCCTCGTTACTCAGTTCGACATCTGTGAATTCACCTCCTCTCTCAATGTATTTACAGCTTCCAAATGCACCCAGTGCTTTTGTGTTTATCTGTGGACATGCACAGAGTGAGGAAGGCCTGAGTCACCTGACATGCACATTCTCTGCAGAGGCTGAAGAAGGCAATACTGGGACCAGCAGTTAGCATAATGGCTATGTCGCTGAACTCCCATGTAGTCGACAGCAGTTCACGTCCTGGACCCGGTGGCTTAAACTCACGCTGGGCATGTGTGTGTGCGTGCCCAAGATCCCGAGAGGAGAATGGAGGAAAAGGGATTGAGGTGTGGCCATCCCCCCGGAGGGTGATTTCTCGCTTTCTCTCTCTCTGTCTCTGTCTTTCTGGCGAGCACACACACCCTACAGCGAAAAACCTCTCCAAAAAAAAAAAAAAAAAAGAAGGCAATGTTCAGCCTCAGTGTTATTTTCATTCTGTGAGCAAGTGTCTTTGTCCCAGTCTGCATAGTACCATACTTTTTGCATTTTTGTGTCTTTTGTTGTTGAATGGTTCCCCTCACCTCATGTTCAAGTCCCATCTAATGTTCTTAAGCATACAAGGCCAGGATGTGCCTTTCAGAGAAATTACCAGTGTTCGATAAGCTTCATTCAGGTATTAGTTATACTGCTGTCAACCATAAACTCAAAGTTAATGAATCAACATTATAAGTTAAATAAGCTGTCTGTGGGACCAGCAGTTAGCATAATGGCTATGTCGCTGAACTCCCATGTAATCGACCACCGTTTGAGTCCTGGACCTGGTGGCTTAAACTCACACCGGGCACATGTGCATGCATGCTCAGGATCCTGAGAGGAGAATGCAGAAGGGATTGCGGTGTGGCCGTCTCCCCTGGGGGGTGATTTCTCGCTTTCTGTCTCTCTGTCTCTCTCTGTCTTTGTGGCAAGTGCACGCACCCTATAGCAAAAAAACTCTCCAAAACAAATAAAAAAAAAAATAATAAGGTGTCTGTAAACAGAAGTACACAGAAAACTAAAGTATGTGGAGAAGAATGTTGTGGGCAAACGTTAGCACGAGCCTAACCCTGATATTCTTCTAGGAGCAATGAGTCAGTGTTCATTAATCCAGTGTCCTCGGTAACTTTAAAGAGCACAGCTACCATGAATAATGAGAATCAACTGTACTCACAGACAAAAATCTGTGTCTAGAATGTGTTTCAAAATAATCTGAGGGGCTGGATGTAAGACTATAAATGAAACAGATCAGACATGAGTAAATTGTTCAAGGCATACGATGAGCCCATGGGTGTTTATTATACCATTCTCTTGACTTTTGTATATACTTGAAATTTCCTATAACAAAATGGTTTCACTTTTAGGAGAGACAGACTAGCATAGCAGAAATACAAGTGTGGGTCTCCTTCAGGCATTAAAAAGCCATTTAATGCATTATATAAAGAAATATAATTATTTAAAAGGAGAGTGAATTAAAGTTCATGTTAGGTATAAATGATCCAGTGTCATGTAAAGTCAGTATATACAAAACTACACAAGGCAGTGACCGAGTGTGGGCTTTATAAATTGTAAGGTAATACAGGAACTCACATGTCGTTTTCAGAACGTGGAAAGAAAAGACAAGAGACATCTAAATAAAAGACTTTGCCCTGCCATTTAACTGTAATAAAGCTCGTTTTCTAAGCTTCAAGCCTGGATATCCCATTAATGAACCTGCCCCTGGGGCAACTTTGCCTGTCTTTGCCCCCAGCTCAGGCTAAGAGCTCCTAACAGGTCAAGTCCCAGGAGGCCTGTCCCTATGTTATCACTACCTGTTTTTCCGCAGCAGGGCCTCAGCTTGCTCTCAAGCTCTCTGACACTACTTCAGCCATTACTTTTGTCCAGGTTCAGCCTCTATGTCATTCTATCCTTTCCCAGCTGTCCCAACCCACAGGACAGTCGAACAGGTTTCCTGAGGGAGTGAGAGATGGGACGAACGGCGCAATGTTACAACACGGGGACGACACGGTGTTACAACTCTTCAGGGTCGTCTGTTTATTGTGGGCCAGGGATCGTGGTTATATACATATTGGTGGGTCATGATTGGTTGTCCTATATGCTAATGAAGGATTGTAAGAGGTGGGTTATGATTGGTTGCTTTTGTGGACCAGTCATGAGGTGCCGGATATGCAAATCTGAGGGATTCTAAGCTCAACAATCAGTGAGCACTATGGGAAGTGGCCAATCAGAGCAAGGTTTTGAAGGTGAGGTTTTGAAGGGTAGCCAATTGTGGCCTTTGGCATTGTGTAATTGTTTGCTCTCTGAGAAACCGAAACCTAAGAGCTTCCTAAGATGGCAATAGTAAGAGACTCATGAAAATGGCCTCAGCAGACTTGCTGGTGCGCAGCCTCCCACACCTAGCTCTTACAACAGCGGTTACCAAATGCATTTTAGGGCATCCTGGAGCTCCAGAGATTCCCCAGGAGCACAAAAGACAGGGTCAATTGGAGAGCCCAGGCAGCCCCAGCAGCATAGAACAGCACTACTTTTCATATTTAGTTTTGTAAAAGATTTGGCAAGGGGAAAAAATATTCTGCTTCTTAGGAAAAAACAAAAAAATTGCGGGACCAGCAGTGGGCACAATGGCTATGTCGCTGGACTCCTATGTAATTGACCACGGTTTGAGTCCTGGACCTGATATCTTAAACTCATGTCAGGCGCGTGTGCGTGCGTGCCCAAGATCCCAAGAGGAGAATGGAGGAGAAGGGATTGTGGCGTGGCCATCTCCCCTGGGGGTGATTTCTCTCTTTCAGTCTCTCTGTCTCTCTCTGTCTTTCTCGCAAGCGTGCACGCACCCTATAGCAAAAACCCCTCCAAAAAAAAGATCGAACCAGCCAAACTTCTGAGACACATTTTATGACAAGGGTACATGGGGTCCCGATGTTTACATATCCCAGCTGTTCCTGATGAATCTCAGCTTCCTCCAGGTGAATGACTCAGGCTTACTCAGCATCTTTCATTCTGCTTTCTTAAAGCAATAATAACATCAACAAGCTCTTTCTCAGCCCAAATCGACATGGTTTCTTCTTCTTCATCTAGCAATGGCCAGATCTCTTGCATAGAGCTTTCAAGTCTTGAGTTGAGACAGATTTGGAGAACTCTGAGAGATTTAAAAATCATCATTGTCATGACCATTTCTCGAGAATCCTTTGTGTGCCAATCATTGCTCAATGTGTATTATTTTATTGAATGCTCTCAATAAGCTTTCATAATAGGTGGTAGCATCTCTCTGTGTCAGGACTCTTACACAGCTAAGTAACAAACACCCAGATCTGATTGGCATAAATCACGGAAGCGCTCAAAAGTGAAGTTCGGGAAATGTCAAATGAAGCCTTCTCTGGAAGGACCCAAACTCAGGGCTCCAAGGTCAGCCAAATGTCCCTTGCCTTCTCTCCTCTCAATGTCTGTCTTCACCTTGGCTTGGACCACCGCAGAGATGGTAACGGTGTGCTGCTTTCCATGAAAGCACAGACTTTTTGTGTTGGATAATTTTATTTTTTAAGGTTTTATTATTTTAGGGTGGTGTTAGCTTCCCAGCAAAATTGAGCAGAAGGTACAGAAGTTTCCCATGAACCTCCTGCCACCTCCACATATACACAGCCTCCTACTGTATCAGCATGCCCCAGAGTGGCACATTTGCTATAACTGACGAACGTACATGGACACATCATTATCACCCCGGTACTTAGTGTACGTTGGGGTTCATTCTCTGTGTTTGATGGGTTTGGACAAATGTAGAAGGACATGTACTAACCATTAGCATATCATTCACACTAGTCTCACTGCCCTAAAATCCTCTGTGCCCCATCCGTGTATCCCACCCTCCTCCTGAGCCCCTGGCAACCACTGACCATTGCACTGTCTCCACAGTTGGACTTTCTTAAAGTATCATAGGGTTAGACTCATACAGCATGCACCCTTTTCATATTGGCTTCTTTCCCATGATAATATTCCCCCATCTCTTTTCATGACTTCACAGCTCGTTTCTTTTTCAGTGCTCAATAATATTCCACCATCTGAATAGACTCGTTTATTTACCCCTTCATCTCCTGGAGGACATCTGGCTGCTTCCAAGTTTTGCAAATTATGATGAAAGTGGCCATAAGCATCTGTGTGCAGCTCTTTGTGAAGATAGATGATTTTGACTCCTCTGGGTAAGTAACAAGGAGTGCAGTCACTAGATTGTGTGGCTGGTCCTTACAACACTGCCAGCAGCAAGAACGACTCCTTGTGCATGGAGGACACTCAAATATACGTTGAATAAAAAGCTAGACTGAAGGCATGACATTGGACGTTGGATTGTTGCAAGTCCTGTAACTCTGTGCTCATACCAGAGAAGCTCTGATGTACAGCACAGCTTTGTGAGTATAGAACAAGTGAGTCACCTTGCCCTGGCCTCCCTCCAGCCAGCCTTCCAAATTATCTCTGCTAATAAATTATTAAATCTTTCTCACGTTTGGCTAAATTGTCATCCCAACCAGGTGGGGTTTTGTTTTGTTTTGATTTGTTTGTGTTTGTGTTTGTGTTTTGAATACGATATGTGTGATCCTAGAGATAAAAAAGACAAGAACGGTATCTTTCCATGAAGCACATAGGTGTGTGCACACACAGTGTGAGGACGACTGCAGGGAACAGTCACTTATTTGAGGATAATCCCTCTTAGTTGTGGTCCTCCAGATGATTTTGCTAGACTTACATCATTTTAATTAGGAAAAGGAGTGCCCTCCCATGGATTGGGTTCTGAAGAAAGTCAGCTACTAGACCTCAGATAGCCTGTACATCAAATGAAAGGTTTAGACAAGATGCTCAAAAAAATCTGCTGGTTCATTCTAAATCTCCTGTTATCTATCTCTCACTCACTCCTCTGTCCGGTTCTTATCAGTATCAATTCACTATTTAGAACCAAATCCAGTATATTTTTCTCTCTTTGGGATTTTAGGAAAGTGATATATTTCTTTTATATCAATCTCAAGAGGGGATTCCGATGTTAGCACTTAAGAAAATATGACTCTAGTAGGCCTTTCAGAGAAGGAAACAAATCAACAAATAATATATGATATTTATATTAGATAATATAGAGTTTATTACCATACAGAATGTCAGGTAGTAAAAGAGTAAAGACTTAGAGCAATGCTGTTCAACAGAAATATTTAATTTAGGGTCAGCAGCTGACATGGTAGTTAAGGCACTGGACACTCCCACATGGCTGACTGTGATTCAAGTCCCGGACCTGGTGACATGCTTTCTCACTTTCCCTCTCTCTCTTTGTGTCTCTCTCTTATCAAATAAAAATAAATGAATGAATAAATAAATAAAATTTTTAAAAAGTTTGATTTCTAATAGTCACATTAAAAGTAAAAGGAAGTGGTGCTGTTAATTAGTAATCCCTCTTCTGTAACCCTATATATCCAAAATTATGATTATTTCAGCATATAATGAATTTAAACATTAAGAAAATATTTGACATTTTTTTGTCCATAGGGAGTCTGCAAAATCCATTCAAAACATTTCAAATCTAAGTGTATCTTACCTTTATAACACAGCTCAGTTGGGATGTTGAATTTCAATGGTTAAAGTGAAACGTAGCCTCATCAAACAATCAAGTTATTAAACAGAACAATGTTTAAATTGGCAGTTTTAAAATTTTATAATTAGTTACATTTAAATACAACTAGAAATTCAGTTCCTCAGTTACTCTAGTCATATGTTGAGTACTTAGTGGCCACATGTGGCTGGTAGCCATCATGCCAGACAGCAAAGCACAGGGAGTTAGGAGGCAGGGAGCCCCTGTCATAGATAAAGAAAGGTCAGAGAGGTCTTGTGTGAAGAGTAGCACTCTACCAATGCTATCATTTGGGTATCAGTTGAGCCCATGGGCTTGTATGCTGGAAGATAGGTCTCCAGTGTAATGGTTCAGAGGAGGTGAAGTCTAGTGGGCAGTGTTTGGTAACCCTGGGGCACCCACTTCAAGAATCAATTAATGATATCTTTTACTATTATTATTTTTTGAGAGGTTTTTGCTATAGGGTGTGTGCACTCGCCAGAAAGGGAGAGAGACAGAGAGAGAGAAAGCGAGAAATCACCCCCCAGGGAGATGGCCACACCGCAATCCCTTCTCCTCCATTCTCCTCTTGGGGTCTTGGGCATGCACGCACACACGCCCGGCATGAGTTCAAGCCACCGGGTCCAGGACTCGAGCCACGGTTGACTACATGGGAGTCCAGCGACATAGCTATTATGCCAACTGCTGGTCCCTAGATTAATGATATCTTGTAGGAGCAAGGGAGTTCTCCATCTCATGGGAATGGGTTAGTTCCCACGAGAGCAGGTTGATACAAAACTAAGATGGCTGCCTTCACACACCCGCTTTCCTTCAGTCCGCTGTATTGGAATGTACGACCAGTTGCGAGCCCTACACTCCTGGACTTTCCAGTCACCAGAATCATGAGCTGAATGAACCTCTATTCTTCATAATCACTTAGTCTCAGGTATTTCTGTTTAGCGACAAAATAATCCACTAAAACAAGCATGAATGTGAAACAAATGAGAGGACGCCTGCCAAGATGTGGGAAAAGAACATTCCAGGAAATGAGAAATAAAAGGTGCCGAGGTCCTGGAAATGTGATCATAAACATCCAAACACGTAGGAGAGAAATATTTAATTTCTAGTAGTTGCATTAAGCGTCGTGACCTTGTGTGTGTTTGGAGGTGGGGGAGTTGGTTCTATCTGCTTATTCAAAGGATGCCATCATGGTACAATATCTCTTTGGTATTTGGAACACAAAGTTCCTAAAATATGCATTGCTTCTCCTTTCTGTTGCTCATTAGAACAAAACATGAGATTCATCTCTGTTACGAGAAATAAGTTAAAAAAAAAAAAACAAAAAAACAAAAAAAAAAACTTAAGACTCAGGTCAAGCCAGTTGCATCCTCTCTCCCTGTGACTGCAATTCTAAAAAGAAACAAGGACACAGTTTCTGGATAACACCTGGCAGCACGGTGTGGTTTGTTCTCACTGAGAAGGGTTCATGGTGGCAATCTGCATTTAGCTAATCTCAGTGTTATTTTCTCTTGGCAGTTTTCTAGGCAGCTGACACCTTTGACAGTGATATCAGAAGTAGGTTCCCAAACAGCGCTGTCCAGAGTCCACTCAGAAAATCTGAGCAAATGGATGAAAGCTCTCCTTATCTTTGCTTTTCCTTAGGCAAGTTAGACAGAGGTGTATAAGCTGCAGAGTAATCTCAACCAGGGACAGAAAGTCTACAGGAACAAATGGTCAAAAGCTGAAAGGCTTCTCAAGTGGGTCCTGCACTCCAGGGATCAAGAAGGACATGTATGTAAGGGAGAAGGTCAAGGGTCAAATTCTCCCACTTCATGCACATGTAAAGCCCTGCAATCCTCACACTTCGACATCTGTTTATGAAAAGCAAAGAACTCAAGTGCGTGCATGGAATTGCAGACGTGAATAAGAAAGACCGAAGGACTTAAACTAATGAAAACAGGTTTGATTAAGGTGACTGGTTGAATTATTTTTTTCTCTTTTCATTAAAATTGTCTTAACTAAAGTTGTAAAAACAAAGAAACTTGCACTTCTTTTATTTAAGGTTAGCCCTGTTGAATCTCTTAGCTCCTCCAATCCCCATAGAAGTCCCAGGGAGTGTGAGTTTCAAGCCACCAAGTCCAGAACTCAAACCACAGTCAGCCATGTGAGAGTCCAGCCTCCCAAGCACTGCACCACCTGCTGACCCCCATGTTCTCACTATTTAACACAGGGGGGAGACCAGCAGTTGGTATAATGGCTATGTCACTGGACTACCATGTAGTCAACTGTGGTTCGAGTCCCGGACCTAGTGGCTTAAACTCACACCAGGCATATGTGCGTGCGTGCCCAAGATCCCAAGAGGAGAATGGAGGTGAAGGAATTGCGGCATGGCCATCACCCCCTGGGGAGTGATTTCTCACTTTCTGTCTCTCTGTTTCTCTCTGTCTTTCTGGTGAATGCACGTGCCCTATAGGAAAAAAAAAAGAAAAAAAAAAGCTCTCCAAAACAATAAGTAAATAAATAACATGGAGGGGAACACCTAGCACTCTGCATCCCACAAGCAGCTGATGGCTAGGGAGGAGAACAGAGCCCACCCTCATCCTGACATCAGAGGAGGACTGGGAGATGACGGGAAGCAAATGCTTTCTCTTTCCATCTTCTCTCTTCTCATAATAATCTCTAAAGTTGTTGAGAAGGGCTGCCCCATAGCTTAGTGGTGAAGGGAACCTGCACCGAATCCCAACAGGATGGAAAAGTAGAGAAGCGATCAAGGCATGACTGTGCCCCATTGCAGAGATGCTTTCTCTCTCGCTCACTCTCTGGGTTTCTGCCTCTCACTGGCAAGCCCTCTTACCTTCTGGCAATTTAATTAATTAATTAAATGCTGTCAGGGGAAAGGCAGAGCAGGCTCCCTTGGCCTCCAGGAAGAAGATTTCTGTTCAGTCTGAAGAACTTCCAAACCAGCCATCAGCACTACACATGAATGGGCCAGCCTCATGAATCCAGGCCCTGACCCAGTCTGCAGGACCATGTCTGCATCAGCATAGAGGACCCTCTCCATTCACAGGGAGCTTGAACCTGACGCTTTGCCTCCCTAGGAACAACTCCCTTTGTGGGGGAAGCTAGCATCTTTGGCTGGTACCAGCTGGCCTGTCTGCAATGAGGCTCCACTCCAGGCTCAAGACCACAAGGCCCAGAGGCCCTTTGTCCCCTGGATATGAGGTGACCATCATGCCAAGTTAGGATGCAAGCTCAAGGGGGCAATCATGATAATTAGGGCAGCACCATAGGGCAGACAGACAGGTGATGGCCACCATAACTAGAGTGCACTGTTAGAAATTTGCCCAGCAGTACAGTGGGGTCTATGATCCTACACCGTAACATTTTCTAATATGCTAAAACTCTGCCTGTTCCTATTAAGGGCTGAGGACATTCAACAAATATTGCATGTAATGATGTCCTCTCATATAAGTACTTGTGGGCTAAGAATTCTAGTAGATATAGAATACTTTATGAGGGGCTGTAGTATAAGAGGAGTCCCCTGGTAGAACAGCAAAGTAAATACTTAGAAAGTGAGGGTGATATGACATGTTTTAAAACCATACTTTTTAAAAGTTTATCCACTTATCTCTCCATGAGACAGAGACAGAGAGATGGCACTTCCAGCCGGGTCTTGACACCATAGGACATCCCTTGCTTCAGCCAGCCCTGGACCATGGGCACTCGTGTATACTCAAGGAGGTCTCCGGATTTGAACCTCAAACCTTCCCATACAGTCAGCCCTGAAGACAGTTATGTTTTATTGCTGTGCCACCATCTGGCCCCTCAAAATTGTATTTCTGTAGGTACCTTTTTTTTTAATTATTTATTTTATTTTTTATTTATTCATTCATTTATTTATTTATTTTTATTTGACCAGAGAGAGACAGAGGGTGAGAGCGAGAGACAGAGGAAGTGAGAAAGCAAGCCACCAGATTCAGGACTTGAACCCTGGTCGGCCATGTGGGAATGTCCAGCGCCTTAACCACCATGCCACCTGCTGGTCCCCATCTGTAGGTACTTTTATTCATCCTTAAAATAAAACCAGGAAGACTTCAACTGTCTGTATCAAATTGCATTATTTATTTTATCTGGGGTTGGTTTAGGAATAGCACTGGGGAAGATAAAGCTCCCTGCTGTACTGTGCGGGCACGGCCTATTGTACTAGGGACCAGTCATGTGGCTGAGCACATTTCTCGGCGTCTCAGTCTGAGTCCTCCTCTGTAAAGCCAAGTTCCCAGAGGCCTTTGCCACTGGGTTTCCAGGCAGCATGGACTTCCTGTGACCTCTCCCTTGTACTGGCCTACAGCAAAACAGCTGACATCATGTTCAGCATCGCAGACCCACCAGGGTGATTCATTTAATAATATTTGTAATCTTTGAAAGATGAAGGTCCTCTGTGAGAGGGTTAGAAAATAACCATGGTTTTAGGAATATGTTATCATGCATACCTAAGAGTCTCTCCTGTACAGACGATATTATAATCACCCACCCTCTTATTTTCTTGCACTGGGTTCCTATTTTTCCCCCCTCTGGGGCTCCTAAAGTCAGTTACACACTGGAATAGTTTGCAAACTCCAGTCTTTTCTGATTGGGTCCATCTGAATGGAGCCGTCATCAGCGTCTTCACAAATGGCATTTCCATTAACATTTCTATTTCTGTCCATTCGGGGCACCTAAAGATTTCCCACCAAGATTTACATCAACTATTTTAAGAAAGTGCTTTTAAAAAGCCAGTTCGTTTGCTAAGTTTAAATCTGACTTTCTCAAGGGATGCTTAAAAGAAATATACAAAGTTTTTTAAAAGAACCTTTGTAAGTTCAAAATAACATTCCAAACGGAGTCACTAGGAAAACATTTGGGGGAAGAGAAAAAAAATATTTTTTTGCATTTGTGGCAGACCTGGATTCATCCTAATGTTGTGTGTTTGTTTTTTGACACAGAAAAGTCAAATAGCCCTAAGAGTCAGATAATACTTGAAAGAAACATGGCCTGGTACTTCTCATATCTAGAATATTTATAGCAGAAGGAGGAGCCAATCCTGTCTGTATCTGTTATTCAATAGCCAGGTAGAGCCAGAGAAGACAGAGATGGTAGCTCAAAGGGAGGGCCTTGGAGTTGCAAGTGTGCAGGAGCAGGGCCACGGCCGTGAGTACACTATGCCAACTGCAACTTTCCACCAGGCTGATGACCCACCACCCACCAATTCCACAGCCTGACTAGAGTGCCTGATAAGCTTGGACAGCTGCCAAGCAGGAAGATAAGCCATGGATGACTAGCTCAACAAAAACTGAGGGTCGAAGTGATTGTACTCCTGGGCACAGAGACAGACTGCCGGCGTGGCAAGTTGAGTAGTATGTTAGTTAGAATTAGGTTGTGCTTCTAAACTGCAAAACTCTTGTAAGAGTGGCATGACCACAAAACAAGTGCAAAAGTTGGACTGGTGTCTGGTTTCACAGTGTCATCAGGGACCCAGACTCTTAACATCCTCTGCCACCTTGAGCATGCGGCCTCCATTCTCAGCGTTACCTTGTGATCCTAGACAGCTGCTACCTATCATGATTCTCTATCAAGGCTACATTTCCAGTGGAAAGGGTAAAGGAGGGGAGGTGTGGTCTCCTTCCTGTCCAGGAGATTTCCCAGAAGCCCTCACAACGTTCCCCTTACACCTCATTGCAGGGCTTGTTCAGAGAGCAGTTAGGTTCTCAAAAGAAGGCTGGGAGTTCCCACGGGTCTCAGCAGGCTCTTGGCCGAACAGCGGTGGCAGCGAGCTTTTCCATCTCTTCCAGAGACATCAGCTTGCCTTTATTCAGCCTTTTAGGCTGCAAGAGCCTGTAGGAATGTTTGCTCACCATTAGACAACAAAAGCAACCTGGAAATTTGAAAGAAGTGCTGTTTTTCATGAGCTATACTATATGGTAGTTACTTAGTCCTTAAACATCATCCATGGTAGGCACTGAGTCCCTACAATGCTAGATTGTACAAGCTTGTACAATCTCCAAATATAAGAGAAGAAAGTCTATGCTAGAAATGCAACAATGATGTGATGACCTAAAGTCACCTCTGAAGGAAAATCTGAAAACTGTGAGTTTTCCAGGGAACCTACCCTTTATGCTTTTGGCATTCATACTGACATCCCAAAAGCTCTGTAGTATTACATAGAAGAATTTAAGGGGTGCCTGTCTGGTTGAAAGGTGGGAGTTAAGTGGAAGGGGGAGGTGGCAATATTGTCCTTAAGGCACATTTTCATTGTGTGTGTGATACGTTCAATATCTGTCGATTTTAAGAAAAGTTTCACAAGGATAGTAACTTCCTTTCCGACAATGACACAACTTGGCCACACAAGGCAACCCTGCATTGGTCACTTTTTAAAATGTTCTTATACAATATATGTTCACAGAGCAGCTCCTACTAAAAAGAACAGACTACAAGAAGGATTTTCAAAAAGTTCACGGAAAATATGTATCATAAATTTTTCATGGATTTCTATTTTTTTTTTTTTTTTGCGCCAAAATTAACTTGTACTCCAATTCCATTTTTCTGTGATTTTTTTTTTTTGGAGAGATTTTTGCTATAGGGTCTGTGCGCTCGACAGAGAGACAGAGAGACAGAAAGCGAGAAATCACCCCCCCAGGGGGGATGGTCACGCCGCAATCCCTTCTCCTCCATTCTCCTCTCAGGATCTTGGGCACGCACACACATGCGCCCTGCATGAGTTTAAGCCACCGGGTCCAGGACTTGAACCGTGGTTGACTACTTGGGAATTCAATGACATAACATTACACTAACTGCTGGTCCTTTTCTGTGAACTTTTTGAAGTCCCCTCATATTCAGGTAATATTCCATGAGGAGCTTGCTTCCCTGGAAATGTAGTCTAGGGTCCAAGATGTTGACTGAAAATGTTAAGTGGGTCTTCTAGCTTTAAATATTTCTATTTATTCATTTATTCATTTATTTTTTTTTTTTGTTGGAAGGTATGTGCACTTACTAGAGAAAAACAGAAAGAGAGAGGGAGAGGAGAAAGTATTCCCCACCCCTCACCCCCAGGGAATAGTCACAATGCAATCCCTTGTCTTCTATCTCTCCCACCTTTGGGATTTGGGGCATATCTGCATATGTGCTGGCCATGCTTCTCAAGCTGACAAATCTGGGACTTGAACCAGCCACAGTCAGCCATGTAGGATCCAGCTGCCTTAACCACCAGAGCTGACTCTTTTTTTATTTTGTTACACAATGCTTTAAGGGACTCTCACATAAAGATGTAAAATGATGAAAATAAAGGACAAAGCTGAAGACACTGGGTCTGTTATTTATACCCTATAGAAGGTCACACAGTTGTCAACTGACCGGCATCTACGACAAGCTACCAATCACATGGCACTGGTGCTACCTACCATCATGTCTTTGGTTGGTAGGTTATTGATGCAAGAAACAGGAAGGGGTCTCAGTCTTGGTCTTTTCTGACTCCTCCTCATCATTAAGCCTGGAGGCACAACAGCCAGGTCCTCGCAAATCAGTTTAGGAACTTTCTGAACTTGCTCATCAACTTGGGTGCACTTGTATATTTGCGCTGGGAGCAGGATGCTCGCTGGATTACCAGAGAGGTCTGTGGCCCCTAATCTTGCTGCCCTAATGTCTCATACTTGAACTAGTACAGGCTCTCACAGGCCACAGACCAAGCGTGCAGGGTTGTTGCCTTCCTTCATATCTTCCGGGGAACAGGAGAACAGGCACTGCAGGTAGAGAGCAGTATTCCCTACCGACACACTCTTACATGGACTTATACTCCAGCACAAAATCTGCCTTCTCTCTTTCCCTTCATTTTTTTTTAAATTTACACATTTCATACATTCAACCACTGTTACCATTAGAACTTGTGAAATAAATTTTCCCAGCAGGACTGCATTGTCTACTAGTCCAGTTAAAGATATTATCATACATGTTACCGTCAACAGATAATTTTCCATTTTTGTGTCCCTTAAATATTTTGCTTCTCTTTCCCCTTGATTTCCTTTCTCTCACACTCCCCCATCTCCCACTGTCCTCCCACACTCTCTGTAGTACCCACAGTTGTTCTCCATGCTTTTGTATCTTCCAATCTTTAAGTTTCTGCCATATATATTCGGTATATATTAAGTGGGGACATACGATGTCTCTCTTTCATAGCCTGGCTTGCTTCACTTAGCAGTAAATCCAATACTTGGCGACTCCTCTAAGCTGATTTATTCTTTCTTTGAAAAAGTGTTTCTGCACCTTAGATCACCATATCACATTATAATGATTCATTTGTATATTTTTCTCTCCACTTATCTGTCAATTCCCTGGAGCCCAGATTGAGTGAGTTCCAAGTAGGTGGGTGGGTGACTGAACAGATGGACAGGTGGTTCCTCCCCTTACATTGCATTTCACTTTGCATCATCCACAGATCCACTTCTGTTGCCTATCAAGTTAGTTTTTTCCTTAACTCAAGGCAAAGATTCATTGCAGTGTGAGATTGCTGAATGTTTATGCTTCAAAATAAATAACCCTGATTAATTAAACTTTGGTCCATTATTTCCTTGTTAAAGCTTATTTATTCCTTCCATGAGCGAGAGAAATAGTAAAGACAAAGAGAGAGAGAGAGACAGAGAGATGGCACTTTCCACAGGGTCAACACTGTGAGTCGCCGCCCAGTCCCAGTCAGTCCAGATCATGGCAGGTGTGTGCCCGATATACTTAGGAAGGTCTCTGAACATGAACTGGGAAACTTTCCATGTGGGTCAGCTTCACAGAGCTTGGTGTTTTACTGCTGTACAGCCACCTAGCCCCTGATTCATCTCTTTCTGTTTTGTCTGTGAAAATTCTAGAGCTGCAACTCTATTTTGTAAAGGGGCCTAGTTCAACTCTGGAGTACAAATACTGTCTTCTGTTGGATGGATGCCATCTCATACGTCTGCCTTTCTGAAGAAAAAAAAAAGCAAAAAAAGAAAAATAGAAAAAGTTCTGATCTCAGGATCATCTAAACCCGACACTACTGTTCATAAGTCGTTTTTGCTTCCAGGTACTTTACGTGATTCACCATCGATCATTGATTTCCCCCCCCCCCTTCAACAGGAAATAGATCTTAAAACCTGTCCTTTTGGTTTCTTCCTGGAGTGTTACTAATTTTTGCCTTGGTAAGGCTCACTTGCATATTTAAAATTTGCATATCTCTAAGATGACTCCCTAGAACTGATAAACTTTCACTCCCATGCTGATTAGCCAGTTATGAAAGAGGGAAGGGTTGGGGAAGGAAGCAGTTAACTGTCTGTCACAAACTCGAAGTCTGCCTGCTTAGGGCAGAGATTTGGATGAGACTCATTATTTGTGGAAATGGTGTGTTCCACAGGCAAAAATAACTTTTTTAAAAAAAGAACATCTCTGTCAGCTCCTGAAGTCATCTCTAAATGAATTCGAGCTTTCTCATGAAATGGAGACATCTTTCTTATGGCCGCATGGTTCCGTGTGTACTTGGTCATGCCACATTAAGTCTAATCTAGGTACTTTAGGTTCCAGAAAAAACGTACAGAAGAGGCTTACTGATGAGGTAATGAGAATGGAAGTCAGGAGTAGGAAACGGGTTCTCTATCGGGAGCCTCACAGCCATGGCAAAATCTCTGATGAGCGGCATAAACCAACATAAAGAAACAATGGAAACAGAAGAATATGGCCCCCTCCCTTTACCTGATTTTAAATTAGTGACACTATGTTTTAAATAACAAATTAAAATATAGGTGAGACGTCTTTGAGAAATTCAAGGAAAATGTGTAAAAACTATGCATGAATTTCAGTGTTTTTACACCAAAATAAACTCCTTCTTTAATTCCATTTTTTTCACAAAATTTTGAAGTCTTCTCATATGTCAACTTCACATGAAGATCCCTTAAGAAGAAGAGAAATAAAGATAAGAGAGCAAAGTTCAGATACTGGTGTCTCTGCAAGTCTTACCCACATGGGAGGGTTCCAGTTTTGCATTCAGAGACTTCCACATCTGGAGTGCAGTGTCTGTGTGTTCTCATATCCACTCTTCAGCAATGGCTGGGGCTGGGGGTGGATCATGGCATCAAGACCCTGCTGGAGCTGCTGTCTCTCTGTCTCTTTCTCTCTGCCTATCTCACTACCAAAGGAGATAAATAACAATAGCTTCTAAAAATTACAAAAGAAAAGAAAGAAAAAAAGAAGAAGTTAAAGGAAGGGATAAACAGGGAAGAATACAGAAAAAGGGAGGATGAACAAGTCTTGGAAAAATAACTAGCACTAGACTTGTGCCAGGCGCTGCTCTAAGGGCTTCACACATATTAACTCTTTCCATTGTTATAACAGTCCACAAAGCTCAGATTGTTTTCTCTGAAGAATAAAAAAGAGTGTAAGCAACATACCCAAGGTCAACGCAGCTAATATGTAGAGGTGCTGGGATTTAAACGCAAGCAATTGAACTCCCGTGTTTGCACCCTTAACAACAAAGTTAAAACAAGTGTGAATGACGGATTGGGAAAACTGACCTTTCCTGTCCCCAGAATCTCTATCTCAAATCCATTCAGAATCTAGTCTCTTGCCTCGAATCATCACTGTCCACATACCTGGTCCACACCTCTGTTCTTGCTTGAGAGTTCTTGCTGAAATGGGTTTGAATGCTCAGCTCAGTCAGTCACCCCTCACCCAAAGTGACCTTGGAGACTATGGATCCTGTCCCTACTGACACCTAGGTTGACATCTAGGGCACAGTTGCCAATGGCCCAGCCAAGGAGTTCACATTTCACTGACCATGCAACTGCCGAGAGTACCTCTGACCTCTTTCTGAGCAGTTCATGTCCACATTTTTGTTTAAGATGAGAAGTCTCCTGGCCAGCAGTTGGCGTAACAGCTATGTTGCTGGACTTCCATGTAGTCGACCGTGGTGTGAGTCCCAGACCTGGTGGCTTAAAGTCATGCCAGGCATTTGTGCATGCATAAGCAAAACTCCGAGAGGAGAATGGAGGAGAATGGATTGAGGCATGGCCATCTACCCTGGGAGATGATTTCTCAGATTTCTCAATTTCTGTCTGTCTGCCTGTCTCTGTCTTTCTGGCGAGCACACACACCCTCTAGCAAAAACATCTCAAAAAAAAAAAAAAAAAAAAAAAGATGAGAAGTCGCCAACAAAATGCAGCAAGCTGATCATGTCTGAAGTCAGATGTCAGCATCCAGGGGATCAATGGAAATCTTCTATTCAAGAACATGGAAAGAGAGAGTTAAATAGGGCTGGTTATCAGTGGGGTTGGGTATGGACGGGTTGGAGGCTGATGCTGAATGGATTCAGACACTTCTGATCTCATTATTGTTGAAAACTAGAAGTTTTGGCTAAGCCACTGTAGTCTCTAGGGCTTATGTTCTAGCCTTAATAGCAGTGACCTTTGCAGATGGAAATAGCAGTACATAATAATTTCTGAATGGATGCATGAAGATTTCCAACATTGAACATCTTCCTTGACCAAACCATAAGACACTGGGACTTTTTATTTTGTAGACAATAGACTCCAAGAAAATTTCCTCCCATAGGAGTCCTAATTGAATGGCAAGCTTCATATCTAAGAGGACATAATAGGAAAAGTCCTGGATTTGAAGCACTAGGGAGGTTAGTGGACACAATGGTGGAACTTCAGAGTCCCCACTTGTACCAGTCTTGAGGGCTCATGGTTCTCAACTGAATCTCATTCAGAGACTTGTTCTCAGCCAAAGACTATCACTCAAGCTTGGATTCTTTCCCCAGGGCCACATATACCTAATGATTGGTCTCTGCCTCATCACCTCAGACAAAACAACCCTAAAGGACAACAGATCCAAGTTTCAGAGTCTCCTAGGATTCAAGTCCTGGACTGGCCATGAGATGAAGAAAGTACTTGCTTTAGGCATAAAATTTAAGGGGACATCTGAAATCTCAGTCAATGAGATGGATAAAATTGTGCTATGATTAGATATTGGCTTGCCCCTCACAAGTTCAGGTTTTGAAATTTGGTCCCCAAATAATGACATTGGAAGGTGACAAGACCTTTAAGAAGTGAGGCCTAGTGGGCAGTGATTGGATCATGGAGACATCACCCTCCTGAATGGGTTAAGACTGTCTCTTGAGATAGAGTGAATTCCGTCTCTCCTAAGAAGGGGTTACTTCCTGTAAGAGCAGGTTGTTATAAAGGGAAAATGACAGTCCCTAGCTCTGTGCATGTACCTCCATCCTCTCTGCTTCTGTCCACCATACTGTGCTGTCCACCAGAGGTCAATGCTGGTCCCACTCTTTGGGCTTTTCTGAAGCAAAATTATAAGCCATATAAGCCTCTATTCTTTATAAATCACCCAGTTTTAGATATTTCTGTTAGCAACACAATAGCAGACAAAGACAAAGTTTAATGAATTTTTTTAATTAATGCAAAAATCCATCATAAAGTATCAAAATGTTATGTAAAGACAATCCTGATAGGGCCAGGTTTAGGTTGAGACAGAAGAGGTGAGCTGTGCAAATACAGGGCTAGATTTTTGTCTTAAACTTTGGTAGTTTATTAAGAAATTTTTTTATCCTTAGTTTAAATTTTTTCTAATGTTGCATTAAAATATATATCTTGATAACTGAGTTTTCTCACTCTCCTTAAACTCTGCTAGAGGCTGAGTTGTTTTACTCTGCTGGAATAGGCTGAGGCTTCAGAATTAGTCCTATCACAGTCTAACATCTTTTCATGCTCAATCTTTTTTTTTTTTTTTTTTTTTTTTTGGAGAGATTTTCACTATAGGGCGTGTGTGCTCGCCAGACAGACAGAGACATAGAGACAGAAAGCGAGAAATCACCCCCTAGGGGGGATGGTCACACCGCAATCCCTTCTCCTCCATTCTCCTCTCAGGATCTTGGGCACGCACACACACGAGCCTGGCGTGAGTTTTAAGCCATCAGGTCCGGGACGCAAACTGCGGTCAACTACATGGGAGTCCAGCGACATAGCCATTACGCTAACTGCTGGTTCCCTCTTCATGCTCACTCTTGATTCCTTCACTCTGCTATAAGAATTACAGTAGCAGGGACCAGAAGATGGTATAGCAGTTACATTGCTAGACTCCAACATGGCCTACCATAGTTCAAGTCTTGGACACAGTAGCGTGAAACTCATGCCAAGAGTATGTGCATGCATGCCCACAGTCCTGAGAGGAGAATGGAGGAGAAACAATGGTGGTGTGGCCATCTTCCTGGAGAGTGATTTCTTGCTTTCCATCTCTCTGTCTTTCCCTCAATCACTCATGTCCTATAGCAAAAATCTCTCTTAAAATAAAAAATATTACAGTAGCTTCCCTTTAACCATGGCTTAACTTTCTGTGGTTTTAATTGCCTGTGGTCAATCACAGTCCAAATATAGGTGAGTGCAGTATAGTAAGATATTTTGAGAAAGGGATAGAGAGAGAGGAAGACCACATTGACATAACTTTTATTACAGTATATTATTTAATTATTTTATTATTAGTTATTGTTGCTCATCTTTTCCTGTGCTTAATTTATAAATTAAATTTTATCACAGGTATGCATATATAGCAAAAACATAGTATGCATAGGTTTTGGCACTTCCAGTAGTTTTCGGCATTCACTGGGGATCTTGGAATGGATCCCCTATGGATAAATGGGAATTACTGTACAGTCCCTGGTAAGCCTCTTCTACCTAAATCCCCCTATGTCAGAGTCTCTCATGGAAAAACCAACCAAACAACAGGAGGCAACTTGGTCATTTAAAAAGCTTATATGGTAGGCAAACCTATTTGAAACTCAGCCTCACAACTTACTAAAAGTGTGATCCTGATCAAAATTCTGAGTCTGGGTTTCCCTTCATGGTGAAATGAGAACAACAATGTCTATCTCTAATTGAGGCCTGATCACTGTGTGAATAAATGAGCTCTTCTAGGTAAAGAATTCAAGTTAGTGTCATGCAAGTTAACAGGTGTTTAGGAAACGTTCTTATCCCTCCTTCTGTTTCAGCGTCACTTTTGTGAAGCCTTTAACAGGCTCAAGCAGAATTACCTAACATGACAAGACTGGAAATCTGGGGAAAAGGGATGAGATCCTCCTTCACTTGTTTTGCCCAGTCAGCCTAGATCCATCCTCCTACAGCTAAATCAACACTCTTATCCTTTGGCTGGTGATAACTTCACCAACTGCTTCCTGGTAAAATCTGTAACGTGTGAGGTCTTCCTTCTTCATTGTTTCTAAACATCTGTGATTAGGGACAGTTAGAGACTGGTGTGCCTGGCATTCTTCCCCTTTCAGCTGGGAAGGAAGTCCTGATGCACCATTATCAGGAGCGAGACTTCATCTGTCAGCCGGGGTCTCAGGAATCCACAGGTTCATTCAGACGCAACCCCAATCTCCCTAACTTTATCTGAGCTCCCTGAAGGCCTCAGGCTGTTTGCTTCCCACTGATAGGGGACAATCTGGCATCTCAGTTTCTCAATGTGCAGACATAGATTCTTAAATAGTAAGAAACGAAGATAGGCATTAGGGAATGTTGGGAAAACAAAATAGAGGGTAAATGGAACTGCCAACATTCCAACTGGGAGGCGAGAATAAACACACATGCGCATGCACACGTAAGCAGCGAGTGGAAACCATCACCAGGAGCGGATAGTAAGAGGTGCCCATTTCCCCCGCTTGCTCCCTGACAAATCCTCAAGGCTCCCAGGACACCTCCTGCATTAATGTCCCTCTCCTGTGTCAGCCTCCACCGCTGGTGTAAAGCTATTTCTATTTCCATCACTCAAAACGTTATTCTTGTCCTTAGGTACTTTGCTTTAAATTTGGATGCCTATGTGGGCATTGCTGTACGTTTTTTCATTTCCGTCTGATTTACAATAATTAGTATAAAACAAGGGCTTATCAAATGTAATGGGTGGCGGTGTCAGGAAAAGTCAGGAGCCATAAGTAAAGAAAGAAAAGGCCGCTTTCCAGACAAGGTGATGTTTTTTCTCTTTTGACAGTTTTTGAAGAAGTGAAGGAAACTTCTGGAACAAGTGTTACACAATGGAACTCCAAAGGCCACATCCAGCCTTTGTTGGCCTGGCAGGTGTGGTGTGAGGGATTTTTAAGTGGGCGTGCCTGTGGCTAACCTATCTGTCCTGCACTTCCTGTCTGCTCTCTGCATCCATGGTACATGCTTGGCTCCAAGGCCACTGGAATTTGACTGTCCTGCTCTGTGGCTGCCTCCTGGCTATCGCCTTCTCTGGAGTTAGTTCCCCCTTGCCAAAATACTTGGAGGGTGGAGGCAAACATGTGTTTCTCTAACCATCTCCTTAAATGTGAATTAAAATCTCTTTTTTTAGGGCCTAAAACAGATCTGG
Source organism: Tupaia tana (assembly GCA_026018925.1). Classification (NCBI taxonomy): domain Eukaryota; kingdom Metazoa; phylum Chordata; class Mammalia; order Scandentia; family Tupaiidae; genus Tupaia; species Tupaia tana. The sequence goes on along the minus strand of JAKSZU010000011.1, from coordinate 9,230,788 downwards.
AAAGAGAAAGGATGTAGCAATTATGGAGGGCCCACCAAATCCCAAGGCTTTATTTTTTATTTATGTATTTTTTTCTGGAGATATTTTTGCTATAAGGCATGTGCACTCACCAGAAAGACAGAGAGAGAAAGAGAGACAGAAAGCAAGAAATCACCCCCCAGTGGGAATGGCCATGACACAATCCTTTCTCCTCTGTACTCCCAGGATCTTGGATACCCATGGACATGCACCCGGCATGAGTTCAAAGCCACCAGGTTCAGGACTCGAACCGCAGTCAACCATGTGGGAGTCCAGTAATGTAACCACTACGCCATCTGCTGCTCCCCCAAGGCTTTATTCTAAGTCTCAGAACCACCTTGAACTTCGGTGTTACATTTCCCCACTTTACATATGCACAAACCGAGACCCAGAGAAGTGAAATTACTTACCTAAAGTTACAAAAGCTGGGAGGCATCAAAACCAGAATTCAGACCTACAGCAGAGTGAGTCTGGGGTTCTTGATCTTTTCACAGTCTGGACCTGCTGAAGAGGGACAGCCACCTAGAACCTCCACTCCCATAGGTTGATCTAGGGGCGAGATGCCACACTTATTCTGAGCAGCGCACAGGTTTGCATATGAATAATTCCTGTTTATCTGTAGTGAGGCAGGCGAGTCATGTGCAGATAATCCAAAAATAGTTTCTAATTTTTCTTGGGATAAATATAAATTTTTGGCAACGGGTACCCTTTTCAAAGTGTGTTTTGATTAGAGTTACACGGAAAGGCGTTTTTATTCTCTGAGGATTTGCCGACTAATGACCACAAGGAAAGTGAGACGAGAGCCAGCCTTAACTCCCTCCTCGCCTCCCACCAAAGGACTGTGTTCGGTGCACAGAACTGACAGTGATAAGACGTGGGGGTCGGAGTGAGACTCCTGGGTTCTTTGAGCCTCTACCACTCCTGTGTGTGAAACTCTATTCAATCCTCCTCATCTCAGAAGTAGAAGCAAAGACGGTCTGAGGCACCTTGGCCAACGTCACATGGCAAATCAGTAGAGGATTAGGAATCTAGTTCCCTTAACCTCACCTCTTTTCAGTTTTAACCCTCCTCTCTGATCCTAACATGTCTGCTCCAGCAGTGAGAATGGCCAGGCCTTGAGGTAAAGAAATGTTCACTTATGAATCAAATTATAGACCCAAATCAAATTAGGGGACATCATAAAAACTTGTGAAAAGAAAAATTGAATTGAAGTAGGAGTTATTCTGGTGAGAAGAACATCTGGAAATCCATGCACAGTTTTTTCACAATACACATTTTCTATAAACTTTTTGAAGACCTCCTGGTATAAACGATAAAAAATGGTAGATAGGCAAAATTCTATTCTAAGCCCAGAAACTGGGCTTCCATGAATACCTCTATTCTGAAAACTAACTAGAAGCCCAGAGACAGTAGGGAGGCAACTTGAATAGCGTGGACAGAGCTGAGCCGTATTGTCAGACAGACCTGTGGGACTGTGGACATGTTACTTCCCCTCTCCTGGCCATTCCTCAACTACAAAATTTAATTACTGTGAGAATTCATGGTGTATTTGGCATACAGAAAAGCCTCCATTAAACAAACGGGTGGTTTTGTTGAGGGTGAAGGGGTCCTCCTGCTCCAGTCACTCCGGGTGAAAGTGGCTCCTGTTGAGTGATGTGTTGATTAAATTCATTGATTTGGTGAGTCACTGAAAGATCTTTCTTCAAACATCTGCAATAAATGGAAGGGAGATGAATCAATTAGCATTCAGAGAAAAACAAGATCTATTCTCCCTGCCTAAGACGCAAAAACCAATGCTCTTCTACTTCACAAGTAGATGTAGAGGCAGAAGTTGTGACAGAACTAGGGCAGGGAATGCAGGAAAGGGAAGATGCTAGAAGCAAGCTGAGGACAACCACCTCGGAATGCACAGGCTCAAGTGGACCAACCAAGTGTGACCAAAGTGGCCCAATGAGAAGAGAAGGCCCATTCTGGAAAGAAGAACCCAAACAAAGGGGACCCCTTTTTAATGTATTTTATTTTATTATATATATATATATATATATATATATATATATATATATGTATATATATATATACACACACACATATACATACATATATATATATATATATATATATATATATATATATATACACACACATACTTTTTTTTTTTTTTTTTTGCAATAGGGCCTGTGTGCTCACGGGACAGAGATAGAGAGAGGAAAAGTAAGAAATCACTCCACAGGGGGACAATCATGTCACAATTACTTCCCTCCATTCTCCTAAAATTCTGAGTACACATGTACATGCTCCCAGGATGATTTTCAAGCTACCAGGTCTAGGATTCAAACCCTGGTCAGTCATGTGGGAATCCAGTGCCTTAACCACCACGTCACCTGGTGGTCCCAGAGGACCTATATTTTTTTCTTCAAATGAGACCCGAGAAAGTCTGGAGTTTGCTATTGGCGTACTTTAGCTCTGATTTACTTGACCTTAGTTGAGACCTAGCAATGGTCGGACAGGACTTAATAGACCTATTTTATAATTAAGGAAAAGGCTCAGGGGAGTACAATAACCTCAAGTGCACACAGTATGTAGTGGAGAGCTGCTTCTAGGCCCTGTTTTATTATAGGGGATTGTTTATGTGCCTTGTAACTGCCATTCAGTGGCTACATGTCATTCATCTTTGTGTCCTCAGTGACTACCAGCCAATAGGGCTTCAGTGAGCATGTGCGAAAAGAGTGAATTTCCTTCTCTCAAAATAATACTGAATTTACTCAAACGCATGCTCTGCTGCCATGCATGCGTTTGAGTAAATTCAGTATTATGAATCACCTTATCTCACACAGCTTGTGACCTCAGAAAATCTCTGTGATCACAAACTGAGCCAAGAGTAAGTTAGTGAGACAAATATTTATTTAGCCATATTAAAGAGAGTCTCTTTGTACAAATGTTCTTACTTAATCATAGCTCATCAACCATTTAAAAATCAATTGTTTGCTTAGTTTTAAACACAATCAAGAAGCCTGCCTGATTATAATTCTTCCTGAGACATTGAAGTAGCACCATGAAGTGGCTTTTTTTTGCTTAGTGAGGTAGATTCAATATAATTAGGTGGAAACAGGATGAGAAATTGAGTCAACTGGGGATGTCTTTGGAATTAAAGATGCCCATTTCATTATTTCATTGGTGAATAGCTTTAAGCCTATGATTTCATAGTCTTCTATGATAGTGTATGAAGGGGTCTTCAAAAAGCTCAAGGAAAGATATTATGAAAAAGCTATGCATAGATTTCAAAATTTTTTCACCAAAATAAACTTATTTTTCCTTTTTTTAGGTTTTTGCCATAGGAAAAAGAGAGGAGAAAGACACAAAGAGGAGAAGTGAGAAACCATTCATCAGGAAGATCAACCATGTAGCAATTTCTTCTCCTCATTCTCCTCTTGGGATTTTGGGCATGCATGCACATGCGCTAGTGTGATAGTCATCAGGTCCAGAATTCAAACCTCATGTCAGCCATATGGGAGTCCAGCACCTTAACCATCATGCCACCTGCTGACCCCAATAAACTCATATTTTAATTCCACTTTTGCATGAACTTTCTAAAGCCCTCTTGTATTTTGGATAAAGGTGGTTCTTTTGTTCCTCATATGAAGATAACTCAATCTGCCTTTTCATCATTTTTTAACCATTTGCCACTGATCTTTGACTTGCTTTCTCATCTCTGCCATTTTTCACCCTGCTCCATTCATTCCTTTGCCTGACTCTCTGTATAGACAAAGTTCTGAGGAAGAGAATGGGAAGACAAAGGGAGGGAGGGCCAGTAGTTACGCAGATCAGAACTGACCTGGCCTTTGGGCATAGAATCTTTAATACCATCAGCTAAAGATGGATGCAAGGTGATGAATGGGAAGAGCTTCCTTGACTCTATGCTATTCTGTAAAGAATGAGAAAAGTCTCTGTTTAACATTCTAATGGGAAAAGGGGAAATGTAAAGTGTAAGAAAGTGCAGGAGTGTCAGAGAGGAGTATTAGTTCACAGGCCTCCCAACATCATAGAATAGGTGACTCAAAAACTGAAGTTTATTGGGACCAGCAGTTAGCGTAATGACTATGTTGCTGGACTCCCACGTAGTTGACTGCAGTTCGAGTCCCGGACCCGGTGGCTTAAACTCACGCCGGGCGCGTGTGCATGCGTGCCCAAGATCCCGAGAGGAGAATGGAGGAGAAGGGATTGCGGCGTGGCCATCCCCCTTGGGGGGTGATTTCTCGCTTTCTGTCTCTCTGTCTCTCTCTGTCTGTCTGGCGAGCGCACGCGCCCTATAGCAAAAACCTCTCAAAAAAAAAAAAAAAAAAAAAAAAAAAAAAAAAACCTGAAGTTTGTTTTCCCACAGTTCTGGAGGCTGAAAGTACAAGATGAAGGTATCAGCAGGACTGATTTATTCTGAGTCCTCTCTCCTTGGGTTGCAGATGACCACCTTCTTGCTGGAACTTCACATGGTCTTTCCTTTGTGAGTATGCAACCTTGGTGTCTATGCATGTCCCAGTTTTCTCTTGTAGTAAGGATAACAGTCAGATTGGATTCAGTCCTTAGTAAATGACTATAACAGCCTCATTTTAACTTAATCACTTCTTTAAGTCCCTATTTCCAAAGATAGTTATATTCTTAGGTACTAGGGGCTCAGGCTTCAATATATAAGTTGGGGAGAGAGGGACATCATTCAGGTCAGGGAGAGAAGTACAAAATCACCAAAACCAAGCTTCATCTTCATCACGAATTTTCTCAAGACATATTTAAATGCTGAACCCAGGAAAATGAACAACTAAGTGTTTTCTAAGAACAATTCATATGCTGATAAATGTTGGCTGACCATCAGTCAGTGGGAGGGCAGCCATAATTCATAGTGTCTCCCACCTTCTGTAGTATAAATATCCTCACCACCATGTATTTTAAGTTAGTGATGTTGTGTCACTGAACACACAATTGGGAAGGAACTCGAGCATCAATCCCTCGAGCCAGTGGGTGCTGACTCTAGCACCCCTGTAGATAACTAAAAGGTGTAGTGATGCCATGGCCAGATTCCTCTGGTCCATAGTTATCTCTAATTTGAAGTCCTCCTCTACTCCTGCAGACAGCCGAATCTCTAATCTGACAAACTAAAGAACTATAAATCTAAACATTTCCCTTTTCTCTTCATTTGGATCTGAGATAGTTTAGCACCAATACTAAAAATCTTTGTAGAACCCATCTAATCTCTCAGTATTGGACAAATCATCCATATGAATAATCATGGTGGGGAAGCAACGGATATATGTAAATATCCATCAATCTTCAAAAAGAGAATTGATCTGGTAAATCAAAAGACATGGCTCCCTTCTTCAATAGCAGTTACTGGGGACCAGCAGTTGGCATAACGGCTATGTCGCTTTCTGTCTGTCTCTCTCTTTCTGGTGAGCACATGCACCCTATAGCAAAAACCTCTCCAAAAATAAATTTAAAAAAATAAGTTACTGAAATAGTCATGAGTAGCCTAATCGCTAATTTGTATTATCAAAATTGTTCAAGAAGATTTTATATTTATAAAGTCAGTCAATAAAGGAAGCAATCTGGCATCAGAAAATATTATTAGCAATTTAAAAATGACAGATCCCTTTTAAAATGCAGTACATAGTCAATGGGTTATGTATACAAACTGAATATTTTAATTGCAGTACAGGTTCAAAAAGTTTCTGATAACTTGGTGGTAGTAACAGATAAACATGATAAAGTATTAAAAAGATGATCAATGCAGGGAGAATGGTCCAGAAGATCTAGTAGTTCTGTGTGACAAGAATTCCTGGGACATCAGGGTAGACAAGAATTCCTGGGACATCAGGGTATTCAAAAACTCAATAAATAAAAGAAGAAAGAAAGAAAGAAGAAAGAGAGAAAGAAAGAAAGAGAGAAAGAAAGAAAGAAAGGAAGGAAGGAAGGAAGGAAGGAAGGAAGGAAGGAAGGAAGGAAGGAAGGAAGGAGGGAAGAAAAGAATTCCCTTTAAAAAAATGGTCTCCGGAGACACATTGAGACATATATTGTTTGCCTTTTAAATTTTTACTTATTTATTCCAGCGAAGTAGAGAAAAAGAGGCAGAGAGAAGGGCCCCAGTGGGATCTTCCCATCCCAATCTACCCCTTGGCAAGCACATGTGTGTATAACACGGAGACCTCAAAAGGTGAACCAGACTTTTTCCCATATAGTCTCAGCCTTACAGAATGTTCTATCACTGCTGTTCCAACACAACTGCCCCCACTTTCTTTAATTCAAGCTTTGGTTTGTTTTGTTTTATTTCTTTTAAATAGTTAAACATTTTATTTCTTTTTTCCAGCATTTTTTCTTTTCTTTCTTTCTTTTTTTTTTTTTTTGCATTTAGTTACTGCACATCTTTACAACATAAGAAATGAACTTTCCCAGCATGAATACACTGCATGTTAGTCCAGTTAAAGATACACATTATCATCAGCAGATAATTTTCCATCTTTGTGTCTGTTAAATGTTTTGCTTTTTCTTTTTTAAGGAGAAAAATCCCATAAGTAGCCATCCACACATTTTAAATTACTACCCTCAAAAGGAAAAGGAAATTGTACATCAAAATTCTCTCCTGCAGCACTAAAATCCAGAAGTCAAGACTACACATTTTACATGATAAAATACTATGACAAAGAGAGATGTGCTTAGGCACGCAAAGACTTTACATTTGCCCAATTTCTCCAAAATCAACCAGAGGAAATACTTTCACAAAAACAAGTAAATAAAATCCAAGAAGATAATGTGAGATTGAAAGAGACAAAGTACAAATAAATGATGGTGAGCACCAAGAACAGTAATATTTAGACTAGAGTTAAGTTTCATATTTTTTGTTAATGTTGAAACCAAATGTGACTGTGAGAGGAATTCTTGCCAAAAATACTGTAGAATGAAGAAAATAAATGACTAAACTTGATTATTTTCTTCTAGAATTAATATTCCTGATCATTTAAGTAAATATATGAAACACCATTAACGAATTCCTTCAAGATTTCTCTCATCTCTCACTTTTATTCTCCATTCTTATTTTTATTACCTATTACAGCCCCTCAATACATTTATGCTAGTTTACAAAGATAATTTTTGACTATTCTTCCTGTCTCTAGTTTTACATGCTTAAATCTACCCTGCACAGATTAATCTTAGAACACTATTTTTGGTATGTCATTAGTTGGCTCAAAATATATATACAAGATAAAATCCAAACTTGCCTTCTTGTTAGTTGAAGCCCTCTAAGATCTGTCATAATCCTGCTTTTATTTACAGGATTATGCTGTACAACTTCTTAAAGTGAACTCTCCATTCCAATAATATCTACCTTTATGATCACCCTGGAACACATTTTCATCATTTCTGCCTTATGTCTCTCTTTGTTCCCACTTGAAACCTCCCTCTTTCTATTTCCATCCCAACCTCCCCTACTCCAATGCCCACTTTCAACAACCTATTCCTTTGTCCTCTCTAAATGTAGTCTATCTAGTATTCTTTACAAAAATATGTGAGACTGAGTGATTTATAAAGAACAGAGGTTTATTTGACTCATGATTCCAGTGGCTTGAAGGTTTAAAGGCATGAGAATGGTATCATGGCTGACACAAAGAAAGAGGATGGTGGATGCATGTAAAGAGGGAGATCTGAGGCAACTCTCTTTCTTTTATAACAAAACAGTCTCTTGAGAACTAATTCCTTCTCACAAGACAGAGACATCACTTGATCTCCTTTGAGACAGTATTTATGAAGACAGTGCCTCTATGATCCAATCACTACCCACTAGGCCCCACCTCCCAAAGTCATCACAAATTCCAAAGCATGAATCTTTGGACAAACCATTACCCAAATCATAGAACCAGTCCACCAAGAAACTTTCCCCTTCTGAATATCTAAGGAATCAGGTGCTGTTTTCTAAAACTTAATAAATAAACCCTGGACTGGTCCCATAGCCCAGTGGTCAAGAGAGCTGGATCCCACATGACTGACAGGGGTTCGATTCCTAGCCCTAGTAGCTTGAAAACCACACTGCATGTGTGCATGTGTGTCCAAAATCTCGACAAAGTGGAGAAATAAAGGAGAAGGGATTCAGGCCAGACTATGTCCCATTTGGAGGTGCTTTCTTCCTCTTTCTCTCTCCCTGTCTCTCTATTGCAAGTGCACATACCCTCTGGCAATTAAAAAAAAGAAAGAATCCTACCTTGTATCAATATTTACCATATATTATCAAATTTAACACTATTGATTGTAAAATAAAGCATTATTTTATGTCCTACTAAGAAAAAATACTCTCACAGGAACCAGCAGGTGGCATAATGGTTACATGGCTGGACTCGCATGTAGTAGACCACTGTTTAATTCCTGAACCTGGCAGCTTAAAACTCATGCTGGGTACATGTGTGTGTGTGCCCAAAATCTTGAGAGGACAATGGAGGAGAAGAGATTGTGCTGTGGCTATGCTCTGCTGGGGGTGATTTCTTGGTTTCTGTGTCTCTGTCTTTCTCTGTTTCTTTAGCAAGTGCATGTACCTTATACCAAAAATCTCTCTTAAAAAAATAAAGAAAAAAAAAGAGGAAAAATCTTTTCAAGTATAGTGTGACAATCCACTGATTTTAAAACGCATTTGTTTTTCAGTGATAATAAAATTTAGGGAAATGTGCATCTTCAGTTCAATAAGATACAGCAGGTGTTTCAATCATTCATCCATCAATTCAGTAAATATAAATGAACTTCAAAAAGTTCATGGACGATAGAATTAAAATACAAGTTTATTTTGGTGCGAAAAAATTTGAAATTCAGAGAGCTTTTACATAATATGCATTTTCACGAACTTTTTGAAGACCCCTTGTATTTATTTTCTCTCCTATGCTTGGAACTATACAGATTATATCAGGAATCAATATCAACAAGGTCCTGGCATTCAAGTTTATACTCTGCTACACCCAAGCCTTCTATTAACCTCAATGAACTATGAAGTCTACAGAGGCAGAAATTATGTCTTACACATTGTCCTCCACAGTATATAGTATTTCTTTATTTTTTTATTTTTATTTTTTATAGGTTTTTGCTATAGGGTCCGTGCGCTCACCAGAAAGACAGAGAGAGACAGAGAGAGAGAAAGCAAGAAATAACTGCCCAGGGGGGATGGCCATGCCTCAATCCCTTCTCCTCCATTCTACTCTTGGAGATCTTGGGCACACACACACACACACACACACACACGTGTCTGGTGTGAGTTTAAGCCACTGGGTCTGGGACTCGAACCATGGTCGACTACATGGGAGTCCAGCAACATAGCCATTATGCCAACTACTGGTCCCAGTATGTCCTTATTTTGCACGTACCAGGTGCTCTAAATATTTAATGAGTGAGGCAATAAATGAACAAAGGGTGCACATGGTATAGCATCTCGGTTCTGAATTCAGGCACAGTCATTGGTTAAAATTAATTAGATTATTGAGTTCTCCATATGAATACTACTTTATAAAACAGGAAGAGAAAAAAGTTGTGAAAGGTGTGAGATGAAGCCATTGTGTTATGTAGATGTGACTGAGTTGAGTGAAAGAATGCAGAGGATTGGGACCATGTAGGAATGTAGACGATGGTGTAATGGTTACGTCGCTGGACTCCCATGTAGTCGTCTGGTGGCTTAAACTCACGTCGGGCACATGTGCACGCATGCCCAAGATCCCAAGAGAAGAGTGGAGGAGAAGGGATTGCTGCGTGGTCATCCCCCAAGTGGGTGATTTCTCACTTTCTGTCTCTCTGTCTTTGTCTTTCTAGTGAGCACATGTGCCCTACAGCAAAAATCTCTTAAAAAAAAAAGAGAGAATGTAGAGGATTATAATTAATGTACCACTCAGACTGATTTATGAAATTACTTTCTTCCTAGCAAATTAAAATAATGAAGCAGCAGCTCCATGTCATTGGCTGATATAAGATTGGTTTTTACTTTTGATGATCCCAGAGTCTGTGATGTCTAGAAATTTGCTTTTTTTCCTGAGAATTCAGTCACCTGGGTGGTTGGTATACAGAAGCAAACCCACAAGCCAGGAATGAGCACAGTTTCATAATCACATTTCAGCGTAGGGTCACTCCTTTCTTCTTTGACAGTATTCAAGAAGTCGAGGATTCTTGGGACCAGCAGTTAGCATAATGGCTATGTCGCTGGATTCCCATGTAGTCAACCACAGTTCAAGTCCCAGACCAGGTGGTTTAAACTCACACTGGGCACATGTGCATGTGTGCCCAAGATCCCTAGAGGAGAATGGAGAAAGATTGTGGTGTGGCCATCGCCCAGTGGGTGATTTCTCGCTTTCTGTCTCTCTGTCTCTGTCTCTGTCTTTCTGACGAGCGCACGTGCTTTGTAGCAAAAACCTCTCCAAAAAAAAAAAGGTTGAGGATTCTTGAAACTATAGGATGTATCTCTTGATAACACCAAGGGCCCATTGTGAGGCTTGATCAGTTGGGCTTGTTGCACTGAAAGTTCATCCTTTTTGACTGAGCACCCTCTTTGGAGAACTAAGTGAGGGCAGAACCTCTTAGACTGCCCCATCAATGTTCACTCATTCAATCAACAAACTTCTAAAGAGATTTACAATGTGCTCGGCTCATGTTAGATATGGGAACACCTACAAAGAGGAGTTAAACTCCGCAATGTTTCCTTAAATTAGAACCTTCATACTTTGTATCGTTCTATCTAGTCTTCGGTTTTGATCCCCACAATCACCCAGTGTAATAGCTAGAGCACATTTTTTGCAAGTGTCTTCATGTGAGTATTTTTATTTTGTTGTATTTAGAGTTCACAAGAATTTATAAGATATTTCTTTGTTATGTATCTTTTCTTCTGTTTTATTTATTTCTTCCATGAGTCAGAGAGGTACAGGGAAAGAGAGAGAGAGAGAGAGAGAGAGCACCCCTAACAGTGTTCTGATGTCACATTCCTCCCTCAGCTTCAGCCAGCCCAAATCATGGGCCCATATATGCTTGGTTCCTTGGGGAGGTTTCCAAACACGATCCCAAAATAAAGTTTCCCTTGTACATGGGTCAGCCTTGCAGAGTGTCTCATTGTATTGCTGTGCCACCACCCAATCCCTATTGTTACGTCTTTTCTTCATGGAGTTCTAATTCCATTCTATACAGAAATAAATATTAGTTTTGCCTCATTTCTTTCCATGGTTTATAATGACTCCAGTGACATGTCATTCTCAGCTAGATTTTCTGGCCCATGTATCTTGCTGTAAATGAAGCTCGTCTTTGTTGTTAATGCCACTCAGGACTCACCAAAGGCTTCAGGGCATCCATACTTCATGATTCTCAGCAGAACTACCCACATCACAGCCAAGATCTGAAGGCCACCTTCCTCAGTGCTTAGCAGACTGATTTCTAAGTTGCTGAATGCAGGTCGATTGAGAACTGTCCTAATGGATCAGTCACTGTGTTAATAGCGGTACAAACATCTTCATCTTTAATCATCACCAGAATCAGTTCTAGAAGCTGGGAAGTCTAAGGTCAAGGCGCCAGCAGATTCAGTGTCTGTAAAGGCTTGTTTCTCATCCATGGCACCTTCTTTGCGTCTTGACATGGTGAAAGAGAAGGACACATCTTATCAGTCCCATTTTGCAGATGATAAAAATGAGGCCCCAAGAGATTAGGAGAATTGCCTGAATTCAAATAACTAAAGGTGTTCTAAACTCCAGCCCCCTGATGGCAGATCCAATGCTCTTTGCTAGATTATGCATGTGAAGAGACAGGGATACAATTAGATGGATGGAATTTCAGAGAAAATCCACATAAATCCTGCATAAAATTCCAGAAATATCATCTATCAATATATCCTGTAACCCTCAATGACCAAAATTCAAGGTTCATAGATTAGAAACTACCAATTGAATTGAATAGCTGAAGGCTCAAACATAAATGATGCCCAACTGATCCTTCCGAACTTCTGTGCAAACCAAATTAGTGCAGAAAGTGACAGAGAAATTTTAAAAGTCCCCAAGTGTTCCATGTAACCCTTTGCTGCTGTCTGTGGCTTGGTGCTGACCAAAGAGCTCCAGATGGAAAGGATAGAGTGTCTGGGGCCAGCCGTGGGGTTGTGTTATGACTGGAAGCTGGCATCTCGCCAGGTTGGGCCTTCACTCCATCCTTCTCCATGACCCTCGCCCACTTGGGCTGGCTGAATTATTTAAATGTTGTACATTACTAGTTAATAGACACAACATATTGAAAGTTTTACAATCAAATATTTATGCTGCTAGAAAACATTTTACATTATCTTTAAACAGCCATGTCATCTATTTATTTTCATTCTCTGATCTTTCTGTTTTGTATCAGAATAGGAGAATTTAGCCTATTTACCCAGAAGTAAATATTATGATGAAAACACTGGGCGGTTCAAAAGTAGACTTAGTAAAATGCAAAAGTATTTTTGGATAGTGTCAATTGCATAACAGCCCCTGCCCAGTAATAAATTAAGACATTTCTCTGTGGTGCGTAAAGCATGAAGAAGAAATATTTCAGGGCTGGACATGATCTCCACCTGCCTGACCTCCCTCGTGGGGCCACCTAACCATTCTTTCTGGCCCTTCATTGTTTCTATGCAATAGAGAGAAACTCTTCTGGGGCAGAGAGGTGACATTTGCAGGTGACTTGCATCAGAGAAAATACATCTAATACTGAACCTTGGGCTGCAAGTAAGAGTTGCAGTGTCCTATCTGACAGCTCAGGGTAACCAAAGCCGAGGCTTAGCCACCCCTTTTTTGTCAGGTACTCCTAACTTCTGTATGCCTCTCTTTCATTTTGCCTGGTGTTGTTTCTTCATTAGGCACCGAGAGCTAATTTTCTGCACTTATCTCTGCCCTAAAGAGGGTCTAGCCAGTGTCTCTTCTTATCTTATTATTAAGTGAGAGAGAAGGACTTTCCTGGGTTTTCTGGTGGGATTTTGAGCCTTTATTTCATGTCATTTCCAAAGAACACTATTCTTCATGATGAGCTCTGGTTCTCCATCCCTAACGTTAGGTGTTCTTATCTTCACTTCTGCCCTTTAGATGTAAACTCTGTATTCTGTGGGTTCCCTTCCTCCACCCATCTCTGAGCTCCAGCTGGACCTGAAATCTGAATCTTGCGTCTGTCCCATCTTCACTGGGAAGACTGGACTCGCAGCTCCAGCCCCTTTTAGATTTGAGGAAGAAAGGGTCACATCTTCATTGGAATTTATGCACCCTTTCTGAGTAGCCTTGACAATCTCCCAACCTCCTGGAATGTCAGTGCTTTACACTGTAATAGAGGATGACAGGAGAGGACTCCAGAAAGTTCACGAAGGGGCATTATAAAGATGTACAATGATGGATTGTAAATAAAACAAACCGAAACAAAAAGGCTCGTGCAGGCTCAGCCTGATGGTTGATAGTAAACTGAACTGCAGATCTGGAAGCCACACGGCTGACCACAGGTTCAGGTCTCCCAGTCAGCTTGAAAATACACTGGCCAAGCGCGTGGGTGCCTGAGAACCTTATGCACTGAAAGGCTAGGAAAAGGGATCACCATTAGGAAGAGACCCTGCTGGGAATGCTTCCTTCTCTCTCGTGCAAACAGGCACTATCATAAATAAAATAAATGGACTGTAAAAAAAAAATCTTTGAAAAAATGGAATTAAAGTTTGAGTTTATTTTGGTGCAAAAATATTTTGAAGTCCTTCCATAGATTTTTTTACAATACACATTTCAATGAACTGTTTGAAAACTGCTCACACTTAAAGCACAGGATTGCCATGAGGACTGAGTATTACGTCTAAGGGACCTCATTCTGTCCGGTCTGGAATGAGGACTCACCAGTCAAGTAGTGATAAGTACTGGGTCATTGGAAAAGTCACAAAGCATTTTTGCATAGAAAAACATGCATGACTGTTCCGATGACCCAATATTATTATTATTGTTTACGGTACTGATACTCTGACTTCCTCCGAGATCTCCTCAGACACGATGTCCTCCGCTTCTTTCTAATACTTTTATGGCTTTTTTCAAGTCATCACCTAACCATTAACTTTTTTTATTTTAGAGGTATTTTGCTATAGGGCGCGTGCGCTCGCCAGACAGACAGAGAGAGACAGAGAGACAGAAAGCGAGAAATCACCCTCCAGGTGGGGATGGCCACACTGCAATCCCCTCTCCTCCATTCTCTTTGGGATCTTAGTCACCCACGCACATGCGCCTGGCGTGAGTTTAAGCCACCGGGTCCGGGACGTGAACCACGGTCAACTATGTGGGAGTCCAGTGACATAGTCCTTACGCTAACTGCTGGTCCCCACCATTAACTTTTAGTGGGTCATAGCCACCAGAAGACATGGAAGAAAGATAGAGGATAAAGGAAAGAGAGAATAAAGAAAGATTGGGAGAAAATGCAGGTTAGAAAATACATACTTTAGGGACCAGCAGATGGCGTAATGGCTATGTTGCTGGACTCCCATGTAGTCGATCGCAGTTCAAGTCCCAACCCAGTGGCTTGAACTCACTCCGGGCACGTGTACGTGCATGCTCAAGATCCCAAGAGGAGAATGGAGGAGAAGGGATTGCAGCATGGCCATCTCCCCCCAGGAGGGTGATTTCTCTTTTTTTGTCTCTCTGTCTCTCTCTTTCTTTCTGGAGAGCTCACGTACCCTATAACAAAAACTTCTCCAAAAAAAAAAAAAAAAAGAAAGAAAGAAAGAAAGAAAAAAGAAAATCCATACTTTAGAAGAAATTATCCATTATATTAAAAATACATATTCAGTAAATATAAGGGAGTCTTCCAAAAGTTCAGAAAAAAATGCAATTATGAAAAAAATTATGCATGGATTTCAAATTTTTTTGCAACAAAAAACATTCACACTTTAGTTTCATTTTTCCATAAACTTTTTGAAGTCTTTTCATAGAAAATAAAGATGATAAAACAAAACACCTTTATGCACAAAAAAAAAAATGGGCCATAAGTTATTACCTTTAAACTGTGAAGCACTGCCATGGATCACAGAAACCCTAGTTAGAGTTCCCACAGGAGCACCATTTCCAAAGGTCTCAACCCTCTCATGTGTTAAATGAGATATCCCACCAGATTTATTCAACAAAGACATCGTAAGCACTTACTGAGTCCCTACTATGCGCAAGGCACAGCTCTAGGCAGAGAGGTCACAAAGCAGGTCTCCGCTCACATTCCAGTACTGGAGAAAGAAGAAATAAAAGTAAGGTGGATCACTAAATAAGACACTTCCAGTGAATGATAAGAGACTAGAAGGAAATAAAACAGAGAAATGGATAAGCGTTTGGGAGAGGTGGGCTACTTGAGATAAGAAGGTCAGAGAAAGCCTCTCTTCCAAGCCAATCCCTCTGTGAACTGACTCCAGGCATGAGAAAATCTGGAGAAGCATTGTTCATGCAACAAGAAGAGCAAATGGTCGTGGGATTGTACAGGAGAAGCCAGTGTGGCCGCAGGACCATAAATCTGGCACTGGAGGGAGGCAGGTGAAGTGGACAGGTGCCACAGTGGGACTTGAAAGCCAGCAAGAAGCAGATGGACTACAAAAATTGAGTAAATGGATATGATTTTAAAGAAAGGAGTTCTTTTTTTGGGGGAGAGGTTTTTGCTATAGGGCATGTGCGCTCACCAGAAAGACAGAGAGAGACAGAGAGACAGAAAGAGAGAAATCACCGACCCCCCCCCCCCCAGGGGATGGCCACACCACAATCCCTTCTCCTCCAATCTCCTCTCGGGATCTTGGGCACGCACTCATATGCACCCGGTGTGAGTTTAAGCCACTGGGTCCAGGACTTGAACTGTGATCAACTACATGGGAATCCAGTGACATAACTATTATGCCAACTGCTGGTCCCAAAGAAAGGAATATTTACAAAGATGTAGGTAGGGTGGGAAAACCACTAAGTATAATGTACTAACCACTGTGCTAGGACTGCAGGACACTCTGACCACTCCTAGTGCTAAAGGAAGAAGAGAGCATTATCCCCAGGACCCATAAGGAGGAAACTGAATGGAGGGGACTACTTGGCTGAGCCCTGGCCATAGTCAAGGGATGCAACTGGGCTTAGGGAAACAAATGTCCTGGCCTCATGTGGCCTCCCTGCAATCCCTGCCAGAGCTCCCCTAGAAGTCAAAGGGCAAAGGAGGGTGTTATTGTGGATCACGTTGGCCACCATCCTCAGTACCTCCCAGGGCAAAGAGAGAGCAGAGGAATAAGGAGGAAGATCCGGAGGGGAAAGAAGAAGCTGTCGGAAGATAGCCAGTAGAACCATCACAAGAAGTTTGGTTTTATTTTAGGGGATTTGAGAAGCCATATGAGAGTTTTAAGTAAGGGAGAATGCCAAGATCATTATGGCGACTGGGTGGATAATGGACTTTAGGGAGCAAGATCAGAAGCTGAGAGAATATTTAGGAAGTAAGGACACTGTTGAAATAAGAAATGCATGCTAGGGCCAGCCCTCCCTGTGGGCTAGTAGTTAAAGAAGCTGGGGACGCAGACTGCAGTTTGAATCCATGCCAGGCAGCTTGCAAAGGATGCCAGCAAAGGCAAAATCTCAACAGCATGGAGAAATGAAGAGAAGGAACTGTGGCATGACCACGCCCATTGGATGATGCTTTCTGCCTCTCTCTCTCTCTCTCTCTCTCTCTCTCTCTCTCTTTCTCTCTCTGTCTCTTTGGTGAGTGCACATGCCCTTTGGAAATTAAAAAAGAAAAAAAATTGTATGCTGCTGTATGACCCAGCAAGGTAGCTGAAACTCTATATACTGGGGGAAAAATTCTGAAGACGTTCTATCATTGCCATGAGCTGAAGTCGAGCTTGCATGGGACTCAGGGAAAATACACGGGATGACTCCTGCCCATGCTACAAACTCTGGTCCCCCTATGCCAGTGCCAACTAATGTTGCTTTCACAGTGCAAAGTGCATTCAGATAGATTTATCAGCTCTATGCTGTTTTCATTTATAAGGAGAAAGAAAATAAAAAGAATTTTCCAAGCTTGATATGTATAAAAATAATTTGTCCAGTCAACCTGATAAATAACAAATTGTAAAGTCTTCAAGTTTTATTGTTGGCATGATCATAAAGAACATGCCGTGCTTATTATCTGGTTAAAGGGGCTTCGTTCTGTGTGATGTTGCAGTGAGTTATAATCTTTAATAAATGAATAACATCAGTATTTTTTTTAATTCCATAGCCATGAATGTTTGTAGATTTGTTTCTTTTCTCTCTCTCTCTCTGGCAATGTTTTGGTCAGACATCAGAAATGACTCTACTGGGTCCCCAAATGTGGTATTATTTCTAATTAAAGAGTTGTGAAGCTATTTCTAAATTCCATTAATGCCTCTTCAAGGATCAGGCTCTGCCAGTGATGAGCAGCTTCATGGCTAGTGTCATAATACCAATCCCAAGTCATTAAATCACTTCTGGGACATTCCAAAGACCCATAAGTAAACCTGTGTAGACGATCCAATTCATGTTTTCATGTAAAGTAAGCCTAACGTGGAACTTGGTCACAGAGCAAATAAAGTTGTGGAAGAAATGTCTGGTCACTCTATACATAAAAGACTTATTAAATATTGCTGAGGGACTTGATCAGTTTTGCAAAATTTACATGTGAGAATCACAACACCTAGTATCTTTAAAAATGCAGAACAAATATGTGGGTGCTTCCAGTGCACCAAAGATCAAATGCCAATCCTGCCAGTGGGATGGCCTTGGTCTAATTGATTCACCTTAATAAGCAGGGGGACCCTAGAAAGTGTGGGGTGTTGGACAAATATTTTTTGTTTTCTTGCCAGAGCTCTTGCTTATATAAACAACTGGAGTCGCTCAAAACCAGCATGTTAGCACCATCTTGGTGACTCAATCTTGTCTGATCCAGCAAAAAAAAGTAACACACCAGACAGTGGAAGGCATCAGCTCACCAGGCTGGCCTCCAAAAGCCAGGTCTGCTCATGGAACCCTAGGACAATGCATTAGGCTCTAAACGTTCTGGAGCTTCTCTGGGCATCTGGTAGACTCCACCACAGGGTAGAGAGTTGGAGAGCGCCCCAAAGAGGAACAGACACCAAGAGCAGGGCCCACTCTTCTTGACCTTGGCTCAGAGCACTTAACCCCCTCTACCTGTGGCCTCCACGATCTCCAGGCACACTGGATGACTTAGGAAATTCCAGAGGAAGCACTCTAGAGTACAGAGGGGTCCCTGAGATCAGGCACCCTGGGTGAAGGCCCCACTTGGCTTGGTCTAAGCATGGTACTCTCTCTGAACCTCATTTTCCCTATCCATAGACTGAGAATACAAATTGTATCTACTTTCTAAAGTTATTGTAAATTTTAAATGAGGTAGTATAGCCATGCAGATCACCAGCATTTGATAAGCATTTATTTAACGTCAGCTAATGAAGACATGCATGTTTACATACAAACCTATATATATGCATACATGTTATGGGCCAGATTCAGAAAACTTGTTTTGATTCTAGAAGCATCTACCACCATGTAACACTTGACTCTTCTCCAACAGATGTGGTAGCATGTCTCTTCAAAATTGCCAGTCAACAAACTCATTAAAAGAAGAGAAAGAGAAGGAGGAGGAGAACGAAAAGGAGGAGGAAGAGAAGACAAAACCTTTAGAACTATCAGTTCCAGCTTTACAAAGTTCTATCCAAGCAAATATTAGTCTGCAGGAGTTTCTTTTGGTTTTATTTTTTGTTGTGTGGTGTTGTGTTGTGTGTTTTTTTAAATAGGATAAAAACTAAACTTCTAAAATCTAAATAGCTCAACACTGGATATCGTTGTTTTTATTATTTGATTAAGTGTGTATCATTCAGCATTTATATTGCAGTGGAATATTTAGGAAAAGACTAAGAAGCCAGCTAAGCCAAACCTGCTCCTCAGGGACTGCAGCCCCAGCAAATGTCACCACCCCCCCACCCCCAAGTAGTACCACATCAGCCCTGAAGTACTGATTTCATGCAGAGACAGAGGACAGCCTGGTCTGATGTAACTGGAGGCTGTTTAAAAGACGCTGAATTTTCCACTGGTTTGGAATTGTTCTGGTTGTTTTACCACAGAAAATAGTTACTCCCCCCCACCACCAAAAAACTATTTTCTGTGGTAAAACAACCAGACTCTTAAAATCTAGCATTTGGGAAGCACTTTAAAGTCTATGAGGTGCTTTTCTGCACTGACACGTCACCTGTAAATCATTTGGCCAAGGCGTACACAATCCACTCTCGCCGTCCTCATCACCACTCCCACCATCATCTTCATCACCATTATAACTCATCTATTTTGAATTTGCCATGTGTCAGGCTCTGTCCTGAGTGATCCATGTATATTTATCTCTTGAATTCCTACTTAACTTATGAACTAAATATCCTTGCCGTGCAGATGAGGAAACCAAGGCACGCGCGCGCACACACACAAGGAGGTTAAGTAAGTTGTCCGAGGTCACACAGGTAATAAAAGGTGGAGCCAAGGAATCATACTCAGATACCAATGTCCAGAACCCTTACTCTTTGCCCAGCCTTCATACTAGTATAGCGCCTGGACACAGGACAGAGAATATACCACCAATGGTTTGATATTTGTGCTTCTGCCCTTCCAAACCCATCTGCAGTCAGGTAAATTTTATTGGGTTTTCTAAGATTCTCCTTTCATTAGTTTACACAAAATCTCTGTCAAACATTCCAGAAGATATACTAAACTCATGTCTTGAAAACCTGAGACACACAGTTACTTCTTTTTAGTTTTAAATGATAATGTAACAAAATCCTGGTTGTTTTATGGAATGGGTCAGTACCAAGGTCAGTTCGTAATAAGAATTTTCCAGAAAAAAAAAATATTAAAAAAAGGGATTGGCAGCATATGGTAAGAAAAGACTCCAAGAGCCAGGAAATGACTTAGGGAAGTTTAAATGTTCCCAGACATGAATTGACCACCCATGGGAATTTAAAAAAAAAAAACACCTGTCTCAGGCAAACAGTAGTTCAGGCAAGGCACAGGGATACCAAGAGAAAAATATGAGAAGGCTTCTCAGTCACCTGTCACATTTAGGCCACAGGAGCGCTTTAAAAGAACAGCCACCCAGAAACTTTGAGACCCAGGATCTGGTTTTAGTTCTGGATTCTTTTTCCCATGTCAATTCCTTTGTGGTCACAAAGTTTCCTAAATAACTCACAGGACTGCAATGAGTGTCACAAAGGAAAACATAACACAAAAGGGCTTTTAAAAAGTAAAACTGTGGATGGGACCAGCAGTTAGCATAATGGCTGTGTCGCTGGACTCCCACGTGGTCGACCGCGGTTTGCGACCCGGACCCAGTGGCTTAAACTCACGCTGGGTGCGTGTGCGTGTGTGCCCAAGATCCCGAGAGGAGAATGGAGGAGAAGGGATTGCGGCGTGGCCATCCCCCCTGGGGGGTGATTTCTCACTTTCTGTCTCTCTGCCTCTCTCACGCCCTATCGTAAAAACCTCTCCAAAAAAAACAAAAAAGTAAAAGTGTGGAGACCAGTAGAAAGCGTAATGTTTGTTTCTGGTCTCCCACATAGTCATTTGAGGTTCAAGTTCGGGACCCAGTAACTTAAAACTCATGCCAGGTATATGAGTGCCTATGCCCAAAATCCCAAGAGGAGAATAAAGGAACTGTGGTGTGGCCATTCCCCTAGCGGAGTGATTTCTTGCTTTCTGTCTCTCTGGTGAGCACACGCAGCCTATTACAAAAATCTCTCTGAAAAATAAAAAAGAAAGAAAGAGAGAAAAATATCAAAGATGTGAGTCGTGAGTTGGTGGCATGTGTCTATATCCCAGCTAGTTTAGTGGCTTAGACAGGAGGATAACATGTTCAAGGCCAGCCTGGGCAACACAGCAAGATTCTATCTCTAAAATAAAAAGTAAAAAAAAAAAAAAAAAAAACAGGGACTGGATGGTGGCACAGAGGTAAAACACAACACTCTGTGAGGTTGACCCACATGGGAAAGTTCTGGGTTCTCATCTGAGATCCTGAGCACTCCAGGAACATATGTGTCCTTAATATGGGGCTGCCTGAGGCTGGGGGTGGATTGTGGCATTAATATCGTATTAGGGGTATCTCTCTCTCTCTTTCTCTCTTTCTCTCTCTGAGGAAAGAAATAAATATTAGAAAATTCATTTTTTACTTTAAAAAAGTTAAAAGTATGCATGACTTTGGGAAAGAAGCATTAAAAAGTACAATTGTAAAACACAACAAAGTGTTAAAACCGCTGCCTGAATCTCACATAGGATTAAGTCTGAGGAATATCTGAATCAATTTCTTTAAAACTCGCATATCTGTTCAAACCCTGTTTAGAAGAAGAAGTTTTGTTACAGAAACATTCTGTGTATCAGAATGCCTTTGGGCCATTCGCTGAAATTTTTCAAGTTTCCTTTAACTGATCTCTGGGTTCCTCACCATGATCTTAAGGGTACCATGATGACCAACCCTCTCAGCATGAATTTTTTTATTGTTATCATAGCTGGGTTTAATAGCACTTGAAATTTTCCTTTTCAGACATTCTCACCTGAAATAAAAATTTTTTAATAGATGTCAGTTTTAGCTAATCTGTCTCAAATCCCCCAATGGGTCATATTGTTTTCAGAGAGAGACAAATATCTTTCCCAGACAATGTCTCCCAGAACTAAAAACCCTCTCCTCTGACTCAGATCCCTGGAAATGTAGGGTGAAGTGAGGAAAAGACTTGGGAAGCTGTTGAGTGATTGACATCTACTAAGAAGTGCCCCAGCCTGCCCACCTTCCTGAAGAAGGTCAGAGATATATGGGCCCCCAGTCTGTTTTCTGGTGAGTAGCAGAAATGTCAGGTAAACTTAGCAAAGAGAGTTGTTAGGAAATAGAATGTGACTAATGCACACACACACACACACACACACACACACAAAAAAAAAAAAAAAAAAAAAAAAAAAAAAAAAAAAAAAACTAGGCAAAAAAAGCAAATTCCCATATCATACTTTATGAACCAAAAGTGGTTTCACCGTTTCAGGAAAGTATCAGGGCCTGGATGGTGGCTCAGTGGTAAGGTACAATGCTCTGCAAGACTGACCCACATGGGAAGGTTCCAGGTTCTCATCTAGAGACCTCCCTGAACACCCAGTACACATGTGCCCAGGATCCCAGGGTTGGCCAAGATTGGGATGGATCAGGCATCAGGATTGTATTAGAGGTGTTGTCTCTCTCTTTCTCTCATTCACAGAAGGAAAATAAATAAACATCAATAAAAAAAGAGGGCCAGCAGATTGCATAGTGGTTACATCACTGGACTCCCATATGGCTGAAGACAGTTTAAGTCCCAGATCCAGTGCTTGAAAATCACACCGGGAGTATGTGTGTGTGTGTGTGTGTATCCCAAAGATCCTAGGAGGAGAATGGAGAAGGGATTGTGGCATGGCCATCTTCCTGGAGGGGCGATTTCTTATTTTTTCTCTCACTGTCTCTGTCTCTCTGTCCCTCTGGTAAGCACACATGTCCTAAAGCAAAAACCTCTGGAAAAATAAGAAAAAAAGAAAAGAATGACAAAGTGTATTTTGTATCAGACCTGAAATTGGGTAGCAATACTTCCCAGTCATTGAAATGGGCAGGCAAGGACATGGAAGAAAAAGAGTAGGTTTGTAGGGAAATTTGGTGAAAGGAAGTGGTGAGCTTGGTTTTGACCCTGAGATTCTTGAAGAGCTTTTGAGTGATTCAAATGAGAAGGCACTCGGATATATGGGTCCAGAGAATGAGAGGAAAATTTCAGACAGATACACAGCTTCGGAACAAGTTTCAGGAGGAAGGAAAGAATCAACAACGTTCAGTTCTCAGGAGACCTAGAAGACAAAGATTATTACATATCTATCCAGCAACTAGGGGGTCTGTAATCATCTTGGCAACCCTCAAAGTACAGGCAAAAGCAAGTGGACTTGAAGAACTGGCACCATGTATGTCACACCTAACCAGTAATGATGGACAACTAGGAATTCATCACTGCATGACTCTTCTCCATTTTCCATATTCCTTTTTGTTGTTGTTATTATAGGGTATGTACACTTGTTGTAGAAAGACAGAGCTGGAGAGAGGGAGAGGAAAAGTAAAATATCATTCCCTAGGGAGGACGACCATGCTGCAATTCCATCTCCTCCATTCTTCCTTAGAATTTTGGGCACACACTCACATGCACCCAGCATTGACTCTCAAAGCCACAGGACCGAGACTCGAACCATGTAATGATCCATATGGGACCCAGTCATGTTAACCTCCACCCCACCTGCTGGCCCCCATATTCTTTAATTTTTAAGTTTATTTACTTATTTCTTCCACGAACGAGAGAGAAAGAGAAACAGCACCCCAACAGGATCTTGATGCCGTGATCCACTCCCTGCCTCAGCCAGCCCTGAATCAAGGGCACGTGCAACCCTGCCACACTCAAGGAGCCCTCTGGACAAGATCTTGAAGCTATCTTATAAGGGTCAGCTTCACAGAGCGTCATGCCTTACACTGTGCCACTGTCCAGCAATCCATTTTCTGTCTTCTCTATGGCAAGCAAGTCACACCAGTGAGATAATCCTCTCAGAAATACCCAAGGATACTGTCATTGCAACAATCCAGTGCAAATTAGCTGGAGAAGTATCTCTCTGTCATGTGACCTAAAGGCAAGAGTGGAGCTAGAAACACTGGTGTAACTGGTTCAAAGGCTGTCAGGATGTTCCCTGTTTCTTTCTGGTTTGTGCTCATCTCCACCCTCTTAAAGTAAGGTCAGCAAGGACAAAGAAAGCTGAATAAGAGGCAATCCATGGGTGTCTGACTTTTCAGCATTGTGACCTTGCCCTCCGGTCTGTGTGACTTCTCAACTCCATGGCTTTAAATCTGAATTTTCAAGTGTATTCCCTTTACTGAGGCAGGGGCTAGGGTGAGAAGTACAAAGAAAGGAAGAGTGAAAAGCATTCCTTGCAGGTAGGGGAGGAAGGGGCCGTGACAGATACTTTCAACTGAAACTATATATACATATATACACACACATATATATACACACTATATATATATATATATATATACACACACACACACACACACACACACGCACACATGTTACATTTGTTTAACTTTAAGTCTTTGTTTAAATTAGACAAATGTCCTCTTATATTCACTTTCATGAAAGAAAGCAGGTTATAGTAATAGGGTGGCTCACTCGAGTTCCAGCTGAGATTTCACGACAGGAAGTAGGAGGATAACAACACCGGATTCTGCTTTGTGGGGAGTTCATGGATGACTCACACTGTATATAGGATCTTCAGAAAGTTCATGAAGAATATGTATTATGAGAGAGCTGTGGATTTTTAAAACTTTTTGCATCCGAATAAATTGATACTTCAACTCCATTTTCTGTGGACTTTTTGGGACCCTCTTATATTCTTATCCTCTGAGGTCCTGGGCCATATCTAATTTATCATTATATCCTCTATGGTGCTAGGACATAATCGGAGGTTATTAAACATTTCTGGAGTTGAAATAAATTGCTAGGCTGAGGCTGCATTCCTTAAATACATAACGTGGTAGTATCTACTTTATCCTCCCTACTGGAGACTAGATGGAACCTCTCAGAGGTCAGAGAATACATTTCATAGCAGAGATCCCAAAATGGCAGCACAAGTCTCGCTCATCTCACATACAGGTTCTATTGGCTCCAGAGACAGATTTACCATGAAGTTAATGAAACTTACGCTTTAGGACATCCCCATTTATCTCTATCTTCTGCTCTCTCTCTCTCTCTCTCTCTCTCTCTCTCTCTCTCACACACACACACACACACACACACACACACACACCCTATAGGACCTAGGAACAGCTGGGAGCTGTAGAGAGTTCCAGGTGGCAACGGAAAGCCAGAAATACAAAAGAAACATTTCTACATGACAATTCCTGGTCAGTTGACTGAAGGCTCTTCGGATAAAGAACTGACTCTTCCATGCTACAATTAGTTGTTTTTCGTTGTATATGAATACAAACATTCCCAGAAGTTGCTTATACCTTATATATGTAAATGAGACAGAGTTGATAACAGAACAGGCACTGAGGACAAGACGATCGTGACACTCATGAAGACAGTGATGACCTTGGGTGGGACAACGGGGTTATACTAAGGTTTTCCTCAACAAGGAGAACGGGAGAATTGGAGGCCCAGAAGTCAACATAAGTGAGCTGGGCCTCTTCCCCCACCTCGTGTCCTTTCTGTGACCCAGCAGCTGACCTGATTCTGCTGCAGAGAAGGAAGTCCATAAGGGGTCAGAGTTCAGGCTACCACTCTGGCTGATTTGGACTCGTGCCTACTGTCTTAGTCTGTTACTGTGCTGTGAAACAGAAATATCTGAGACTGGATAATGCATAAAGAATAAAGGTTTCTTTGGCTCACCAATTCTGGTGGCTAGAAAGTCAGAGAGGAGGCACAAAGGTTACATTGCTGGACTCCCTCAGAGTTGACCGCCGTTCGAGTCCCAGGCCAGGTGACTTAAAACTCACGCTGGGCACATGTGTATGCATGCCCAAGATCCTGAGAGGAGAAGGAGGAGAAGGAATTGCAGCGTGGCCATCCCTCCTAGGGGATAACTTCTTACTCTCTATCTCTCTGTCTCTCTCTGTCTCTCTGGCAAGCATGTACCCTATGGCAAAAATCTCTCTCTTAAAAAAAAAAAAATAAGAAGGGACCAACAATTGGCATAATGGCTATGTCATTGGACTCCCATGTAGTCAACTGCGGTTCGAGTCCTGGACCTGGTGGCTTAAACTCACACCTGGCACGTGTGTGTGTGCCCAAGATCCTGAGAGAATGGAGGAGAAGGGGTTGCAGCATGGCCATCTTCTGGGAGGAAGGGAGGGTGATTTCTCTCTTTCTGTCTCTGTCTCTGTCTCTCTGTCTCTGTCTCTCTCTCTTTCTCTCTGTCTTTCTGGCAAGCGCACACACCCTATAGCAAAAACCTCTCAAAAAAAAAAAGTCTGAGAGGATGGGCCCAACATCTGGCCAGCCTCTGGTGCTGTATCACGACGTGGCAAACAGAAGCAAGAAAGTCAGGGAGCACGTGCAGAAAGAGAAAGAGTAAAAGAAAGAGGCAGAGGGGAAGCAGCAGCACTCGGTTTGTCTGTTTGTCCCTCCTGCACTCCCAGCCAATTGGAAAGGGCCCACTCACGTGAAGGAGGGTCTTTCTCTCTCAGTCTACTCCTTCACACAGAGCAGGAACTTGCTCCTTCTCAAGAGACAGCATGAATCCATTTGTGAGGGTGGTGCCTCCATGGTCCAAACACTACCCTCTAGACTTCACTTCTTAAAAGTCTCACCACCTCTCAACACCATTGCACCAGGGGCCAAGCTCTAACACACAAACCCTTTGGGCACAAACCAGCACCCAGAGGCACAGTCACTCCCATTTGGCTGCAGGCTGAGGATCACATTTGTGGGAGGCAGAATTCTAGGGTGACACGCCCTGTAAGTTAGGTCCTTCCCTTCAGCACAGGAAGGATGGGTGAATGTGACCGATGGTGTTGCTAGGATTAGATTACATTATTAAGCAAAGATGAAGATATAATTAAAGTTCCTAATTAATAGAACTTTGAGTCAACCTCGAGGGAGAACATCCTGAATGAGCCTGACCTAATCAGGTGAACCATTTAAGAGCGAGTTTGTCTTCCCTAAGAGATAGTCTTTTTTTTTTTTTTTTTTTTTGGAGAGGTTTTTGCTATAGGGCGCATGCGCTCGCCAGACAGACAGAGAGAGACAGAGAGACAGAAAGCGAGAAATCACTCCCCGGGGGGATGGCCACGCCGCAATCCCTTCTCCTCCATTCTCCTCTCGGGATCTTGGGCACGCACGCACACACGCCCAGTGTGAGTTTTAAGCCACCGGGTCCAGGACGTGAACCACGGTCGACTACGTGGGAGTCCAGCGACATAGCTATTACGCCAACTGCTGGTTCCCCCTAAAGATAGTCTTGTGCAGGCCCAGGAGAAACACACCATTACAAGTCCTGCAAGGAGCTAAGTTCTACCAACAATCAATGAACATGGAAGAGGTCACTGAACTCTCGTGAGACCACAGCCCCCTCCAACACTTTGGCCACAGGCTTGTAGACCCTGTGTGGAGAACTCAGACATGCCTGACCATAGAGACTGAGAGATAATAGATGTGCGTGTCATTTTTTCAGTAGATAAATTTGCAATGATTTGTTATAGGATCACAGGAAACTAATAGCAAAGCAAGGAAACCCATAATAAAGGGGAAGGATCCAGGACCGTTTGGAATCTTGAGAGAGTTGGTTGAGGAGGGAGAAGTGAAAAGAGTGGCCTAATATATGCCAGGAAGAATTATTCTGAACACACCAAATGTATTCTTTCATGTAAATACCCCAACTCTTCTGCAAGGTAAGTATTTCTTATTCCATTTTACAGATAAGATGACCGAGTGTCTCTGACAACTTTAATAACTCACTCTGTAGTACAGGTGTTCCCTGATTCAAATGGAGATCTCCCTCCTGCCAGAGGCTCATGTGGCTCCTCTCCCTCACACCGCAGGTTCACCCCAGGACCATCTCTCCTGGGGTAGAAGGGGTGGAGAAGTGCTGCCAAGGTGGTCAAGTCATGAGATAGGGCATGGTGGCAGGTCGCTGCTGTGCTAGCCTGCTGTTCCCAAAGAGGACTTGGGAATCCGTTCTTCTCGGGAACACCCTCTCCAGCTTCCACCACACACACCCCCGCCCCCACACACAAATGCTCGGCTAGAGCGGGGAAAGGATGAGCTCCTACACGAGCATGTTTATATCCACAAATATAGATACTCCAGGCCATAGCGGCATAAATCCCAGGGGGCAGATGTCAGCAGAACCACACTTGATGGGAAAATCGAGGAGGGCTGTGGTTAACGGCATTTCCCAAACTCACTCAGAAAGAGAAACTATGCTCCCCGAAAACATGTGTGCGCATGCACACACACACACACACACACACACACTCCCAGGCCTACGCCAGGAAAACAAGTCACTCCTTTCCAACCACCCCATCCAGGTCATGCAGACCCTTACATTTGATGCGGGCTTCAGCCGATTTCATTACAAATTTCACTGAGAAAAAAAAAAAATCATCTTCCTCCAAGCCACCATGTATCACTTCTCAGCTCCAAAGCCCTCGGGATAAAAATCTGTTTGGCTTTTCTTTTCTCTTCTTTATTTCTTTTTCTTTTTTCTTTCTTTCTTTTTTTTTTTTACATTGCTCAGAAAAGTTTTCTCTACTCAGATGCTTTTGCAATATTCTTTATCTTCCCAATCTTTCCCCCCGAGTATCTCCCTGCCACAAACTTCTCAAAGCTATTCCGAGTTCTTCCAGGCTCCCGTGGGCCCCATTTCCAAGCCTCTTTCCACTTCACCTCTTTTCAGTGAAGGCCGAGAGGATAGGGTCCGAGGATGAGGGTATCCTGGGTAGAAAGAATAGTGCTCTCTCATGGTCAGCAGTTGGCGTGGTGGTTAAGGCACTGGACTCCCACATGCTTGCCCACAGTTCAAGTCCCAGGCTTGGCAGCTTGAAAATCATGCTGAGTGTATGTGCATGCATGGCCGAAAATCCCCAGAGGAGAAGGGACTGTGGCATGGCTATCCTTACATGACGAAGAGGAATGAAGGCAGCAGAGGGAACTTATGTGGATAACAAACTGACATTACATAGTTTATTCTGACATCAGGGTTAATGTGAGTAGGCCTGCAGAAGGTGGGGAAGGAGGCGTTAGAGCCATCGGATGTGATAAGAACCTGACTTGCCATTCCTGGCTTTGCAGGAAGGAGCCACCAGCCAAAGAACACGGGCAGCCTGGAGAGGCTGGAGAGAGCCAGGGCCCGATTCTCCCCTCTGGCCTCCAGAAAGGAGCACTGCTTGCCAACACCTTGGTTTTAACCCAGCGAGACCCATCTGAGACTTGGACCTCCAGAACTGTTGGCAAGACCGTAAGTCTGAGTTGTTTTAAGCCACTATGTGTGAGGGAATTTGTTACGACAGGAATCAGAAAGTAATACACCCTGTGTGGGAACATTACATCATCCCAGAGGTCCCCCTAGACACCTAACCATCCTGTAAACAGAACATATACACCAAGAACACATGAACAGAACTGCCCACGTTTTTCTGACACACTGGCAAGTACATTGTCTGTCCCTAAAGACCTTATTTATTTACATAAACAACCTGGTCAGATCCAAAGACTGACTTCAAGGGCTAGCCACTCTAAGGTGTTTCCAGCCACAGAGGTTGGGGGCAGAGGCCCGACTCAGAGCATTAAAAGTTGGTCCCATGGGGTCAGCAGGTGGCATGGTAGTTAAGGACTCTTACATGGCCGACTACGGTTTGAGCCCTGTACCCAGCGTCTTGCTTTCTCATTTTTCCTCTCTCCCTGGTAAACACATGTGCCCTATAGCATGTTAAAGGCAATAATAATAACAAAGGAAATTGAAATAAATAATCGTTTTTTAAAAAAAGTTGTCCCCATGAACTGTTGTCACATTGGGTCTCCATGTGTCACTGACTCATCTTTAAGGGTTCAGAGTTCTAAGACAGAGGTGGGCAGGTATGTAATAGCGAACACTGGAGGCCTCTATGCATGTAAAGTTGCAAATGTATGTATACAGTTTGGTTTTTATTTTCTACGTCCCAGTTCTTTTTTTTTAAAAAAAGGTTTTTGCTATAGGGCACGTGCACTCACCAGAAAGACAGAGAGAGACAGAGAGACAGAAAGCGAGAAATCACCCCCCAGGGGGGATGGCCATGCTGCAATCCCTTCTCCTCCATTCTCCTCTCGGGATCTTGGGCACTCATGCACACGCGCCCGTCGTGAGTTTAAGCCACCGGCTCCGGGACTCGAACCGCAGTTGACTACATGGGAGCCCGGTGACATAGCCATTATGCTAACTGCTGGTCCCATCACCAGCTCTTAAGAGTAGGATCTTTTATTAATTGACCAGTCCATGTCCTGGCGCATAACTACTTATTACAGACAGAATGGATCTAACATTCTAAAGAGATGCATTTGCAGAAAAAGCCTCTGTGCCTTTCCAAGCCAAGCCCAACCCCAGCAGTGATCTGCTCTGAGCTCCAGCGCCCCTGACCTCCTGGAATCCCACCCCATGTCGAGCCCAATAGGGCAATAACTCAGGCACCCCCGGGAGGGGGGGGGCTGGATCTCCCAACACGCTGAGCCAGATTTGTACACCTCCTTCACCCCCAAAACCATATCCCAGAAAAATGAAAGGCGTTTCGTTTTCTCCGTGAAAATGTACCCAAGTCAGATATTGTAGTAGCAGGATGTGTAACTGTCTGGCTGTGCACTCAGCCCCTCAAACGGAGAGAACGTAGGGACACTGGTCCGTTGGAAGCTTTGCTTTTCTGAAAAGACCGGTTTTATTCAAAACGCCCGCGTGGACCGTTCTGCGGGAGCGCGGCATTTCCCCCAGCCTTTCCAGCCAGAGGACAGGAGATTCCCTCGGCATCTCTCCCAGCCCCGAAGACGGCCGAGGAAACCCGGGCTGCGCACACCCATCCCCAGGCCTGGGAGCTCCAGGAGCTGCAGCCGCAGCCACAGCCGCAGCCGCACAGAATCTGCACTCCCAGTGCAGCCGCGGCCCTTCTTTCCCTCTCGGCATAGGCTCCTTAGCTCTACCGATGGCCAGGACTGCGGACCCCTGGCCTTGGCTCTTTCCCTCTGCGCTGGGGTAACCGCTCAGCCCGGGGCAAAGAGTTAAGAGCCCGCTGCAGGGACTCCTGCGGCCGCTCCAGGTCCCCAGGCCCGGCTCGCCGCTCCTGATTGGCTGAGCGCCTGTCAGTAGTAAAGAGTATCAGATAGCAAACTTGGGACCTTCATAAAGGCGTGGTGGTGATACTCCGCAATCGCTGGCAGCCTATGACATCAGCCAGGAACGCCTGGGATGCCGCTGCTCCTGGCCAACCTCGGAGGAGGAGGAGGGTCCTGCTGGCTCAGAGTTAATTAGCCCCGCACGGCGAGGGGGGAGGCGCCAGTTTTCTGGGGACCCTGGCTGCCACTGCACTCCTACCCAGGGGAGCTCACGGAGACTTGGATGAATACTGGGTTGTTAGCTGCGGTCAGCTGGGCTCCTGGGAGCCGGTTCCTGCTGGAAAACAGGGGGCGTCTGGCAAAGGGACCAGCGGCTTCCGAGACGCAACATGACACTTCTGGGGTCTGAGCATTCTTTGCTGATTAGAAGCAAGTTCAGATCAGGTAGGGCTAAGGCACTTAGCATTCCTTCTTAAACTTTCCTCTTCTGCAATTCTCCACTCTACAGCTGCTTTCCAATAAATGCTTCAAAGCCTGCCATGGCTACCTCGACTTCGTTCCCCAAAAGCACATTCTGGAAGCCAAGAGTTTTATTTGACTTTGGGGGGGCCTTTCATGTTTTCCGTTATCAGTGCTTTGAGTCGTTGAGCGTGGTGGTCGTTTACGAAAAGGCCAATCTATTTTATTTTATTTTCTCTCTATCTGTGAATAGAAATTTTGGAGGGGTACCTCCAAAAGGAACAAATTGGAAAACAAACCAAAAGAGAGAGAGAGAGAGAGAGAGAGAGAGAGAGAGAGAGAGAGAAAAGAGAGAGCGAGAGGTCAAGTTTGGGAGCTGCGCAACCTCCGTTAACATCGCTGAGAAGATGAAACTGATGCTGGGTCTTAGGTACAGGGGTCACTTAACATGTAGCTAATCCAAACAAATGTATTTCCCAAAAAAGTCACTTGGGGGAAGTAAAAAT
This sequence comes from Tupaia tana, assembly GCA_026018925.1. Classification (NCBI taxonomy): domain Eukaryota; kingdom Metazoa; phylum Chordata; class Mammalia; order Scandentia; family Tupaiidae; genus Tupaia; species Tupaia tana. The sequence goes on along the minus strand of JAKSZU010000011.1, from coordinate 9,198,934 downwards.
AGCAAATTTGGAGCACATCAAGTATTTAAAATGACATCACTGTAGGAAAAAAAAAAATAGCCCAGTGCCACAAATATTTTTTCCCAAACCATCTGATATTTATAAATGGAGAATTCCCCCCCAAATTGTCTGTGTTAGTGGTGTACTGAGAAACTTCTCAAAGGACCCTGAGTGGAGGTGAGTAGAAGGGAGAGGTGGGAACACTAACTGCTCTTGACCAAAAGCTCGTACACCCACCCACCCGAGGGGTCCATACGTGGGTCTCTACTTACAGACAGGCAGCGCTCTCTGCATATAATCTTGTTTTATACCACGGGTAACTATCCGCTCGATAGGAGTGGAACTCCTACTTAGAAGATGGATTGCTTTTATGAGTACTTTGGTGTGAACATTTGACATAACAGGTGTGAGAAGCTGGCATCTTTTGCTCCGTAGCTAAGTTTTCCTTAGCCGCGCAGAATATCACTTGGGATGGATGACTCACGAGTGAGGAAAGTGGTTGCTCCTCTGTGATTTCCTTAGGTGCTTGTGGTTTTGAGATGTCTATAGGTCAACTGGAGATTGTCTTGGGAGCCGCACTGTTGAAGCAGGCTGAAACCTCAAGAGCTTAGGTGGCTACAAGCTTTAGTGTCTCTGGAGCTCTGGGGCGAGTCTGGCGGCCACTGGGTTCTGTGGAGGAAGCCCTTTTCCTTCCCTCGGGGAGGTGAGGTGGTTGGTCTGTTGATCAGCTAAAGATCTCGCCAAGGCTTTGTAATTTGGTCAAAACCGCAAAGCAACACTGCCACCTTTCTGAAGAAGAGAGAATGTAGATTTCTTTTGCCTGAAGCCACGTTCATTTTAAATGCTCCCTTGCCAGTTTAATGTGGGGAGTAGGGCAAGGGCTTGTTTATCTAGAAAAGGGTTTGGTGATGTACTATTAGGGGCGCTGGAAAAGTCGCGACATAGTTGGCATAGAAAAAGAGAGAAAAAATACGCCACGACTTTTCCAACAACCCAATAGATGGTAGACTGACAGACTCCTCAAAGCCATCTCCCCTTCCGCTAACGTGCAGTAGTGAGGAGGAATGACAGTTTTGTGCCACTGCCAGATGTGGAGCTCTGGGGTCTCCCAGGGAGCCCCTGCAGAGTCTGATCCTGGGCCTTTGGAGAATCCTGGCTCCCCTCCCTTTTTTTTTTTCTTTTTTCTTTTTAAGTTTGTGCATGCTTTTGTGTCATAAAAACAAAAAAGGGCAGCTTTGAGAAAACATGCTATCAAAGCAGAAGCAGGCATGCTTAATCCTCCATCTTTGATAAACAGGGAAACGGGAGTCTGAAAAGGGCGAAGTCTTTTGGTTGTCTGAAATGCAAAGGTCCAATAATCTCTTGAAAGAAAAGCAAAGCAAGTGCAAAGTAAAACTTAGACAATGTGATGAGGACGATGGTGGTGACTTTCTGGCGAGAATTACTGCTACATCTAGACCAGCACTGAGGTCTGGCTGGCAATGTGCTAACCGGAGGCCCCTCTCGGAGAAAACGCGGTGTACTTTGTGACTAACAATGGATGTGGAGGGCCTTTCCTTCCTTTGCTCTCTTGCTATTTCTCTCTCTTTCTTTTGTCTTCTCTTTCATGAACCGCTCAAACTGTAAGCTCCCAAAACTATTTCTATCTCACCGTGAGTATTTGCTTTGATAGTAGATCCTGGTATTACGTATTTCATTAAAAATATTTCAGAAAGACAAATGCAACTAAATTGTTCTCTGATTATAGCAACAGAAGTATTGTTACAGAGTTTATTTATAAGTGAGCAGATAACAGTCCTAACTCTGAAATGGATGGGGATGGCAACAGCATCCAGACAGCTTTCTACAAGCTATATTCCACTGACCTTGTTATTAACTACAAAAGCAGGACACAGCAGCGGGAAATTCTGAAAGTCTGAACGCGTGAATTTACTCAGTGATAGAAATCTGTCTTTTATTTAAGAGGCCCTGGGTCAAGGCCAGCAGGTGGCATGTTGGTTAAGATGCTGGACTCCCACAGGGCCAACTGTGGTTCAAGTACCAGACCCAATGGCTTGAAAATCATGCCAGGTATGTGTGAACTGCATGCCCAAAATCCCGAGAGAACAGAGGAGAAGGGATTGTTTTTCTCTGTGTCTCCAGCAAAAGCAAGCTTCCTATAGCAAAAAATCTCTCCAAAAAAAAAAAAAAAGAAAGAAAGAAAAAGAGAAAGAAAAAAAGAAAAAGAAAAAAGGCCACAGGGTGTCATGGTAGAGCTGAGTTTTCATTTTAGGCATCACCTTTACTTACTAGCTGATGGCCTTGAATTTAGTCAAATTACGTAATTCTCTGTGCCTTAAATTGCCTTATCTGAATAACGGGGATTACAGTATTGTTTTTTCTTTCTTTCTTTTTTTTTTTTTTTTTTTTTTTTTGGAGAGGTTTTTGCTATAGGGCGTGTGCTCTTGCCAGAGAAACAGAGAGAGACAGAGAGACAGAATGTGAGAAATCACCCCCAGGGGGGATGGCCACACTGCAATCCCTTCTCCTCCATTCTCCTCTCAGGATCTTGGGCACACACACACATGCGCCCGGCGTGAGTTTAAGCCACTGGGTCCAGAACTCAAACTGCAGTAGACTACGTGGGAGTCCAGCCACATAGCCATTACGCCAAATGCTGGTCCCCAGCATTGTTATGAGAATTAGATGTGTTAATGCAAATAGAGCACTTGGAACCATGCCCAGCATTTAGTAGGCCCCTCTTTTATTAATGTTCGATGAGATCCACCGTTCGTTACTTCTCTCTGGGTCTCGGTTACTTAATCTGTAGATGTCAGATTGGACTACGTGATTCCTTAGATCTCTTTGATAACATTTTACAGTTTTCTGAAGACACACGAAGATCGGGAACTCGCAACACTGTGATTAGGGTGTGTGATGGTTGGGCATAATTGGTAGGCAGTTTCTCTACCAATAAATTGCAACAGATGCCACTATGAGTGCTACCTTCACGTTGACTACACTTTCAGTTTTCAGTCTGTGCTGTTTTTCCAGTATCTGTAATCAGACCACTAGTAACCACTGTCCTCGGTATCTGTCCTGTGTACTACAAAACACAAGAACATATGTGTATGTGTGTGTGCATGTAAATACACGCACCTCATATACAAAGGATCCATCTGCAGTGGAACAGCGATAATGCAATGTACTGCAAAGCTGAGGCCAAGTGGGAGGGTCCCAGGTTCAGGTCCCAAGGTCACCCCATACACACTGGGCATGTGCATGGTGCCTGTGATCCTGGCCGGCTCAGGCTGGAAGTGCCTTGCAGTGTAGGGACTCTGCTGAGGGTGCTTGTTTCTCTCTCTCTCAGAAGAAGAAGAAGAAGTAAATGAACTTAAGAGAACAGAAAGGCCCATTCATGGATTTCACTTCTAACTACTGTTTCTTTCACTACTTTCCCTGTCCCCCCCTCTATTCCATATCAAACAACCCAAACAAAGGTGAACTCTGTTAACTACCATGACCTTAACCCTACCTGGCACAAACATAGGCTTGTCAAATTTAACACATAAAAATCCAGGATGCCCTGTTCAATTTGAATGTCAGACAACAATGATTAATTTTTTCACATATGGCAACATTCGGGGCGTATTTTTATCTGAAATCCAAATTTCATTGGACGTTCTGTATTGTATTGGTGACCCTCCCTCAATCTAACAGTTTGTGGTCAGTGCCCTCTGCTACCCCGTCCAATGTTTCATCAAGCTCTTGGGGTTCTGGATCCTCAAAGACTCTCCAAATGCAAACCCCATATCTTAGGCATGAAAGCAGAAACTCTGAACAGGGAAAGGGTAGCGTAAGAATGAGCCCTGGGTTTCCTAGAGTCGTGCCAGCATATGGGGTGAGGAAGAATGGCAGGGTTCGCTTCTGGAGGTACCCGGAATGGTGCTGCCGCTGAAAGAAGCCAAGGAACATGCAAAGCAGGCACACAAGAAGCAGGAGCTGAGGGGCTGACGGCCACGTCTGTGGCCTAGTGCTTAAAGCAGCCAGATCCTGCACAACCGACCCACAGTTTGAATCCTGGCCCCTCAACTTGAGAAACAGCTGGACACATTTGTGTATTCAAAATCCTGAAAGGGATAAGAGATTGAAGAGAAGGCCATGGGCTTGACTAAGCCCCATTGGGGGCTAACTTCTCCTCTCCTTGTCTCTCTGTCTCTCTTTCTTTCTCTGGCAAGCACATACTTCCTCTGGCAAAAATTAAAAATAAATAAATGAATGAAGTAGGGCTGAACTTAGCTGAATGCCGGGCAGTGGAACACACCACCACTGTGTTTTACTCTCTCCAACAACACCCAGGGTCAGGCCTCCAGGGTCTGCAGTTAATTGCTTGTCCTTCTAGAGAAAGCAAGAGTCCTCTCAGCAAGAAGCCCAAAGCCACTCCTCTCTGTTCATTTGTTATTCTTCATCCTTTGGCTAGCCCAAAAGGAAGACTGAGTCTTTTTTTTAATTTATTTAACATTTTTATGTTACTTTTAATCACATATATCTTTACAGTGTAAACCATTTCTTTTTCCAGCATGATTACCACACATACCAGTCAAGACAAAGACATTACTGTCCACCTCATCATCAGCGAATAGCTTTCCATTTTTTTTCAGATTATTATTATTATCATGATTTCTTCTTCTTCTTTTTTCACTTGCTATACATCATTTGGCTTGTAAGGAGAAATTAGCTAACATGAAATACTTCTCAGATAGTCCAGTTGAGAATACTATACATATTATCATCAACAGGTAATAAACCATTTCTGTGTCCCACAAATATCATGTCTATTTTTTTCTGCTTTCCTTCTCTATATTGTCCTTACCCCTCCCCACATGCCACACTATCTTCAGCGGCCATAACTATTTTCACTGCTTTTATGCCCTCCAAGATTTCAATCTCTAGCATAGAGTGCGGATCGTTGATATGTATTAAATGGATACGTATAATATCTTTCTCTCATGGCCTGACTTGCTTCACTCAGCAATAAATATTCCATATTTGACCACTTTCTATCACATGCCAGGGTGGTATTGTTTTTTTTTATGGCTGAATAGTATTCCATGGAGTACAGATGCCATGCTTTTTCAATCCATTCCTCTGTTTGTAGACATTTGGGTTGGTTCCATGTCTTAGCAATCATGAATAAAACACTGATGTGCAATGCAGTGCTTTTCTGACTGAGAATTCTCCTGTCTTTATGGTAGATACCCAGAAGTGGGATTGCTGGATCAAATGGTATTCCTATTTATAGATCTTTGCGGAATCTCCATAATGTTTTCCACAGTGGTTGGACCAATTTGCATTTTTATAAACAGTATAGGAGAGTTCCCTTTTCACCACAACCCTGCCAACACTTACCACTTTTTGTACTTTCAACCTTTGCCATTCTGACAGGGCTTAGGTGGTATCTCATTGTGGTTTTAATCTACATGTCTCTTATGATGAAGGATGTTGAGCATTTCCTCATATGCTTTTTGGCTGTTCGTATGTCTTCCTTAGACAGATTTTTGTTCAATTCATTTTCCCATCCTTTAATTGGGTTAATCATTCTTTTCTGGGTAAGCCACTTGAGTTCCCTGTTATCAGTCCCTTAGCTGAGGCATAGTTTACAAAAATATTTTCCCATTCCGAGGGTTGTCAGGAAGACTGAGTCTTAACGTTAGGCTAGATCATTACCATCTCCCTTTTGAACTGAGGTTGAACCAAGAGAGTGGTCCCAAGATTGTTATCACAATGGTCACTGTTGAAATTTCCACCATAAGGTCAAGAGAAGTATGGGCCCTGGTCCTACCTTCCTCATGAATTAGTTTTATAGCTGAGGACAAGTAATTTAACCAAGAAGAGTGCCCTTCCCTTAATATGTAATATGTAAGTTCATATTTCTAAAGTAATTGACCTCTTGAGATCATATTTTTGTCGTCCACAAAACAAAGGATTAGACTCATTTGAACCAACTCTGAAGTTGCTTCCAGTCCTAAGATTTAATATTTTCCCATGTAAATAGCTCAAACTATTTTTGTAGAGTTTCAAATAGTAAAATGTTGATAAAAACTTTACCATGTGAGAACACGATTAGCCGGACCTTAAAAGATGAATATGTGTTTCTCTCTGGTGTGCACACGTGCCCTATAGCAAAATTTAAAAAAAGAATAACAACGAATAAAAAGGAAAATAAATAGTTCTTTTTTTAAAAAAATGAACAATATATGAACAATATATGTTTATTTGTAGGCAGATGTGTACATGTGTGTCAGATTGGATTGAACCCTGTGGAATGGGCTCTAATTTGATTGGGTTAAATGGGAGAATAACAGAAGTGCGTGGCAGAAGCAAAGTGCTATATACCTCAGGGTTAAATTTCACATGCTGCGAAAAAGCCAAACCTTGGTGATTAAGGCATTCCACCTCTCTCTGCCTTTCTCCTTTTTTGCACAAGCACACGTGTCCTATGGCAAAAACCTTGGGGGGAAAAAAGCTTAATGGGAGGTTAATCTAATTAGCAGGATTTCTCTAGTCATCTACTGCAGAGTAGGCAGGTATCTTTCATCTCTGTCCATTTCAGAATGAGGAGCCAGGAGATACATGTCACAGGTACCTGCTTTCCCAGGCCCATTCTCCCTCCATGGGCAAATCCTGCTGTGGTGACCTGTTACACCCACTCTTGGGCTCAGTTTGAGATCAGTTTGCTGAACCTCTGTTTCCTCTTGGTAGGGTGACCCATGGCCTTATCATGGCCTTATCGCTCCATGAGGGAAAGATCTTTGGTAGATGCGAGTTGCACACAAGAGAAGAATGAAGTAGTTAAGAAGATTTTTTTTTAAGATTTTTTTTTTTGTTATTGGGTGTATGAGCTCACCAGAGAGACAGGAAGAGACAGAGAGACAAGTGAAAAATCGCGCACACACACACACTCTCAGGGGGCATGGCCATGCAGCAATCCCTCTTCTCCATTCTCCTCTTGGGATTTTTGGGCAAGCACGCGTATGTGCCCATGTTAGTTTTAAGCTGCCAGATCTGGGACTCAAGCTGCAGTCAACTACATGGGAGTCCAGTGATGTAACCATTACACCATCTGCTGATCCCAGTAGTTAAGAGGTTTTGATGGACCTAAATAGGATTAACAACAACAACCATTAGCCAATAACAGTTTCGTAGCCTCACAATTTTAGTACTTAAGGTTTCAATTTTATTACACATGTAATGATTTATTTTTCTCCAGAATAGCTAGTAAGTCAAGCTTTCTTTAACCAGATTTGAATCATTATTCTTCAACAAAACAGAAAGTTCTCCAAGTTTTGTCAAAATACGATGTATCATTTAGTCCCAGAAATGTAGAATAAATAAGACTTTATTTACCTAGAGTTCAGCAAAATGTCCTCTGGAACCACGGAAGGGAGAATACTATCTTTTCTCCTGCTGATGAAGATAAATCCTCTAATTCCCTGACTGAAGTACTTTTCTTATCAGTACAATCATTCTGATAATGTTCCCTGTAGCCAGCCACCCTAGGTCACTGGAGAAGTAGAATTCAAAGGGAATTCAGCTATGGTAATACTGTGAAGTGTATTAATGGGTTCTCTCATCCATGGGTGTTTAGTTCTCACTTGTTATGGGTGGCAGTAATGAACAGATACTCGAATTCTGCAATACTTACTACATCTTGATTAGCACCTTTGGCACCCAAGTTCCAACAAGCACATAAGGAAATTTCCCAGCCTTCAGTTTGCATCTCCTTCCTGTTGACCTCTTACATGGTAAAGGCATCTCTTGTTTCTTATTAAGAAATAGTCAAGTCAGGACCAGGCAGTGGTGCAGCAGTACCTCAACTGGACCCACATGGGAGGGTCTTGAGTTCTCGCTCTGGGGCTTCCTGTGAATGCTGAGTGTACACACATGCCCATAATCTGAGTTGGTTGAGGCTGAGGGTGGATCACGGTAGGTAGACCCTGTTGGAGTTATCTTGCTCTCTCTCTCTCTCTCTCTCTCTATCTCTCTCTCTCAAGGAAGAAATCAGTGAATATGATTTTTTTAAAAGTCTCCAGGGAATATCCTCATTTCACAGAGGTAGTGAGAGGACTGGAAAATACCCAGCTATTGTGTCACCTTTCCTAGTTCCAGAAACACTCACTCAGACAGCCATTCAACCTTGTCCTCCTAATGACTGGTTGGGCTGGTTTTTCCATCTGAGGTAAAGTTTTTGAAATTTCAACTCCACACAGCGCAACAAGGATATAAAAAAGATAAAAATCAAGAGACTCTCTTCAACATTAATTCAACAATAATCTCAGCCCTTTACATTTATTTATTATTTATATTCTGTTCCTGTCTTTGTCAGATGCATAAAGATTTTCACAAAGTTATAATCAGAATGTATGCAGGGGCCCTCAGGTGGCATGGTGGTTACATCGCTGGACTCCCACATGACTGACCATGGTTCAAGTCCCAGACACAGTGGCGTGAAATTCACACTGGGTGCGTGTGCATGTGTGTCCAAGATCCTGGGAGGAGAATGGAGGAGAAGGGAATGCAATGTGGCCATCTCCTTTAGGGGGTGATTTCTCAGTTTCCTTCTCACTGTCTCTGTTTTTCTCTCTTTCTGGCAAGTGCATGGACTCTATGGCAAAAACTAAATTAAAAAAAAAGAATGTATGCATAAGTCTATACCCAGTCTTTTCATCAGTCAGTGTAATATCACAAGTATTTTTTAAGCTGCAACATGGCAGCATAACTCTTGTTTTAAAGACCGTATCATTTGCCACTGAGTGTAGAGTAATTTAATAAATCTTTCTCTCTTGTATTGACAAATTAAGCCAGTTATAATTTTTATAAGTAACACTTCTATGAACATGTTTTATGTATAACACTATTATGAAATCCTTTTGCAAAGGAAGGAAATTATTTCTTTGTTTTGTAGGTTATGCATTATTTAGAGAAAATATCTAAGTATGAGAATAGTGGAGGAGAGGTTTTTCGCTATAGGGCGCGTGGGCTCGCCAGACAGACAGAGAGAGACATAGAGACAGAAAGCGAGAAATCACCCCCCAGAGGGGATGGTCACGCCGCAATCCCTTCTCCTCCATTCTCCTCTCGGGATCTTGGGCACGCACGCACACGCGCCCGGCGTGAGTTGTAAGCCACCGGGTCCGAGACGCGAACCGCGGTCGACTACGTGGGAGTCCAGCGACATAGCCATTACGCTAACTGCTGGTTCCCTGGATTTGAACTTTTATAATTTGCGATGGTAGCTAGTATTCCCAGAGCTCTTTCAATATGCCAGGCTTAACCTGAGGGCTGCTTCGATGATAGGGCTTCCTAAAGTTCATGGAAATGCAAATTATGAAAAAAAACTGTACAGGAATTCCCATTTTTGCATCAAAATAACTTGTATTTCATTTCCATTTTTCCATAAATGTTTGAAGTGCCCTTATATATGTTAATGAATCCTTGGCCCTACTTGGTGTCACCTTCAGTTCTTTTTGAATGGTGACTGATATTCAGTGAGCCTTTCCCACATGTTCAGCAGAGAATGAAAAGCAAAACAAGCAACGGTTATCTACCACCTTCAGCAGCTTCTGTGGTACTTGATATTTGGGGCTACCTGGTACCAAATATGACAAATGCCTCATCGAAAGAGATGAGAAGAGGCTCTGAAGTTACTGAGCCTGTTATCTGTGGGCAGTTGTATTATCTCACTGAAACCTGACAAACCTGCTCTATGGCAGATATGATTATCTTCATTTTATACACGGGGGCCTTGGAAAGTCAGGAAACAATGTGATTCAACTTTGTTTATTTTGTTGCAAAAACTTTTAAAATCTAGGACCAGTGGATGGCATAATGGTTATGACGCTGGACTCCCATGAAGTTGACCATGGTTTGAGTTCTGGACCCAGAGGCTTAAAATTCACACTGGGTGTGTATGCATGTGTGCTCAAAAATCCCAAGAGAGAATGGAGGAGAAGGGATTATGGTGTGGCCATCCTTCTTGGTGGGTGATTTCTCCCTTTCTGGCTCTCTGTCTCTTTCTGTCTTTCTGGTGAGTGTACACACCCTATAGAAAAAATCTCTTTAAAAATAAAATTGAAATCCTTGCAAAATTTTTCATAATATACATTTTCCATGAACTTATTGAAGATAATCCTTAGATGAGGACAGTGAGGCTCGAAGGCATTAAATAATTTGGAAGCCAGCTACGAAACATCTGGTTTCACTGTGCCAAGATGACTACCTCTATTATAGTCTAAAGCTCCTTCCTCTCTCCCCACTCCCAACCCCTACACACACACACACACATACACACACACACACACACAGCCCAGCAGATTTTCCTGATGGACTGCACCACCAGGCATAAACCCAATCACTGTAACTGAACTTCACTTTCTAAATAGTGATTTGTCAAGCTTTTTGTTTCTAGTACTAATTAACATATAAATTATGCATATCATTTCCCCCCAGTCCCAGGATTTTTCATAAAACTTGATTTTAAATTTCCATTTATTTGAGAGGGAAAATATTCATGAAATCTTGAAAGACCAACGTCAACACTAAGAGATTTTGCCTAAGACTTTAAACATAATTACATAAAAAATATCAAGGGAGCCAAATAGCAGCCCAGAGGTAATGCAGAGTTATGCACGCCAAACATAGGTGGGTGCCCATGATGCAGGCTGGCTGAGACTGGGGATGGATCATGGCATGAAAATCCTTTTGGGGACACCTGTCTCTATGTGTCTCTCTCTCCCTCATGAAAGAAATAAGGAACAAACTTAAAAAAGAAAGTATATAGTAATTACTATTAGGAGTAAAATAGGCAATTATATCAGTAGATCAGAATTTGTGTGTGTATATGCATACACAGCTAAACACGATATACATACATATGCATTCATATTGATGTATAGACTTAACCTCTGATAATGGTGGCTGTTCAAATTTATAATGAAATACCTAAGGAGTTTGTTGGAAAAATTGGCTATCCATTTGGAAATAAATGAATTCGGATATTCTGTAATGTACCTTAAATTTAATTCCATATGGATTAAAGAGCTAAAGAAATTTATGAGTTATTAGAAGGAAGCAGAGGACAAAAATTTTATAGTCTTGGTATGGAACAAACCTTCCCAAGCCTGTGAGCAAGGCCAGGTTAGAAATGAAAGTGGACATATTTAAGTACTTAACACAGTTTAAATGCTATATGAAAAAAAAAAAAAAAAAAACACCAAAAGATATTTAAAAATGAAACAGATTAAAAGAAAATACTTGGGGAAAAGTTAGCGTAATGGCTATGTCGCTGGACTCCCAGTGGTCGACCGCGGTTCGCGTCTCGGAACAACTCACGCCGGGCGCGTGTGCGTGCGTGCCCAAGATCCTGAGAGGAGAATGGAGGAGAAGGGATTTTTGGGGGGTGATTTCTCGCTTTCTGTCTCTCTGTCTCTCTCTGTCTGTCTGGCGAGCGCAATAGCAAAAAACCTTTCCAAAAAAAAAAAAAAAGCTTGAAAAGCAAGAAAAATTATAAAGAGGATTTTTATAAACAATAAGCTTAAAAGTAAATCGGAAAGAAAGACAATTCGAAGGGGAAAATAATCAATAAGCACATAAAATAAACTCAATTAGCATTCAAGAAAATGCAGACCGAGGGCCAGCCACTGTCATGGTGGTAAGGGTGGCTGGGTCCCACATGGCCAACTGCACATGTTGAGTCGCAGACCTGGCAGCTTAAAAACAAGCGGGGCACATGTGTGTGCATGCCTCAAATCCTGAAAGGAGGGAGAAATGGAAGAGAAGGGATTGCAGGATGACGAGGCCATATGGGGGGTACTTTCTCACTTTCCCCCTTCCTCCATTCTTATGAGCATGCATCCCCTTTGGGAAAATTTTCTTTTAAAAAGGAAAATGCAGATTGAAAAGGCAAAACCATTTTTTCAAACCTCAAATTGGCAAAAATTTTAAATATTGGAACAATGAGTATTGAATAAGTATGGAGATATAGGCACACATATTCTGTGGGTAAGCAACCATATCTATAAAGCCTTAAAGGATGCAATTGACTATCTCTATTCTTTTTTTTTTAATGGACAGAGAGAGAATTAGAGATAAAAGGTTTTTTTTGTTGGTTTTTTTTTGAGAGAGAGATTTTAGCTACAGGGCACGTGCGCTCGCCAGACAGAGAGAGAAAGAGAGAGAGAAAGCAGGAAATCACCCCCCAGGGGGGATGGCTACACCTCAATCCCTTCTCCTCCCTTCTCTTCACAGGATCTTGGGCACGCATGCACACGTGCCCGGCGTGAGTTTTAAGCCACTGGGTCCGGGACACGAACTGTGGTCGACTACATGGGAGTCCAGCGACATAGCCATTACGCTAACTGCTGGTCCCAATAAAAGTATTTTTGACAGAGTCTTACCATGCCATGATGCTCTTCAATCTCCCAGTTAGCTAGGATTAAGGCAGGTGCCACTGCACCTGAACTGTTTAGATTGGCTCAGGAGCCAAACCCAGGCCACTCACATAGCCCAGCCTCATGTAGCAGTACACTACCACTTATGTCACTGTGGCTAGGCCTCTGTGGCTAAGCCTCTGTTGCCTTTCAAATGAGGGTCACCATCAACCAAGAGACTACAAGGTATCTTATCTAAAGAAGTGTTTGTAGGTACAGGTATTTTCATTGCATCATAATTTATGATGTCTAATCTGAAAAAGAAAGCAACCACATAAGCATCTCCTACAGTGGCATGGCTAATTATGCTACAACACATTTACTGTGTGACACAATATAGCACAATGCAAAGGAAAAAAGAAATGTGTTGGCATGGGTAGTAGGTGCTGTCCTATGATGCTGGAGCCATATGGACAACCTGAGCTTGAGTTCCAGGTCACACTGTGCTTGAGATCCCCAAACACACCAGGTATATCTGCATGCCCATGATCCTGGCTGGCTGGGAGGCTGGGGGAAGGATCATGGCATGGCAAGACCCTGCTAAGGAGTTCTCTCTCTCTCTCTCTCTCTCTCTCTCTCTCTCTCTCTCTCCCTCCTCCTTGTTCTCCCCTGTCTTTTTCTTATGTAAGAAAAAAATTAATTTTAAAAAAGTTTCTAGGGCCTCAGTGGTGGTGCACCAGTAAAGCACAAGACTCTGTAGGGTTGACCCAGATGGGAGTGTTCCAGGTTCACAACTAGAGGCCTCCCTGAGTACACTGGCCTATGTGTGCTCATGGTCTGGGGCTGGCTGCGGCTGGGGGTGGATTACTATACTTTTTCAAAATTCTGTGCAAACTGACATGGAAAGATATCCAAGACACAAAATTACTTTTTGTAGAATCAGATTGGGGGGGACCCGCAGGTGGCATGGTGGTTAGGCTCCCACATGGCTAACCACAATTCAAGTCCTGGACCTGGTGGCTTGCTTTCTCATTCTCTCTCACTCTCTCTTTCTCTGTGTCTCTCTCTGGTCAAATGAAAATAAATGAATGAATAAATAAAATTAAATAAATAATTCTTTAAAAAAAGAATCAGATTAGGAAACAATTATTTCACATATTTCCTTTATGTTTTCAAAAATATTTATGCATGGATGATAGAGAGTGGGTGAAGAAGTAGAAAGGGAAGAAACATTTAACAGATAAAAAACTGCAACGTTCTCTGTTGAAAAAAATAAATATACTGTATAAAAAAAGAGAATATAATAGTAGCACTTCTTGCAGAAAAATGACTCAATATCATCGTAGCAAGATATAAAGTAAGAATAGATGTAATTTGAAGTAATAACAATTATTTATACATCATACACAGGAAAAAGCTTCAAGGATATAAGTCCAATTCCTCACAATGGTACCTGGGGTGCAGAGAGGTCAAGATTTTGTCTCTTCTTTACCATCTGAATTTCTTAAAGTAAGAATATATTGATATATATGTAATTCTTTTTAATTAAAGTTTTTTTGCCATATGGTGCACAAGCTTGCCAGAGAAGGAGATAGAGAGAGGGAAAGGGAGAAACACTCCCCTCTCACTCCTGGCTAGAGAGCATGGTCATGCTGCAATCCCTTTTCTTCCATTGCCCTCTTGGGATTTTGGACATGCATGCACATGCACTCAGCATGAGTTTCAAGCTGCCCCATACAGGACTCAGACCACAATAGGCCATGTGGGAGTCCAGCACCTTAACCACCTTGCCACCTGCTAGCTCAATATATATATGTAATTCTTAAATGCACCTAAAGTAGAAAAAGAAATTGACAACTTCATAATAGTAATGGGAAATAACACGGTTCTACAAATCTTTAATCCAGTAGATGAAAATTCAAATGAGGATTTAGAGGACATAAATACTAAACTTGATTTTATTATATCTTTTAAACCTCTTACCTGATATAGACTACTAGGTGACAGTTTTTAATTTGGCACCTCCACCAACACACACAGACAGAGAGAAAGAGAAGGAGAGAGAGAGTGAGAATTGGGATAAATTCTAAATATCCAGTTAGTTCCTTGACACAAGGCAGTAAAAACAAAAAGTTCTTTTAAAAGTTGAAATAGTTTAAACCCACCAAGTTGGGAATCAAAACACAATACAAAACAAATCAAAAGTGCTGAAACACACACACACATATATGTATGTATGTGTGTGTGTGTGTGTGTGTGTGTGTATATATATATATATATATATATATATATATATATACCCAGAAGGACAGAAGGAGCCATTCCCAAAGTGATTAGTGGTAGGTGGTAAGATTAAGGGTAACTTTTAGTTTTTCCTATGTTCTCTATGATATTCTTACTTTTTTTATCTTGATGAATTATTATATTTTCCCTCTATTTCTTATAATAAACAGGAATAATGTCAGTAATAAACTGGTTGACATTGAATATTATTTGCTTATTTTGTTTTAAAGTTTACTTATGTATTTCTTCTGAGAGAGTGAGAGAAAGAGACAGAGAGACAGGTACTCCCAACAGGGTCTTTATGCAATAATCCACCCTCAACTTCAGTCAGCCAGCATCACGCACTGGGAGACCCTAGGACACAAATCCAGGACCTTCCCATGTGAGTCAAGCATCGAGAGATCACGCTACCACTGCAGGCTTCTATTTGTTTATTTTTAACTCATGGAACAATGGGAGATTTCATTTGTTCTCAAACCCCCAGCAACCTGAGCATATGCTCACACTCAAAGGACAACCAAGAAAACGTACTCCTCAGCTAAGAGCCTGAAAACTACTACTCTAATATTCACTTGCATTGGATAATTTGCATTCATATGTTGTGGCACAGACCCTGCAATGTGGTAGATTTGAGTTCAAATCCCAGCTCCACCCTTATGGTTTTGTGAGCATCAGGGTGTGCTCTGAGCTCTTACATGTCCTCTTCTCTCTTTGCAGATGTGAGCACAAAAATCGCCTCCATTGGAAATTTCACGAGGTTTTAGTAGAAAAGCACACACACACAAGATACTTGACACACGTAAAGATATACTTCTAAACTTAGGAAGTGGCCACTGTTCTACTCTTAGTCGTCTATGAATCCTCATTGTACCAGTGGGATATACTAACATGTTGTGGTACTGGGCTGGTCCCGCAGTCTAACGTTAAGGGGAGCCAGATCCCAACTGACCAACTGTGATTCAAATTTTGGCCCTAGTGGCTTGAAAAACATGCCAGACACGTGTGTATGCTTGCCCCAGGTCCTGCCAGGATGGAGAAATGGAGAAGAGATTGCAGCGTGATCGTGTCTGATGGAGGGGTGCTTTTTCACTCTTCCTCTCTCTCTCACCTGCTCTGTCTGGCAAGTGCATGCAGCTTCTGACAATTGAGAACAAAAAAAAAAAGTCTTGGTAAAGTCAAATAATATGTATGTTAATTTACAATATGTTTAAATAATCTGTATATCATTATACCATATCATATCGATTCTACATTAACAAAAACAAATCTCTCGTGCCTCTGTCTTGAGATTTGCTGCCTAGCTAGTATCGTTTCTTTTTTACCCCGGAATGTGTTTAAGAGTTATGGAGGCAATTGTTGTCGTTATAGAATGGATCGTGTATGCTCTACCGTGCTGTTGGTGCAGATCATCACTTCTCACGCTTGCAAAAAATGTTGAAAGAAGCCATTGTTGCCATTCTCGTTCTCTCAAGAGGGATGATTTTATTCTATAATAGACCCGACCTTTTTAATCCTCCAAGGATTGCACCAGGCTTGTCTGGGTCCCAGCAAGGCCCACCACTGGCTATAAGAATGAGCAAAGGCTCATGGCTGTTTCTCAGGCACTGTTGAGAGCCCAAATCCTCTTCTCGTATAAATGAAAATACTGTTCTGTCTAAAAATAAAACCGGAGAGAACACAGTATTGAGAATAAACAGCCAGCAGAGAAGTCGGCTCAACTGTAACACGGTATAATTTCTACGGTGCATTATATTTTCTCTGCCCCAACAAACAAACGAACAAACTTTTAAAAATAATCAGTTAATTTGTTTGTATTTTCAGGTCAGTTAGGTGACATGGTGGTTAAGGCACATGGATCCCACATGGCTAACTACGCAGTTTGAGTCCTGGACACAGTGACTTGTAAAACATGCTAGGTGCACGTGTGTGCATGGCCAAGAGGAAAACAGGGTAGAAGGGACTGCAGCATGGCCATCCTCCCTAGGAGGTTTTCTCTCTCTCTCTCTCTCTCTCTCTCTCTCTCTCTCTCTCTCTCTCTCTCTCTTTCTCTCTCTCTCCAACAAATGCATGTACCCTCTAACAAATTATACAAATTATATATATATATATATATATATATGTATATTATATGTATAATTATCCAAATTATATATGTGCATGCATGTATGTGTGTATATATACATACATGTGTATGCACACACACGTGTGTGTGTGTGTGTATAGTTGTTAGGAAAGTCATGACATATTTTCTGTCCAAAAATGCATCATGACTTCCTGACAACCCAATATATATGCTTGCATTTTTCCCACCAACTCTGTGAGATTAAAAATCTGGCACACAGATGGAGAGCCCAAGGGGCACAGTCACTTCAGAACTGGCCCAAGGTCCATTCGTGGATTCAGAGCCAGTACTCTGGTCTCTGGGCTCCCAGAACTAAGTTTGCCACATGGTGACCCGGACAAACAGGCATCCCAAGGGAAGCTGTGTCTGCCAGTAAGACAGACAGAAGCCTGGCATTTAACTCAGTTTCTCTCTCCCTCTGATTAAAGCTTTTTTCTTTATAATAACCATCTCCACGGGCTTCAAGATTGAAAAGCTACTAGAAGGAGAGGTGGAAATTCAGCAAGTCTAACATGGGGTTGGCTGGCAAAGGAGAACAGAACAAGGCGCAGAGAGAGCAAAGGCACCCTTGACTTGGCATAAACGCCAGCCTTTGTTCTTTTTATGGAGAGGTTTTTGCTATAGGGTGCATGTGCTCGCCAGACAGACAGAGAGAGACAGAGAGACAGAAAGCGAGAAATCACCACCCAGGGGGGATGGCCACGCCGAAATCCTTTCTCCTCCATTCTCCTCTCGGGATCTTGGGCACGCACGCACACGTGCCCGGCGTGAGTTTAAGCCACCGGGTCCAGGACATGAACCGCGGTCGACTACGTGGGAGTCCAGCGACATAGCCATTATGCTAACTGCTGGTCCCAGCCAGCCTTTGTTCTTAACGCACAGATTACACAGATTAGAGCCTAACACGACAGTCTGTCCTTGAGACAAAATGATCTTTTAAAAATACATATTTCATTCTATTTATTATTGTTTTTTAAATTTGCTACAGAGCACGCACACTCAACAGAGAGAGAGAAGGAGTGAGAAAGCCAGCCACCAGGTCCAGGATTTGAACCACAATAAGCCATGTGGGAATCCAGTGCCTTAACCACTATGGCCCCTGCTGGCCCCAACAGAGTATGTTCTTAAGTGCTTGTTGTGCTTGATTACTGAAAAACCTTGTGCCTAACAAGTAGAGCAAGATTACTTTTTAATATTAAAACTATCTTAATATACGTGTGTGTATATAAATAGATTTATATATATGTGTATATATATATATATATATATAAAATATGCATATATGGTATGAAGGGGTTAAAAATTTATGTTGGAGAATGTTCTTTACAGTGTGATATATGTTACAGAAAACTTGAGTAAAAAATTTGAAATGTCCAACAGAAGGCAAATGTCTCAGGGGCCAGAGAGTGGCACGGTGGTAACAACGCTCTGCAGGCTGGCCTCCTGTGGGAAGGCGGGGCTGCTTGTTCCGAAGTCTCCCTGTGCATGCTCGACGGCCCTTGCATGATCTGGCCTGGCTGAGGCTATGGGTGGATTGTAGCATGAGAATCCAAACGAAGGTGCTTGTACCCCTCTCTCTCTCTGTCTTTCTCTCTCGTTCTCTTTCTTAAAGAAGAAATAAGCTTTTAGAAAAAGGAAAATTTCCAAATTGATTGAAATAGGATAGTACATGCACATTACACATGGTACTTTCAAAGAATAATGAGGTACAAAAATGTTTATAATGCAAGAAGGTAGTTTCGAAATTGCATGCATAATTCAATCTCAATTCTTGAGCAACTGTAGGGTAGACGCCTTTTTATATACATGCACATGCATTAAAAAAAAGAAGAAAAAAAGGCAAAGTATTAGCAGGTGGTACTTATCCTGGCAAACTTGAATTACCATTAATTTTTCTAACCACCCTGAAACTTTCATAGGTTTTAAATTTTCTTTCTTTCTTTTTTTTTTTTTTTTTAATTTGACAAAGGGTGTGTGTGCTTGCTGGTGAGAGACAAAGATAAAGAAAGAAAGTAAGAAAGCATCTCCGATGGGGCATGGTCACACTATTCCCTTGACTCCTGTTTCTCCTTCCTTTTGGGATTTGGGGCACACGTACACACATGCCCAGCATATTTCTCAGGCCGCCAGGTTTGGGACTCAAACCACATGGCCAGCCATAAGGGGTCTAGCCATCCCACCACCAAATCGGATGCTGGCCTCTGTTCAAATTTTCTATGTTGAATTCACTTATTTTATAATCAGAAAATGCTATATAAGCTCTAGATGCTAGTACTTTATATACTACTAGCTTGGTGTAGGAGTTAAAAAAAAAAACCCTTAAATTTATAATTAAGAACTACAACCACATGGGCTAAAGACTCTCATCTTATATGGAAAAGTGATCGCTAAGCCTGGAAAGGGTAGGGGGTGTGTGAGGTGGGAGAGGGTAGGGAGATGATGGTTAATAGATAAAAAATTACAGTTTGATAGGGACATCACCTTCTGGTGTTATATAGTACAGCAAGTAACTCAAGTTAACAATAATTTATTGTGTATTTCAGATTAGCGAGACAAGAGCATTTTTAGTGTTCCCAACATAAGATCATGGGTATGCTATTTACCCTGATTCGGTCATTGTATCCCATGAATGTGTACAATTAGCATGTGTCAATTAAAAGTAAAAGAATCTCCTCTTAGGGTCAGCAGGTGGCATGGTGGTTAAGGGCCTGGACTCCTACATAGCTGACTTCGGTTCGAGTCCTGGACCTGATGGCTTGCTTTCTCATTTTCCCTCTCTTTTTCTCTCTCTCTCACTCTGTCCCTCTCTGGTCAAATGAAAATAAACACATAAATAAATAAAGTTAAATAAAATTATTATTTTAAAAAAAAAGAATCACCTCTTAATTTGGGGAGAATGTCTTTGCCCTCATAAAACAGACTCTTCTTTCTAACTCTAATTCCCTTTGTTACTAACTATCATGAAACTATGCAGCTGGAGCCTGTGTCAAACCTCACTAATATTTGGGTAGTGGTTTATCACTGAGACAGGGGGCTTACTTTGATCATTTCTTACATAAGGTGGGTACAGTGATGTCTCCCCTACAGAGATGGTAAACCAAGGTACAGAAAGGGCTCTTAATTACCCACATTTTCGTGCACAGAACCAGGCAGAGATGGCCTTGAACTCGATCTCCTGGCACCAGATTGATATAAGAAGGTGTAGAGCAGAGTCCCTTTTTCTCAAGATCTTCCCTTCAAAATTGCTTTCAAGGAACGCAGGTCAAGTGGCAGATCCTGTTCCCCTCAGGCCTCTCCCACCATCCCAGGGCGCGTGCTCACGCTCGGCTTAATTCGCTCATGGCTCTAGGCCACCGACTGCATAAACAAGTAGGGAAAGCCTCTGAGAGGAATCTTGGTACCCAAATGGAGCAATTTGTCTTCCAAAATTATTGTTTGAAATTGTTTATGTCAGTTGCCGAGTTTCTGTTCTGTACTTCAGGGACCTGTTTTAGATGGAAGAGAAAACTCTGGGCAGTTGAACAGCTCTCTTGCATGTGTCTCCACAGTCCTGGTGACAGTGTGACCTGCTGCTCGCCGGCCATTCCTGACACAGGGAGGCGTTTGATGAGGTTCATGACAACCCCAGTTGGGCGTCCCAAGAATTTTGGGGTGCTCCTGTTGGCTGGCACTGTTCTACGTAGAATGGGCCAACTTTTTCATCCTGTAGGAAGGGGCTATGGTTGCCAGCCCTCTCCTCCCTGTTCATAGTGAGGAAACTGAAGCTCCCAGCATTGAGGAGCTGTCGCAAGACCTTGTGACTAGTTTGTACCCCCCCAACAGTCACGCGTTGAGGTTTGGTTGTGAAGGTCTTATCACGAAACTTCAGGCTTTCATGAAGGGTAGGCTTTTCCGGAGAGATCGGGTGTTTGGGGTGGGGCCCCAGTGATGGACTCCTGGTGGGTTTATAAGAAGAAAGGAGACTGGACAGAGACAGCCTAGTAGACAGCCATTCCACTCTGGCCTTGGCCATGTGTTCTGAACTCTGCAAGATGCCAATCCAAACCCTGGTAAGCCTCTATTTTATCAGTGACCCATTTCAATGCATTTTAATGATTTTCTGTTACTAGCAACAAAGGGAACTGAAACAACCAGTAATGAAGAGCTGGGACTTGAACCCACATATCCTTGGCTCAGAGGTCATACTGGCCAGAGCTGACTTAAGCCATCCGGCTTTCTAATGGAAAGCCTGTCCTGTCCAGAGAGCATGCATATTGGGAATTCTGGCCCCATGGTGCAGACATCGTAAGCCCCAAGGCATTTCCACTTGAAGTTTGAGTTCCTCCTCCTCCCTCCAGTGTCAGAAGATATTTTAACATGAAAGCCTCAAGCTCACGAACCTGGCAGTTTTGTGAGTGAGAGAGAATTCCTTTTGAGGCATGAATTAGTCTTCTTCGAATGTTTTGACAAACCGAGAGTGTGATGTTCAGGGAAAGACGCGCTCCACGGGGTTTGTGTGAACAGACGTCTTTCTGAAACAACACGAGCCCACGCGGGGGGCCCGATCATTGAGAGAACCACAGGGTAATTCTGACCTCTTGGGTTTTCAGTATTCTTCTGGTCTCGACCCTTCCAATGCCAAGCTGGCCTAAATTCATGTCTTTAAATCTCCTAAAAGGAAGCAAAGTCAGGACGTTCCCTCAGGACGAAGAAAGAATAGTGAGAGACTGAACTCAGCCTCTTCCTGGGCGTGTGCTCATCTGTGGGGGCCACTGAGGTCTGCCCAGCACCCCTGGGCTCCCCTTGTCCTTCAAGATCACTGAGGGTCACAGCAGTGACCTGCAGCATGTCCTCTTCCTCCTCTCTAACATCTCCCAGCAACGGACAGGTGACAGGCCTATGTCCTTCATGATGTGTTTGACCACGGCACGCAGGGCAGTGCTCGGCCAGGGGCAGTTATTATTGGTACCTGGCTCAGAAGGCCAGGAGCAGAGTGTGCGCGGGCAGCAGCCCTGCACACAGAAATAATCCCTGGCTCTCCATCTTATTTGGGAAACGTGGCCAGGACTGGCAGGAACAGCAGATAACATGACCTGTTTTTCCATGTTCTCCCAGCCTTGTCCCAGCCACACCGTCTTCTCATTACCAGGCAGTTCGATACTTCTGTACCCCATGGAACATGCCAGACCCACACATGACATAGGTCACTGGTGTGGGATGGTGGCTTTGTCTCAGAGCCAGTAACAGCAGGTAGAAGAAAGAATTTGGTGACTGGGCCACCATCAGGTGAGACGAGGAGAATTATATGTGAAAAGTGTCCCACGGTATCGGCTTTCACTCTGCAGGAGCTGTACACCCGCCTGGTGGTCTCACTCATTCGGTCCAGGAAATCAGCCATCCATCTGCCAACAGCTCTCCCAGAGGCCATGCCTACCAGTGTCCTTGAAGGCACTGGTGCCGGGGTCCAGGGTTGTATATGAAGGTGCACCCAGCCAGACTCAGGGCAGCAGTCAACAAAAAGGGAAGTTCTGGGGCCAGCAGGTAGCATAGTGGTTATGTCGCTGGACTCCCACGTGATCTATTGCAGTTCAAGACCCAGACCCGAAAAGAGAAATGGAGAAGGGATTGCAGTGTGACTGTCCTCCATGAAGGGTGCTTTCTCACTTTCCCTCTCTTTGTCTCTCTCCAACGAGGGCACACATGTTCAGGCAATCGTCTTTCATCCTTTCTTTTCTCTTTCGCATACACGCACGCACACCCAGCATGTTTTTCAAGTCTCTGGGTCCAGGACTTGAACTGTGCAGTCATCCATGTGGGATGCAGGAGCTGGATCAAACCACCACACCACTAGCTGGCTCATCATACAACCTGCTTAACCCAGGTTCCTAATTGTGCCGATGCCGTGTGTGTCACATAATGTGTGTATGTTTCAGGTCTTTCCAAACCCCTGGTCTGCATGCCTCAGACTCCTTGACTGGCAGGACAGGATGTGAAGGGAGCTCTCAAAACTTTAGATCTACCACTAGGTTGTGCTGAAGGCACCCCCAGGCACTGGGTGCCCCTGTTCAACCCAAGTCACAGGGAACCTCTTTGTCTGCAAATAATAGAGTAATCAAAAGTAGCAGTCTTGGACAAGCTGAAACTTAAACAAGGAACTTGAAGGCCAGCAGGTGGCCTAGTGGTTAAAGGTGCTAAACTCCTCCGTGGCTGACTGTGATTCAGGTCCCGGATCTGGGAGCGTGAAACTCACGCTGGGCGTGTAAGCGGGAGTGCCCAAAATCCTGAGAGGAGAATGGAGAAGGGATTGCTGAATGCCCATCACTGTGGGGAGTAATTTCCCACTTTCTGTCTCTGTCTCTCAGTCTCTTTGGTAAGCGAACGCTCCCTATAACAAAAAAAAAAAAAGAGAGAGAGAGAGAGAGAGAAAGATTTTTGCTGTAGGGCTCGTGCACTTGCCAGATAAACAGACAGAAAGCAAGAAATCATCCCCTGGGGGGATGGCCAGGCTGCAATCCCTTCTCCTCTTGGGATCTCAGGCATGCATACACACGTGCCCGGTATGAGTGTTGAGCTGCTGGATCCCGGAGTCAAACCGCGGTTGACTACATGGGAGTTCAGCAATGTAACCATTACACCATCTGCTGGTCCCTGACATAACTATTTTTAAATTTTTACTTATTTCAGATATTTTTACCATAGGGCACATATATTCACCAGAAAGACAGAGAAAGGGAAAGTGAGACATCACCCCCCAGCGGGAGGATGGCCATGCTGCAATCCCTTCTCCATTCTTCTCTTGGGATCTTAGGCACGCACGCAAACGTTCCTTTCCATGTGTTTTTTTTTTTTTTTTTTTTTTTTTTTTGTGGTGGGGGGTTTGCTTCAGGGCACGTGCGCTCGCCAGAAAGAGACAGAAAGACCGAAAGTGATAAATCACCCCCTAGGGGGATGGCCATGCTGCAATCCCTTCTTCTCCATTCTCTTCTCGGGATCTTGGGCACGCACACAAACGCATCCGGCATGAGTTTAAGCCACCGGGTCCGGGATTCGAACCTCAGCTGCCTACATGGAAGTCTAGTGACATAGCCATTACGCCAACTGCTGTTCCCCCGCCATGAGTTTTAAGCCGCTGGCTCCGGGACTCAGACTGTGGTTTACTAGAGGGGAGTCCAGTGACGTAACTGTTAGGTCATCTGCTGGTCTTCCCCCCTCAAAAAAAAAAAAAAAAAGCTATTAAAAATTTTTTTTCCATAAATATACTGATGGGAGCCAGGTTGGGGCACAGTGGTGGAATGTCACTCTCTGTGAGATTGCCCCACATGGGGACACTCCTGGTTCGTGTCCAAAGACCTCTCTGAATAAACCAGGCACCTGTGTGTCCTTGATCCGGCATTGCCTGGGGCAAGGGATGGGTCATGGGATCAAGACTATGTTAGGGAAAACGTATCGCTGTCATTCTCATCTCTTGCTCATGGAAGAATCAATCAACTTTCTGAAAATCATTTTTAAAAAGATATTGGGGTCGAGGGTTGGCAGGTGGCTTGGTGGCTCAGAGTGCTGCACTCCATGTGGCCAGCCACAGTTCGAGTCCTGGATCTGGTGGCTTGCTTTCTCTCTCTCTCTGGTCAAATTAAAATAAATAAAGTTAAATAAAAATAATTCTTAAAAATATATTTTTTAAAAAGACTCTGGGGTGTCTCATGAAACTCAGTGATGGGAATGGGGTTGGAACGCGCCTGACATGAGCTGCAATTGAGGACTTGAACATCTTCCGGCTGCTTCCCCTGGCTCTGACCTATGGTCCACCTCCTCCCTCAGTGTTTCCCAGATTCACCATTTCTCTACTCACGTGGTTGAAACCGCCCATCTTTGACAGCGATTGACTTTGCTCTCTCTCAGATCCACTTCCAAAATTCCTAGGAAAAGCCCAATCTGGCTGAGTGGATGCCCATTTATGGAACACAAACCATGGCTAAGCAGGGGCCACCCAGCGGGAACATCATAGCTACACAGAAACTATGTGGATAGTAGAGGAGAAATGTGTTTCCTAGAAAACCCAGTGGAACACCACTTCAGAAGAGAGGAAAGGGAGGCATCACTAGCGTCCCAGCCTTTATGCTCATCCTGCCAGTCATTGTATGTCATTCTGCCTCTTTCCATTTGTTTCTCAAACTCAGCCTCCCCTTTTAGTTCCACTGTGTCTGTGTGGGCTTTCTTGTCTCATCCATGAATTGTGATGAGACGTTCCAATCCAGGCCTGTCTCCCCCAGCCACCTTAGCATTAGATAACTCATCTTAAAACATCCACATTACCATATCACTCTGCTGCTCAAAAAAGGCCAGCGATGCCCTCTTCCTACAGGACAAAGTCCAAACACATTCATGTAGCATTCAAGGCCCTCTGTACTGGACTTCTGCTTCCTTTTCCAACATTACCTTTTACCACGCCACACCAGGAAATGTTTCCTTGAATAATGCACCATTCTGGGGGACACTAGATATTTTGTAGGGCCTAATGCAAAATGACAGGCCCCTTGTTAAAGGATGATTAAGAATTTTCAGGTGGTTTTAACACAGCCTTAAATCGAGCACTGGACCTTTCCAAAAACGGAACTGTATAGGCCAGCCAGGTGGCGTGGTGGCAGAGATGGCTGGATCCCACATGGCTGACAAGGACTAGGACCCAGCAGTTGGAAAACGTGCTGGGCCTGTGGGCTTGCCCAAAATGCCAAGAGAGGACACTGGAGGAGAAGGGATCGCAGTGTGGTCAACTCCCCCAGAAAGGTGCTTGTTTTCTCTCTCTAGTAAGCACATGTGTCCTATAGCAAACCAAAAAAAAGGGACTCTAGGACAGCCCAGGGCACATGCTTAAGAAACTGACCCTGGCCAGGACATGCCATTTTTATTCCAGTTTCAAGTTTTTAATGCATATTATTCCATTGGTTAAAAATGTTCTTTATCATCTCCTTTTTTTTTATAAACTTATTCATTTGTTTCTTCCATGAGACAGAAAGACAGTGAGTGAGAGAGACAGGCACCTCCAACAGGGTCTGCACTCCCAGTCTCAGCCATCTGCGCATGCACCTGCGATGAGCAGAGAGGTTCCAGTACAAGGACCTGGACCTTCCACGTGGGTCCAGTAGCATTACTGCAGTACCAACACCTGTTTCCCCCCTGTGTCCTCTTACCACAAAGTTTTCAATTGAAAATGTAAAGGTCCAGCTATCCTGACCTGGGAGGCCTTCAACATATAGGAAGATATTGCAAAAATTTTATGGAAAATAGGAGAAAGTAAGTTTATTTTGGTACCAAAAATATTGAAATCCATGCATTTTCTCATAGCACTCATTTCCATAAACTTTTTGAAGACCCTCAGTATGTATTCTTTAATCATGTATTGCCTAACACTTTATCTAACTTGTGTGTGTGTTCTCTTCCACATTAGACAATGCCTTAAAATATTGTGTATCATCCTCCATGTTTAGAAATACCTCAGCAAATAGTAAGGAGTTGCTAAATATTTTTCAAGAGTCTGAGTGGACAGGTAAATGTGTGACTGTCTAGTTACTAGGTTGGCCTGGTGATCCCAAAGACTTCGGTGACATCTATAAAAGGAAGAGTCACTCTACTAGGCAGTCGAAAAAGTCGTGATGTGTTTTTCTATATTTTTTCTATGCAAACATGCATCATGGCTTTCCCAACAACCCGACAGTGCTCATTTCTTTCTAGAGGGTCACTTTGGAATCCTACACTTCATACTTCTTAGAAACTTTGTGGTGTCCTACTTTATCATCTTTTAGCACTTTCCTGTTTTCTGAACATAACACTAAAAGACGTTTCCAAAAATATCCATGGTAGAACTCTCTGGAGAAATCTCAGAGCCCTGAATTTGGAAACTTATAAAGAAAGACCCTAGTCAAACATGAAGCCAAGTGTCAGGAGACGTTAGCCCTCTGAGGAGCCTTCAAAATCATCAGCTCATTTCTCTTGCTTTACAGAGAAGAGAACTAAAGTTGGAGAGGTGAAGTGTCTCGTCTGAGGTCATATCTATTTAGTGGGAAGGACAGGGCCTTGTATCCTGAACTCTTGTGCAACGCACAAAAAACATCTTGATATACTGGGGTAGACAGAACTTTGAGAGACCTTCTAATCACTGCTTGTAGCTGTTTTGCCTGTGAGCGAAGCAGAAATTGAATGTAAATCTTTTTTTTTTTTAATATAATTCTCTTTTAATTTCTACAAAATTCTGGAATTTGGTTTTTTAACTATTCCACATTCAAATTATAAAAAATTTACATTTAGGCATAGAGTTTATTGTACATACAGGACATGGAATACATGCAGAGCAATGGGAATAAAAGGAGCATTATGAGGCTGACGATGCTGGCTCTTGTTGCCAAGGGGCTCTAGTCACTAGGCAGGGTATAGAATTCTAACAGTGCCAGGAGTCCACTGGTAGGGACCGCAGAAGTAATGAAAGCCCACCACTACCTGCTAATATAAAGAGAAGTGCAGCCTCTGCTGCTGTTGCGAAGGGATCTGGGCTCCTTTCAGGAACTGGAAACTTTCTGGGTCTCTGGAGACTTTAGTATCCTTCGAGATAGTTCAAAGGGCCAAGATGGGTTGAGGGAACAGGGTTATGTTGGTGCAGTGACATCATTCTCTACTCCCATTCTTCGCTCCTGAATAAAATTGCTCATCTATTCCTAAGCAATATCTCTGAGGAGGTTAATATTTTTAGAACCAACTCATAAATTAGAAGGGATTTCCAGGGTCATCCAATCTAAATGAAATTCAAACTCTGCTCCATAGAGCTTGGACATTTCATGAGAAGCTCTCCATTGATTATTTGCCTCATTACTATGGGGTTTTTCTCCCTTTTATGTAAGATTTAAATTAAAAATAATATATTTTTCATGTTTAAATTTTTTTAATTTTTTCATTTCATTTTATTTTATACATTCAATCACATTATTATTTGGCTTACAAAATGGATATTTCAACAGGTGAACATTTCTCCCTAGTACAGTTGATAAAACTACAAAATTATTTTTTGAAAGTGCCTAATTCTAACCTAGTCTTTCCCTCCATGGGTAAGGAGGCTGCATCCCAAAGAGATGAATTTCTTTTATTACTATTTTGAAGTACTATTGGAAAAAGACATTGTAGGATTACTGATTAAAACTTGGGAACCTATTCCCACATAACCAAGGCAGAATCATTCCTAGAGGGGATAGAATTCATGGAACATAAGAAAAAGAGAAGAGGGGCTCTGTGGGTGATAGACACATGGTTGGTACAGTAAGTACCCACTTATTTTCTTCATCAGTCACCTTTTTTTGTAATTTTACCATTTTTCAGTTCAGAAAAAAATGAAATAAGAGTACTTTAAAAAGTTTATTGTAAGTGGAATTTAAAAATTTAGATATAACCTTTATTTCTCAACATAAGCTCCATTGAATTTGAGACTTTTTTGTAAGTGAGATACCAGTTGTTTAGTTCATCCCTAAAGAATGGAGGGCCCTGGGAATAGAGCCAAGTCAATGCAGTCTTTACTACAGTATTAACTGAAGAAAAACAGGTGCCCTTTGAAGATGTTTGGTATGCTAAGAAGAAAAGTCAGATGGAGTCATATCAGGACTGTAAGGTGAATACCTAATGAAACTCTTTCAAAATGGCCTTTGTTTGATGAGTGGAATAAGCAGGAACACTGTCGTAGTGAGGAAGGACTCTCTAGTGAAGTTTCTCCGGACATTTTTCTGCCAAAGCTTTGGCTAACTTTCTCAAAATACTCATAATCAGGTGCTATCATTCTTTGGCCTTCTAGAAAATCATCAAGCAAAATACCTTAAGCATCCCGAGTAACTGCTGCCATGACCCTTGCTCTTAATTGATCCACTTTTGCTTTGACTGGACCACTTCCATCTCGTGATAGCCATCGCGCTGATTGTTCCTTGTCTTCAGGATCCTACTGGTAAAGCTATTTATATCTGTTATAATGTCTCCAATCTTGATCCCACTTTTAAAATTTCCATTGAATGCTTTACTTTTCTCTGTAGTAGATCTGGGGACAAGAGTTCCAGCACCCAATAGAGCAGAAAGTTTGCCCAACTAATTTTTCAGTCCAAAATATATATGGCTGAGCCAGTTGAGATGTGTATGGTCTTGGCTGTTGTTTCTGCTACTAGTCATCAGTCCTCTTCAATTAGAGGATGAGTGAGATTGATTTTTTTCTTGCAAATTGCTGTGGATGGTATGTTACTACGGGTATCATCTTTGACTTCTTGGTCCCTTCTTAAAGCAAGTTATGCATTTGTAAATTGCTGATTCCTTTGGGGCATCATTCCCATTAGCCTTCTGTAAAATATCAATGATTTCACCATTCTTCCACCCAAGCTTTATCATAAATTTGATGTTTGTTTTTGCTTTCAATTTTAACAAACTTTATATTGCTCTGAGAGGGCCTTTTTCCAACTGCCATCTATCCTTGTCGTTGCCTCAGGGTAGATCCTGTGCAGATATGGTACGAGTTAACCCGTGTTTATATTGGTGCAAAAATAATTTCAAATCCATACATAGTTTTCTCATAATACACATTTTATGAACTTTTGGATGACCCCTCATGTATATAAATATGACTTTAGTAAAGTTTAAATACAAATTAATTTATAAGTCAGAAAAAAAAAAACATTTTGACAGATTATGCCTTCTGGTGCTTCTTTTAAAAGTAAGATAATTTTTGGAGGTTGTAGAGGTTATGACAGGAGAGTTCACAGAGGTCACATAGGCTAAGGGGAATTTATTTAAGCAAAATGAAATAGTTTGATAGGAAAAAATGTTGCATGGAGGGGAGGTAGTACAGAAAACCAATCAAATCAACGTTCTAGTACAATGCTAAGGAGGCAGCTTAGAGGCCAGACGGTGGCATGGTGGTTAAGGCACTGGACTCCCACATGACTGACCACGATTCGAGTCTCAGAACTGGCAGCTTAAAAATTGCTCCAGGGGGAACCAGCAGTTAGCGTAATGGCTATGTCGTTGGACTCCCACGTAGTCGACCGCGGTTCGCGTCTCGGACCCGGTGGCTTACAACTCATGCCGGGCGCGTGTGCGTGCGTGCCCAAGATCCCGAGAGGAGAATGGAGGAGAAGGGATTGCGGCATGGCCATCCCCCCTGGGGGGTGATTTCTTGCTTTCTGTCTCTATGTCTCTCTCTGTCTGTCTGGCGAGCGCACGCGCCCTATAGCGAAAAACCTCTCCAAAAAAAAAAAAATCTCTCCAGGTATGTATGTGTGCATGCTCAGCATCCCAAAAGGAAGATGGAGGAGAAGCAATTGCATCATGGTCACCTCCCCTGGGGGTGGGGGGAGTGATTTCTCACTTTCCCTCTCACTGTCTCTTTCTGTCTCTCTCTGGCAAATGCATGTGCCCTATAGCAAAAAACTAAAAAAAAACAAAAGAAGAAGAAGAAGGCAGGGTATCCATGACAGCATGGAAGAAGTAATGGGTAAGAATGATGTTCTCGGCAATGATGGTTTATTTAGATGGAACAAATTAGAACTTAACACACAGATTCTAGTTACTTCTCTATGATTCTTTGTATGATAAAGCTTCAGAGCCCATTTAGTAATGTAGATAGAACAAGAACAAGAACTAATGATTGCCAAAGAATTGGGAAACACTAAGAAACCTGGGACAGAGTTCCCCCTTTATGCATGGTTTTGCTTTCTCCAATTTCAGTTACTCATAGTTAGCTGGGATCTGAAAATAGGTAAGGTAAGTGCAGTAAAATAAGATTTTTTTTTTTGGGGGGGGGAGACTACACTCATTTAACTTCTATTACAGTGTGTCACTGTAATTTGTATTAGTTCTATATCATTAGTTACTGTTGTTAACCTCTTACCGTGCCTAATGTGTAAGTTAAAGTTTCTCATGGGTATGTGTGTTTAGGACATAGCAGAGTATCCAGCTCAGTACTATTTGCAGTTTCAGGCATCCCCTGGAGGTCTTGATATTTATCATCCATGGACAAGGAGAGGGGGCAGTATATTACTGTTTGGGGACAATATTATTGAAAGAAAATCTCCTCCACTCAGTGGAGACCAAGGCTGCTGTTCCCCACTTTGAATGACAGCAAAGGACTTCTGGGTTTCAGTGAGACCTCCCAGCTTCATCAGTACAGCCCAGGCTGAAGAATAGATGGGTAACCACCCTACTTAGTAGAGCGGAGTAGACAGCTCACATGAATAATTATGGCCCCAGTGTGCTGCCATCGAATTATTGAAACAGTTGAGCCAATAGCTAGATTCATTCTGAAATTCTTACAGCAAAATTCCTCATATAAAAAGTAGGCTTTGTCTCCTTCCATCCTTCCTTTTCCTCTTTTTGCCTCTCTCCTCCCTCTCTCTCTTTCCACTCTCCTCTCCCTCTTTCTCCTCTTTCCCTTTCTATCACTCCTCTCCCTCTCTCTGTCTGTCTTTCTCTCTCTCTTCTTTCCCCTCCCTCCTTTCTTTCATTCTTTTCCTTTTCATTTAAGAATCAGAATCACCTCTCTATTGGGCTTGTGGAGCTAGTACATAATGTGTCCCGAGCTCTGCCAGGACACTTGAATGACCTCTTCTTTCCCTCCCGGGACAGGATCTGGTATGTCTCTGGTATAACACCTTTTATTTTCTGTTAAAGACACATGAATACCCATCGCTTGAATTCACACACACATACTTAATAAGAAAATCAAATCTTTTTTTCTATTTCCATTCTCTTTTTTACTTCTGTATGCCTTCCCCCTCCCCCCCCCCCCCCCCCCCCGGCTTTCTCTTCTGTCTGCTCCTCTTTTACTTAAAGTCCTTGGTGAAGTCAGCATTTATTCATATTCAGATGTAATCAGATTAAACTTTCCCTACCTGCTTGACGTACACATCTGCATGAATGCGTGGCTCTGTGGTCTTAATCTGATACATTGCTTCTGTTGTTGGTTTGCGTATAAACTACTTAGTACTTTCTGGTTCCTTGAAATCTTGCCATTGCTTGTGAACCATTCTGCAGCTGTGCTTAGGAAACTCTCGCTGAGATGGTGTAACTGGGAGACTCCTGCTGTCACCAGTCGGCCTCCATACTCCATCAAGTATTGGGTTTCCAGGAAGGTTATGATGCATTTTTGCATGGAAAAACACATCCTGACTTTTCTGACAGCTGACATATATTTCAGTTAAATGCAAACCCAACCTGCTACCAAATAAAAACAAAATGTTGTGCCCAGACTGTAAAGAAAGAGTAGACAAACTCAAGGTTCCATAAAATGATATGATACCGGGACCAGCAGTTAGCGTAATGGCTATGCCGCTGGATTCCCATGTAGTCGACCACAATTCGAGTCCCGGACCCGGCGGCTTAAACTCACGCCAGCGCGTGTGTGCCCAAGATCCCGAGAGGAGAATGGAGGAGAAGGGATTGCGGCATGGCCATCCCCCCTGGGGGTGATTTCCCGCTTTCTGTCTCTCTGTCTCTCTCTGTCTTTCTGGTGAGCGCACATGCCCTATAGCAAAAACCTCTCCAAAAAAAGAAAAAAAAAATGATATGATACCAATGACACCTAAAATCCATTTGATATAGAAACAAATGATATTAAAGCAGTTAGTAACTTGAAACAAGTAGAGGCTTTTATAATTCGAAATACTAAGATAAATTCCAGGTGCATTATAAAGTCAAATGCCAAAACTAAATAGATATAATATTTCTAAACATTTATAAAATTATAAATATTGTGATATTTATAAGTTTTATATATAAATTATATATCATTTGTTCATGTGTAAATATATATAGATGTAATCTGGGGATGGAGAAGATTTCTCTAAGTATACACCAAAGAAAAAAATTATAAAATATTTTTTAAAGGCTTGTGCACAGAAAGATTAAAAGCTAAAAAGCATCACAAAGTTGAAAGGCAAACTCCCAAGACAGCACATTTAGAACAAATGACTGACTTTAATGTGCTTCACATATAAATCATTCTCCCTAATCTATAAGGCAAAAAAAAAAAAAAAAAAAAAAAACTTTCTAGGTGCACCCCATAGCCTAGTGGTTACAAGAGCCACTAGGTGGCCAGATCTCACATGGCCAGTCACTGTTAAAATCACAGCCTTGGCAGCTTGCAAAAACATTCCAGGTGCATGTGTGTGCATGCACCAAATCCCAACAGGATGGAGAAATGGAGAAGGGATTGCGACATGACCATGTCCCACTGGGAGGTGCTTTCTCCCTCTGTCTGTCTGTCTCTCTCTCTCTCTCTCTTTCTCTCTCTCTCTGGTGAGTATACATGCCCTCTGGCAATGAAAAGGAAACAATTAAATGTAAAAACATGAGAGTCTGCTTACATACTTCCACACAAAACCCAACAATATATTGCAAGTGAAAAAGCAAAGTACAAAATAGAATTATAACATGGTCTCATTTTTGGACACAGCATATTTGCTAATTTCTTTTTTTCAAGCCTACCTTTTCTTCAGAATTTCCTGGGATGTTTGTTAAAACGTGCCATCAAGTAGCACGGTGGTTAAGGCACCGGATTCCCACATGACCAACCATGGTTTGAGTCTTGGATCCAGTGGCTTGAAACTCATGCCGGGTATGTGTGCACACATGCCCAAAATCCCAAGAGAAGAGAGGAAGAGAAGGGATTGTGGCATGGCTATCCCCCCTAGAGCATGATTTCTCTCTTTCCCTCTCACTGTCTCTCTCTCTTATGCGAGTGCATGCACCCTGTGGCCAAAAAGCCTTTAAAAAAAAAAAAAAAAAAAGTATTCCCGATCTATCCTAGACCTCTTAGACTACAGTCCCTAGGAAGATGATCTATCCTAGACCTCTTAGACTACAGTCCCTAGGAAGATGATCAAGGAAATTCGTGTTTTTATTCAGGGACCCACAGGCCGATTCTTCTATCAGGTAAATCGAAGCAATTGTGACCTAATCTAATCCTGCCTCATCTCTGTGTATATTGTTATTTAGGTGAGAGGCTCTGGGACCTATCTAAAGTAACAGCTACTTAGTGGCAGAATGGAGCCTAGAGTTACATGTGTTCTATACCAGACAAGCAATCCCTTTCCCGAGCACCAATTTATACACACCACTCTCCTCAAGTTAGATTCTCGGCAACCTCTTACTACATCTGTGAGATAGGTAACAGAATTTCTCAACGCCATTATTTCACACCCAGTAAAAATCTTTCTTTGTTGATGGCAAATGGAAAGTTTTTCCATTTCCACCGTTCCCTAGCAATGTGACATTTTCAAACAGTAGCACAAAATTCTTTAAATAGAAAAGATCCATTTCCACTCTATCGTGACTCAGTAACAGCCACGGGATTCTTCTCAAACTTTCCTAAAAATGTCATCTTTGGGCTGGACTCAAGAGGAACGTTTCAGCCAAGGAGACACATTTTCCACTCTGTCAGGAATGAGCGAGCATGGGCTTGGAACATAAAGTGTTTTGCAATCCTCAGAAAAGCAATACTTCTTACCAAAACCATGGCAACAACTCTGTGTGATGCCGTCAGAGCTTGGACCATTCAAGAGCCTCATTCTAATTGGAGACTCGACTGGGACTATCACCTGTGTTGCTCCACACAGTCCCCCAGCTACCTGTCAGCTCCAGGAAGAAAATGGTACCCTACATGACTGTTGCCATGGAGACACTGTGGACAGCAATTCGAAACTGAGTAGCCTTCATGTTGATTTACGTAGAGAGCAGGCAGCGTGAAACATGTTCTGGCCTCCCCCAATTCTTCATTTAAAAAGAGCCTTCTCAGGGGCCAGCAGATGGCATTAGTGGTTAAGGAGTTAGACTACCACATGGTCAAGGCGGTTCGAGTCCCAGACCCAATGGCACGAAACGCATGCCAGGCATGTGTGCCCATGTGCCCAAAATCCTAAGAAGAGAATGGAGGAGAAGGGATTACAGTATGACCATCCACCCTGGGGGGTGATTTCTCACTTCGTCTCTCTTCATATCTCTCTCTCTCTCCCTCTCTCTCTCTCTCTTTGTCAAGTGCATATTCCCTATAGCAAAAATATCTCAAAAATAAATAAATAATAAATAAAAAAGAGCCTTCTCAGAGCCAGCAAGTGGCACAGTGGTTGCAACACTGGACTCTGACATGGCCGAGCATGGCTCAAGTCCCAGACCCAGCAGCTTAAAAATCACTCTGGCCTCATATGCATGCATAACCAAACACCCAGGAGGAGAATGGAGGAGAAGGGACTGTGGAGTGGTCATACCCCCTGGGGAGTGATTTCTCACTTTCCCCTGTCTCTGTCTCTGTCTAGGGAGAAAAATAAAAAGCCCTTCTTTCTTCAAATGGGGAAGTACATAAAAACATAGGGTATTACTTGTTAAAAAAAAAAAAGTTGTTATTTTATTCCCAAAACAGTTCTATTTGGAACACACACCCATAAGACAGAACATTAGAGTTTAAAATGGACTAGAAATTTACTTGCCTCACTTTGTAACTCTGGGCAATAGGAGCTATAACATGGGGTACTAGTACGTACCCTGATGGGATTATTGGGAGATCTCAGTGATAGAATTTACATATAAACTTTGATAAGGCCAGCAGGTAGCATGTTGGTTAAGGCACTGGATCCCACATAGCCGACTCCACTGTTTGAGTCCCCAGCCCAGCAACTTGAAAAACGCACCAGGCACATATGTCTGCATGCCCAAATCCTGAGAGGAGAATGAAGAAGAAGGTATTGTTGCATGGCCATTTCCCCTGGGGAGTCATTTTCAACCCCCCACCTCCCCACAACCGGTCTGTCTCTCTCTGGCAAGTACACGTACTTTATGGCAAAAATCTAATAAAAACAGAACAAATAACAAAACTTAGATCCTGAGACAGGCACTTACTAATTCTCTTAACAATGAATCTCTTTTAACTTCCTTAACAGAAATTATCCATGCCAGGGAGAAGGGAGAAAAAATAAAAGAAGGGAACAGGAAGACAAAATAACTCATCTGTGATGCATTAATGATTCAGCCTCTCCTCCGTACGCCACTTCCTGCCTTCCCCACCTCAGTCTGTGTGCTATGATACCTCTATGCCTTCAGTCCCTTCTTCCTGTGAACGGTGCGACCTCTGCACATGGCCGATGATGAAAGCTACTGTGACTTTTCAAAAGGTGCAGTTTAGTTTTCCCTCTGCGAAGCTCCCTCTTTTTCAGATGGTATAACTGGAAATAAATGGGTGGGCATTCTCCTGAAGCAACCATTACCAATCCAATCCACAAAGGTATTTGACCATCTTTAACTCCATCCAGTCGCTCCATCCTGGGAAGTTGGCAATTATTATTTCTTGTTAATATTAACGTTATTGCTAGGTACGCATGAGAAGGCTGGGACTCAGAGACCCAGCAACTTGCCTAGGTCTACCAGCTTGACAGAGTCAAAGTGGAACCTACGATTTTCCACCCCTAGTGCCCTTGTTCGGTCATGATGTCTCCCTTCCCTTTGGCATCAAGCAAGGCCAGCCCACTGGTGCTGGGATGTGGCAGAGGTGACTGTCTATGTGATAAGAGAAGTGTCACAATGTCCATCAAGCCTGATATTTCCTCCTCTTCAACCTGAAACTCTCAAGAGACTTGCACAGCCACACCTGGTCCTGCCTCTCCTGGCTGGCTCGGCTCTCTCTCCTGGGCACAGGCAAGTGGCATCCCTCTGGCTGCAGAAATATCTTAGCACTGTTCTCAAGCTGAGTACCCTGTCCCAGGCCCCAGGGCATGCAGGGAAGCTAGTCCTTGTCTTCCTCTATGCTTGAACCATACACTTCCATACATCTTAGATAATCATTAAAATGAGGAGCTGTTTCTCTGGCTCAATAGAGTTTACATCTATTCCATAATTATAGAATAGTAAAGAAAGATACTCCCCCTTCTTTGGGTAGCTAGGTGCTTGGGGTGGTGGTAGAACTTGTTGCTCTGTCCCAAAAGTTCATTTTGGAGGCAAACACAGGGTAGAGTTGTCAAGAAACATTTCTTTTTTAAAAGGTAATATAAGATTTTCCTTACTAGACAAAAAATATATATCATTAGTCTAGAATAATTTAAATAGTGTAACACTGAGACAACAGCCAGATGGTGAGGAAATTAGAATAAAGAATTCTACACTTCTGAGTAAAGAAAAATATGAGTTCTCTCCTGTGGCCTACCGGTTAAGGGAGCCAGATCCTACATGGCTGACTGCAGTTCCAATCCCAGCCTTAGAGGTTTAAAAAACATGTCCCAAATCCCCAGAGGACAGGAAAATGGAGAAGAGATTGCAACAAAACTACACCCCATCGGGGAGTGTTCTCTCTCTCTCTCTCTCTCTCTCTCTCTCTCTCGAGCACACAAGCATTTTCACAATTACATTTTAAAAAATAACTTAAGCTAAAACATATAATTCCAATTCTAATCATAATGGCCAAAAGAATGCAGAAATAGAAAAAAATTATCCTGGTTCTGGAAGCAAGAAAGACCAATCTTAAATGTCAGAACCATAAAAGAGATTTCTGCTGTTGCATAAACATAATGGGGGTGGGGGTGAGCAGGTGGTATAGTGGTATCGTGGCTGAGGCACTGGACTCTCACTAGGTCAACTGCAGTTTGAATGCTGGACCTGGCAGCTTGCTTTCTCTCTTTCTCTCTCTCTCTCTCTCTCTCTCTCTCTCTCTCTCTCTCTCTCTCTCTCTCTCTTTCTGTCTCTCTCTGGCATGCGTGCATGCCCTGTAACAAATATAAAAATAATGATAAGTAAAATTAAGTAAGTAGTTCTTAAAATAGATATCTATATGTATATTGGGATGACACAGACAAGACACCAAGCACTGACCACCTGACACCTTCCAGAGATAACAAATATGGGCTCCAAGGAAATGAAAAGGCCATGGACACCTGCTGTGTATAGATGGTTAGAGCCAGAAGTGGTGAGAAGGCATGGGGCAGATAGTCACCTGCGCAGAGTGTTTTTAGCTATTGTGGATCCATGGAGCTTTGCCAAGAGCTTGGGATGGAAATGACCACAGCCCGCTGCAGCAGGGAGGAAGGCGCTGCTCAGCAAAGCACCAAGAGGCATCCAGGCAGACAGCAGGCAACAGCGGGGGCAGTGGGGCCGGATGAGAGGCAGCTTTGTGGGGAGCAAGGCTGGGGTGGGGACGTGTTTTATATGCAATGAGAAGCAGCCATGGAGAGAGACGTGATTATTCAAGTTTGACCCTTGTCACCGAATCTTTGCCAACCCCGGAGAAGCCCCTTGGGGCAAATTCCACTGCTAAGACAATCCTGGACATGTCTCTCTGGCCACTACCTTAGACTTCGGCATACAGCTTCAGTAGAAGGAAGAGTTACAGCAGTTCCCACGAGGTCGAAGCTACGAGGCCGAGGAACATGGGTCACCGAGCCACATCTTGGAAATGCGGAGAAAATCAGAATCAGGAAGACTATCTGCTGTTTATACCGAAAGCCTTCAAATGTGGCACTTCAATAACCAATTCATTCGGTTTCAGGAGTATATCTTAAAGTGATATCAAAGGTGTGGGGCCAGCAGCTGGTGTAGTGGTTAAGGCACTGGACTCCCACATGGCCCACCATAGTTCAAGTCCCAGACCTGGACGCTTGCTTTCCAACTTTCACTTTCTTTCTCTCTGTCTCTCTCTGGTCAAATTTAACAAATGATGATGATAATAAGTGAAATAAAATAATTCTGTAAAAAAATGTGGTCGAAAATTAACTACAAAGAATGCCCACTGCTGCTTTTTGGGTTTTGTATCATTTGCTTGTTTTTAGGGTCTTGCCACAGGTTGCATGTACTCACCGGAGAGAGACAGAGAGGGAAAATGAGAAATCATCCCCCAGGGAGATGGCCATACCACAGTCCCCTCTCCTCTATTCTCTTCAGATTTTGGACATGCATGCGCATGTGCCTGGCGTGATTTTTCAAGTTGCCAGGTCTAGACTTGAATCGTTGTCAGCCATTTGGGAATACAGTATCCCAACCACCATGCCAACTGCTAGCCCTTTTTATTTTTAATTCTATTTATTTTATTCAAGATAGAGAGTGTTCATGCTCACATGAGAGACAACTAGTAAGAGAAAGAGAGAAGAGAGAAGCACCCTCAACGGAGTGGCTTCATCACACCATGACCCCCTTCCCCCAGCCCTCTCCCTTATGGCGATCTTGGGTGCCTGCATGCACGCAGTGTGTTTTCAGGCCAGGGATCTGAACCTGCAGTCAGCCATGCATGTGGTTTCCAGCACTGCAGTTCAGTTTCCTACCAACTGTCCTGCCAGGCTAGACCCCCTTTTCATGGTAAGAACCTGGAAACAAACTTAATATCCAGTAATGATCATGTGCTTTGATGACATACAGAATAACTGGGGAAAAAAATAAAAGGAAAAGAAATACCCTGTGACCACCAGAATAATATCTTTGGAAAAATTTTAAGTGACATGATAATTTACCTGTGGTATGTTGCTAATAAAAAGCATCTATGAAGAAAAATTTGCAATGTAATCCTACATGAACAGATTAGAAAAAGGACCACAACTTTATGAATCAAATACAAATTAGTTCAGAGACAGTATCTTAGTCCATTCGGGCTACTATAACAAATACCATACACTGGTCATTTATATCCCCCCAAATTATTTCTCATAGTTCTGGAAGTTGGGAAGTTCATCAAGGCACCAGCAAATTTGGAGTCTAATGAGGGCCTCTTTCCTAGTTCTTAGATGGTGATTTTTACTACTTCCTGTAATTGTGAAAGGAACAGGCATTTCTCTGGGGCCTCTTTTATAAAAGCACTAATCTCATTCATCAGGGTCCTGCCCATGACTGAATCACCTTCCCAAAGTCCTACCTCTTAATACCATCACCTCCGGGGTTAGGATTTCAATATTTGTCTCTGGTGGGAGCACATTCAGACCATAGCAGGCGAATACTTTTTCCTGGATATTTTGTACTGTTTTTTGCATTGGAGTACATGTTGTTTTTACTTACCACCCATTTTCTCATTGCAGTACTTTCAAAGAGAACAGTTCAGCTCAATCTTCTAGCTTACCAATTCATTTAGTTATATTCATTCCGATACTCCGCCTTCTATTTCAGTGTGTTTACTTTAATTAACTAAATTTTATCTTGCTCTTTAGTGAATTGATTTTTGAATTTTGAACTTTTTAAAATAATGTACACATAAGATAAAATTTATCATAATCTTGCATCTCAAAAGATGCCGATTTGCTATTCCCACCTAGAGACACAGTCACAACCTCCATAACCAATAACTGATCCAGCGTGGGCAGGGGAACAGGACCTCACAGAGGTCAACCTCTTATTCAGGACCTCAACTAACAATCCTGTTAGATTGAGTCTTCGACCCTCTCCCGCTCCTGGGGGGGAGGATTGTCAGCACAGTTATTCACTTGCATATCTTGGGATGTAGTTTTTCACTCCAATATCATATTATTTTGGTGCCATAGATTACTCATATTTTTGATCCAATGAAGAATTGCCTTCTTTTTTTTTTTAAGAGAGAGAGATTTTTGCAATGGGGCATGTACCCTTGCCAAAGACACAGAGAGAGATAGAAAGACAGAAAGTGAGAAATCACCTCCAAGAGGATGGCCACACTACAATCCTTTCTCCTCCACTCTCCTCTTGGGATTTTGAGTGTGTACACACATGCACCTGGCATGAGTTTTAAACTGCCAGGTCTGGGACTTGAACCACAGTCAACTATGTGGGAATCCAATGATGTAACCATTATGCCATCTGGTAGTCCTGGAATTCCTTTCTTCTTTTCCAGAGAGATGGCATTTTTCTCCTCTCTCATATCACCAACTTTTAAAAATTTTTTTTGTTCAAACTGTTTTTGTGTGTGTGTGTATTTTTCTCTTTGCATTTCTACTCATTTCATTCAGCTTCATATACACCAAAATAGCTTAAAAAGTCTAGAGAGCTAAGAGGCTTAAGATTGGTTGATCTAACAGTGAGAGATCCCTACATACTTTTCTTTGTTATATTAGGATCTACGGCAAGATCTATGATATTGAAAGACAAAATAATGAATAGTCTTTACTATTGGTTGTCTAATGTGGAAGTTATTTGAAGGAGAACTTGGAAAACTATTTGTTTCATGACATTTTGATAGAACTTACCAATGAAATCATCTGGGCCTGGAGTTTGAGAGTTTTTTGGTGGGGTTGGGAGTTGATACTCAATGGTATTTATTTAATAAATATAATGTTATTGAGATTTTATGTTTTTTCTTGTATTCTTTTTGATAAGTTGCAGTTTTAAAGGTTTTTCCACTTTAAGTTGTTAAGTGTGTTGGCACAAATTTGTTAATGTTATTCTCTTTTTTTTTGAGAGAGAGAGAGATTTTTTGCCATAAGGCACATGTGCTCACCAGAGAGATAGAAAGTGAAAGATCATCTCCCAGAGGGTGGCCATGCCGCAATCCCTTCTCCTCCATTCTCCTCTCAGGATTTCGAACATGCACACATACACACCTGGCGTGAGTTTCAGGCTGCCAGGTCCAGGATTAGAACCATGATTTTCTACACGGGAATCCAGCAATGTAACCATTATGCCATCTGCTGGTCCCATCTCTCTCTCTCTTTTAGTTAATTTATTTTTTTGGTTAGTGTCATTTAGAGATTTGCCAATTTTGTTGATCCTTGCAAAGAAGCAACTTTTCTCTGATAATTTTCTCTACTGCTTATCTTTTCTATTTTGAAGATTTCTACTCTAATGTTTATTATTTATAATTTTCTTATTTCTATTTTGGGCATACTTCTTTGTTATCTTCTAAACAGGTAGAGTCATAGGTGACCAACTTTAAACCTTTCTCCTTTTCTAATATAAATATTGAAAACTCTTTGTTTTCTTCTAATCACTGTTTTAGCTATGTCCTATAAATTATCAGTATAATATGGGATAATTATAATGATAAGATAAGTTATGACATGTTGTGTATTCATTACTCAGTTTTAAATATTTTTAATACTCCTTGTAATTTCTTTGTTGAACTATGAATTAGTCAAAAGTATATTGCCAGGCCAGATCCATGGAACAGTGGTGCTCCAGAGAAGCTGATCCCAATGGCAGTCG
This sequence comes from Tupaia tana, assembly GCA_026018925.1. Taxonomy (NCBI): domain Eukaryota; kingdom Metazoa; phylum Chordata; class Mammalia; order Scandentia; family Tupaiidae; genus Tupaia; species Tupaia tana. The sequence continues at coordinate 9,157,003 of JAKSZU010000011.1, read as the reverse complement.
TGGTTCAGCTCCTCGGCCCAGTCAGCCTGAAACATGCTGGGCACATACTCAAATACCCAAGATCCAGTGAACTGGAGGGCTAGAGGAAAAGGACCCTAGTGTAACCAGACCCTATAGAAGGTGCTTTCCACTTTCTCATGTGTGCTTGTACCCTATCATGAATTTTTAAAATGAAAAAGAAAGAAGTGTATTGTCAGATATTTTGCTTAAGTGCATAGTGCCATTTCTGTTGTGGTTCATGATTTGGCACATGCATGTACATGAGAGAGAGAGAGAGAGAAGAAGCACCCTCCACAGGGCTTGGTCACACTGCAGTCCCCTTCCTCAAGGCCTCCAGTCTTGCAGTGCACACACCTGCCATATTGCAAGCCAGTTGAGCCAGGGATTCAAACCATGGTCCACATGCGGCTTCAGTGCACAGTCCAGGATGCATCAACTGTGCCACAGAGGCTGAGCCAGCATACTGCTTTTGATATGTGACTAATCCCAAGTTCATCAGAGTACATACTATTTATGATTTCAGTTCTTTCACAGTTGTTGAAATTTGTTTTATGGACTATGGTATCTTGGTAAATGTACCATGTGCACTTAAAAACAATGTTTAGTCTGCGATTGTTGGGTGTAGTGGTCTAACAAATACCAATTAAATCAAGACGCTTAATATGGTTGAAATCCTCTATGTCATTAGTGATTTTATTTTTAATATAGTTCTATCAAAAGTGTGGGGGAGGGAACCAGCAGTTAGCGTAATGGCTATGTCGCTGGACTCCCATGTAGTTGACCACGGTTCACGTCCCGGACCCGGTGGCTTAAAACTCACGCCGGGCATGTGTGCATGCGTGCCCAAGATCCCGAGAGGAGAATGGAGAAGGGATTGCGGCGTGACCATCCCCCCTGGGGGGGTGATTTCTCACTTTCTGTCTCTATGTCTCTCTCTGGCTGTCTGGCAAGCGAACGCGCCCTATAGCGAAAAAAACCTCTCAAAAAAAAAAAAAAAAAAAAGTGGGGGGGAGGGGTTTAAAATCTCCTACCATGCTTTTGAAATTGTCTAGTTATCCCTAATTCTATTTTTGCTTTCTGTATTTCAAGGCTTTGTTATTCGATGCATATCCATTTATAATTGGCATGTTTTCAAGATGAATTCTCCCTTTTGTAATTATGATATGTTCCTTCTCTATCTCTGGTAACACTCTCTGACTAAAAGTCTATTTTTATAGACTGTGTGGATGGTATATACATCTTTGTTCCATCTACTTACTTTCAACTAACTTGAGTCTTTATATGTAAAGTGTGAAAACAACATACAATTGACTATTGCTTTTTAAAAATCTTTTCCAGTGATCTCTTCAGTGTATTGTCACTAACATTTAATGTAATTAATGATGTGGTAGATTTAGATTGACTTTTTATTACTTGTTTTTTGTTTATTCTTCTACTTTTTGTCCCTATACTCCTTTATTTTGCCTTTTTTCAGATTATTTAAATATTTCTTAGCATTTCAGTGTAATGTATTATTTTTTCTTTAGTTATACTTCTTTGTGTTTTTATTTATTAGTCTCTTTAAAGATTAAAATATAATTATTACTCTTGCACAGACTACTTATTAATATTGTACCACTGCATGTGAAGTCTAGGCCCCTTATGTTACAGCTGTCATCTATGTTACGTCTATGTGTCTTTAAGATCATCACGAGACAATGTTATAGTTTTTCTCTTAGGAGACACATGAATTTTTCAAAATTAAGAAAAAAAGAGGATCAGCAGGTGGCATGCTTGTTAAGATGCTGGATTCCCACATGGCTGACCACGGTTTGAGTTCTGGACCTTGTGGCTTAAAAATCATGCCAGGCACATGTGCATGCATGCTCAAAATCCCAGGAGGAGAATGAAGGAGAAGGGATTATGGTGTGACCATCCACCCTGGGGAAGGAGGGTGATTTCTTATTTTCTCTCTCACTATCTCTCCCTGTCTCAGGCAAGTACATGCATCCTATGACAAAAACCTAAAAAAAAAAAAAAAAAAGGAAAAACCTTTAATATTTATCCAGGTAGTAACCATTTCTAGTCTTTACCATTCCGGAATATTCATGTTTCTTTTGGTATCATTTCCCTTCAACCTGAAGAATTTCCATAAGCATTTCTTACATGAAGTTTCCTAGCGACAGATCATTTTATTTTTCCTTTACCTGAAATATCTTTATTTTGCCTTCATTCCTGGAGGACATTTTCTATTCTGGGTTGACAATTTTGTTTTTGTTTTTAATTTTCCAACATCAATGGTTTACAAAGAGAAGTGTGTGGTTATTGAAATCAACACTTCTCTTTACACCGTGTATTTTTCCCCCACCTATTGTCAAGATTTTCTCTTCCGGACCAGCAGTTAGCATAATGGCCATATCGCTGAACTCCCATGTAGTCGACCGCGGTTCACGTCCCGGACCCGGTGGCTTAAAAGTCACGCCTGGCATGTGTATGTGTGTGCCCAAGATCCCAAGAGGAAAATGGAGGAGAAGGGATTGCGGCGTGGCCATTCTCCTTGGGGCGGTGATTTCTCACTTTCTGTCTCTCTGTCTCTCTCTGTCTTTCTGGTGAGCGCATGCACCCTATAGGAAAAACCTCTCCAAAAAAAAAATATTTTCTCTTCATCTTTAATTTTTAACCACTCGATTATTGTATATCTAAGTGGGTCTTCTGTGAATATGTCTGATTTGGAGCTTGCTGAACTTTCTGAGTCTGTAACCTTATTTGTTTCACCAAATTCAGGCAGATTTTGACCATTATTTCTCCCTCCACTCTTCTTGGTCTCTCCATACTGTTAGTCTTTCTGATATTGTCATACAGGTTCCTAAGGCTCTGTTCTTTTTTTTTTTTTTTTTTTTTTTTTTTTTTTTTTTTTTTTTTTTTGAGAGGTTTTTGCTATAGGGCATGTGTGCTTGCCAGAAAGACAGAGAGAGACAGACAGAAAGCGAGAAATCACCCCCCCGGGGGGGATGGCCATGCTGCAATCCCTTCTCCTCCATTCTCCTCTCGGGATCTTGGGCATGCACGCACACGCGCCTGGAGTGAGTTTAAGCCACCGAGTCCAGAACTCGAACCACGGTCGACTACACGGGAGTCCAGCAACATAGCCATTATGCTAATTGCTGGTCCCTGTTCATTTTTTTTTCATACTTTTTCTCCCTCTTTAGTTTGATCTTTGAGTATACTAATTCATTTCAATATTATTTATTCTTTCACTAAACCCATTCAATTAGTTTTCCTTTTTTTTAAATTATTTTATTAGCTTGCTGTGCACATGCCAGTGAGATAAAGAGAAAGAAAGAGAGAGAAATCACCCCCCCCCCCAGGGAATTGAGCATGCTGCAATCCTTTCTCCTCCATTCTCATTTTAGGATTTTGGGCACATATGCACTTATTCCCAGTGTGCTTTCAAGTCACCAGGTGCAGGACTGGAACCACTCAATCAGTCATTTGGAATCCAGCAGTCTTACCAGCATACCACTGACGAGTCCACAATAAATATTTTTACTTCAAGTATTTTACTAAGTTCTGATATTTCCATTACATTCTTTTTTATTTATTTTCTTTGATTTTATTTTTTATTTCTAAAGATTTTCTTTCTTTTTACTTATTTCAAATATGCTTTCTTTTACTTTATTGATTATATTTTAAATAAGTACTTTAAAGTTCTTATCTGGCGACATGAACGCCTGACTTATCTCAGGGTTAGTAACTGTTGTCCTCCATTTCTAGTCCTTTGAGAGTAGAATAATGTTAGATCACATGCTGGACACTGTGACTCTTATATAGATTCTAAGTGATGTTACAATTCTCTGGAATGCAATTGATGTCTTTATTTTAGCAGCTGATTAATCCAGGTAGATTCAGACTTTAAGCTCTCTCTTGTCTGTGTGTACAGAGGTTAAGCCTTTGCTATGCTGCTGTCAGCCGGTTCCAAGCAAACGTCATTAAGGGATCAATCTGAAACGTGTGTAAGTTCATACACAGAATTAAGGGACCTCCTCTTTCTCCGACTCTCCTCCCTGCTTGATTTTCCCTGCACTCTCTAGTGGTCAGCTATGGTTGTCCGGTCACTCTTCCCTTATTCCTCTGGCCAGATGAGCAGTTTTGTTTTAAACCAAAGTTTTAGCTGCTTGTGACCAGCTCAGGACTCCAGGCCATCCTCAGCCCAAGTCCCCTAGACGGGAAACTTGCCCCCATGTAAGTCACTTCTCTAAGCTTCAGCTCCCCCGTACAATTTGCCTGATTTTATTTATTCAGAATTCTCAAATAGTCTTTTTTTTCCTTTTCATATTTTGTCCAGATTTACAGTTTTTAATTAGCAGGAGGTTTGATCTAAGGGAGGCTTAAAAAATGAACCTCTCATCCTTTCTTCTTTTTTTTTTTTTTAGCATTCATTTTACTTATTTCTAAGAAATTTGTTGTTATTTTAAATTGACAAATACTGATTGTATCATATTGTTTCCATTTATCCACAAGCTAAAACACTTTGGTCTTCTTTGTGGACCAGTTCTAACAGTTTTATGAGGCTTATTTAATGAAGCATAGTCTATCAAACAAAATTAATTGAAAGAAATTTTAACAACATTGGTTTCTCCCAAAGAAGGCTGATGAGGATCTAATTCAAAACTGGTAGTTAAATTTTTTTTTGAATTGTGCTTTTCTATTACTCTTTCAATTTATCTTATGGCTAGATCTGCTCTGAACCCTCATTCTGAAATACTAAATAAACTTGAAAATCAACCTATGTGGTCTTTTCACTCTTCTCTTCCCCTCATTATTTTGATTTTCTCTTCATAAAAGCATATTTTGCTCTTTCTAATCTTCCTCTCTGCAAATTTCTGTTCTGAGCAACTTAAACACAAGAAACAAAATGGTAAATTCGGAATTTTTCTGAGAAAACAGAATATATTTGAGATGAAGGCTGAGTGTCCACGGACAGAAAATATTTGGGGGAGAAAGAGAAGGGAAGGAGAAAATGCAGATACTACAACCATAATTCCATATTATTTCATGTTTACTATTAATATATTTTTGACATATGACATATTTGTGCTATGAATATATATATTTGTTATATATAATATATGTATTTGTTACATATATATTTATTTGTACTATAGGGTATACTTTGAACAATTTTACAATGTTTTAATTTTTATAAGCAAAGCATAACTCCAATAGTCCTTCTTTGAATTACCTAAAGGTTTCCAGGTTCTTATAATACTACTTTTTATTGATGATGTCGCGTATACCAGACACTCCATTAAGCAACATGTGTACATTTTTTTAATTAAATTTTATAGCAACACCTCAAACTAGATATTGTGCCCATAGACAGATAAGGAAGGAAACTGACCCAGAGAGGTTAAGTAGCCTGACCAGGATTACATACCTATTAGGAAGGTAGAAATGGGATTTGAACCTCAAACATATGGCTTCCCTTTGTCTCTCCTTTTGCAATTACAGGCTGACAATTAGGCAGGACTTAATGATAGTCATCCTGCCGTGTAGTAGGGAGAGAGGGGGTGTGGTGTTATGAAAGAACATTCACTTCAAAGAGGAGACAGGTGTTCTGATCCTGGTGTGTCACCTCTCAGCTTCTCTCGGCCTTCTTTCTCCACATCTGTCAATACCATAGAAATAAAAATGGACTTCCTAGAAATGTTCAGAACTGTTCCAGAAATAAAATGAGAAGAGCTATGAAAGTATGATGAAAATGATAAGAGATTGTGATCACATTTAGCCCAACTCACAATTTCCCACTTCCTCTTCTAAGTTTTACAGTTACGACTTCAACAGAGAAGGACTCAGGAACAGCTGGCTGACCAGGGCATAATACCACGTGAGTACCTGTGTCTTCTATTCCCTGATTGACTGCCATGCAGGAACTACCAAGTGCCTCAGAGGTCTTTAGTCTAGGCCAATGTAGTGATCTCCCAAGAGCCTCATAGAATCGATGTCAGCAGAAATCCTAGAGCTTCGGGTGCTTTGCCCCTTCTGCTACTCACCAATCAGGGGTTTCTTTAAAAATACAGGTTGTGCCTCAAATTCCAATGTAGGGGCTGTTCTTAAGTAAACTTAATTCACAATGGGCACCCTCCCCCCTTCTCCTCCTTTACAATTGGATATAATCACCTTTCTTTCTAAAGTATCAATCACCTTTTCAAAATCAATCTTCTCACCTTCTTGCTTTCAGTTCTGTTTAGGGTACTTGAGTCCACAGTTCATTGAATGTTGTCCTGTGCTTCAGAAACTTTCTGGAAGACTCAGTAACAACTCCATTCTAACGTAATGGTATAATATCGAATTACGTAATCGGGGGTTGTAGGGAGAAGGATTAGCCTCTTTCAGAAGATATATTTGGGAAATTTCCTACTGATTTGGCAATTAGAGCTAACTCCTGACTCCCTATAGACATAGGGAAAAGGGTTCCTTAGATGACTAAAGTCACAGTTGAAGCTGCTCTAGGTCATACTTTCTAATTCCTCCCCAACAAACTTTAAAAATCCTTCATGACTAGCAGAAATCTGGGTCCCTATATAATAAAGTCATGACAGTGACTTCAGAGTTTAGTATCCTCCTAACAAATTGTCTTGTGGTTAGTAATACTGGAGTTTTATGACCCATGGTCTAAAAATGTGAAGTACAGTCTGTGCTTCAGAGCCAGAAAAGAACTAAGAATTTTTTCAGGCCTTTTTTGTTGTAATTTAAAGTATCTCTGTTGGCTAAACCTGACCGACAGTAAATACCAGGTAACCTCATAATAGAACAACTTTTTTAAAGGTTGGCTGAGCACAAAAGCAACGGCTCACCCTGCAGCTTCAAGGCTATTTAACGAATATTCACAAATATAATGAGGAACCAATGAAAAGACTTTACTTAGAGCCTGTTTCATCTGAGCCCTCTCAGGAAGGTGCTAAAGACAGAAACAAAAACTCCGCAGACATCAGGGCAGGTCAATACTGTTCCACTGGAAGCTCCTCACTGATGTTTCTATGTCCTTAATTCCCGGAGAGGCAAATGGAATAGACCAAGGACCTTTCAGTCAGCCCAAATTGCCTACAACTGATTTAAAATTTGACTTGTGTATTTCAACACTCTGATCAGCTGGCATTTGGGTAAGAACAAACATTTTTTGAGGTTTACGGGGTTAAAAATCTCTGAGAATCAGTAAAAACACCCAATCAAGATGGGAATTAACTCTGATACATTTTTAAATAACACCTTTCATGTAAGTTGTGTAAATCAAATGTCCATTTGTGTAGTAGGATACCATGGAGATATGACAGTTTGTTCTCCCGAATTTCCAGTTTCGAAGAGTGCAGATATTAAAATAACGCTGCTTAACAGAAATTTGCATCCATAGTCCATTCTATCATTAAGACAATTTGGGGGAAGGGGAATGTCTTGAGAATAATTAAATTTATTTATTTGCAATTCAGCAAAATGATAAAGGTTTTTTCTTTTATCTTCAGCTGTTTCCTTGCAACCAGGTTTTCCAAGGATGTAAATTCAGTTGTGGAGACGTGTGCACATCATGTCAGGTGCATGCTGTAGCCATGCTTGGAAAGGCCTTTTCTATGTAGCTCTTTTCAAAAGTTAGACCCAGGATGGATCTCCCCACCTGCCTCTTCAACCCACCAGATTAGACATGCGATCCACATGCAGTGCAGAGCATGGTGCTTACTCAGACACCTAAGGGTACGAATGTAAACGCAAACACTGAGAGAAAGAAAGAGGAGCCGGGAATCTTGGGGTCTTTTCAGTTCAATCTAATTCAACAAACTTTATTATAAACTAGACTATGTACCCGGTCCCGTGCCAGGCATCACGGCGTGGCAACAGTGAGCAAGAAGGTGTTCAGAAGAGAGTCCAGATACGAGGGGCAAAGGCGATAAGAAGCACATATAAGTACAATCCAGTGTGGACCCCACTCACTTCCACACAGGAACTTTCTCATTTCTTTATTGTGTTCTTTGAAATTTTTTGAAACAGGAGGAAAGGAATGATAATAGAAGGGACAATAGCTCTCAGAGGTCATTTAATTTAGTGATTTTCTATTATTTAATAATTTATATCATTTCATTGTTAGAGATAGGAGGGAGGGTCTTCAAAAAGTTCATTATGGAAAACCAGTAGGTGGTTAAGCAGCTTGACTCCCACGTGGTCAACTACAGTTCAAACTCTGGACCCAGTGGCTTAAAAATCACACCGGGCATGTGTGCATCCGTGCCTCACATCCCAGAGCAGAATAGAGAGGGGATTGTGGAGTGGCCATCCCTGCTGAGGGGTGATTTCTCACTTTCCCTTTTTCTGTCTCTCTTTCTCGGTCTCTCTCCTCCAAACATATATACCTTAGGGCAAAAATATTTTTTAAAAAAAGTTCAGTATGAAAAAATATGCATAGATTTTTAGAGTTTTTTGGCACTAAAGTAAACTTTGTACTTTAATTTCACTATTCCACAAACTTTTTGAAGGCCCATTGTGTGTGTGTGTGTGTGTGTGTGTGTGTGTGTGTTTTACACATACGTGTGTGTATATATATATATATATATATATATATATATATAGTGTATGTGTGTATATATACACACACACATATATGTGTGTGTGTGTGTGTGAGAGAGAGAGAGAGACCTCTGTCCCATTTCCTGGGTCCCTCTGGAAATACTACTGGTATAGGCTACTGGTTCTGTTTAGAATAGAGATTAGAAACCCCTGACCTGGTCCAATCCCCATTTGTCTTTAATATTCATGAAACTGAGGATGGAGAAGCCAAAAAGTGTTTTCAGATGTCCCAAAGCCAGATCCTGTATTATTGCATTTTCTTCCATTATGATGTAATTATTCATGAATTCTCCCTTTCTCCATATAATTTGAAATACTTACAAACCTTCCTCAAATTTTAGACCTTGTCATGAATTGCCTAAATTTTAAGCTGGCCAAACGAATTGTTAATTGTCCTTGGGTCATTATCAGATGATCCATAGACCATCCTTTGGATGAATTTGTCTTGGGTTTTACATTAGGCTAAATATCCAGACTTTTGTCCTCTGCACAAAAATATATATATACATTTTATATATGTGTATATATATATATATATATATATATATATATATACACTCACACATACAGCCTTCTCCTATTGTGGCAATGGTCAGGCCAGAACCTATGTCTCCTGATCCCTGACCAGGCCCCTTTTTCTCAAATGTTCAAAAGGAATCACTTGACCTTTAAAAGTATGTACTTAAGTTTCTATCGTAATGCATTTTGTGCCCAAAATATTCCACTGGAATTCAGAAAATTAAAAATAATAATTATGTGTGAAAATGCCAAGGATAAACCAATGGCTTTAGGGAAATGGCCACAGGTTCTACTTCATAATCCATGCCTCACCATGATCAACACTGAGTGAAAAGTTCTGCTGACTCAGCTACATGTCAGATCTCACTTCAATTGCACTCCAAATTGATGATTAAATTATAAGATTTTCCCCTATTGATGCTGCTGAGCTGAATCATGAGTAACTTTTATTTGGCTATTAAAACAATTCCAAGTGGATTCACTTTTCTTTTTTCCCTCTTTCTGAACATGCATCTGCAAGATTTAGAATTATTGCTAAGTAACAAATAGCCCACAGCAATCAGCAACAAATTCTTTTTTATAGTCTTCTTTAATCACTTCTCTTAAGCATTTATTTTGTTCTTATTTGTACTTATTATGAGTTTATTATATTCCCCTCCAATGTTTTCAATGAATTTAAAAGTATCATCTTCTTGACTTTTAGTCAAGAAAAGAAGAGTTCTGAAGACTTCTTTAAAAATTCTTAGACAGTAGAAAAATGATTCTTGGGGCAAAAAGTGTGGGCTCAAGTCATATCCTAAGATTACTTTCACATTTTATTATCAGCTGTGAATTTCACATTTTCAAGATGGCTTGAAATCTTAGCTAAGTGTCTTCTTGGAGTTAATGTAGAAATATTACTGTAAGGACTTATTGTTTGAACTTCTCTCCAAAATCCCACCTCTGAGTCTCAATATAAAGATTGCTAGCAATCTATTTCAGCACCATCAACTAAGATTTAAAGGAAATGACTTCACTACTCTTCTTTTTTGGGTTCAAAGTTGCAAGAGGAATTTTTAAAATAATTTTTAAGTTTATTATTTATTTTCTCCATGAGTAAAAGAGACAGAAATAAAGAATGAGACAGAGAAACATCACCCTCAACATAGTCTAGATGCCACAACCCACCCCAAGCCTTGACCAGCCCTGAATCTTGGGCACATGAGTACCAAACATACTCAAGAAGGTCTCCAAGCATTAACCCACAAAATTCCTATGTGGATTGGCCTCAAAGATCAGTTACCACCATGTGTAAGAAGGACCTGCAAGAGGACCCTTTCATGGCTTTAGGACAGAGTCAACCTCCTGCCCTCATATACCTATGGGGCTTGGATCTGTTTATTTCTCCTGTATATTTTCTCCCCAGCAAACCTTCTCCCTGGAGATCACTCTCCTGGATGAAATCTTAACACTGTTTTATTCCAACCACTTCAGAAGCCTAGCATAAAGGGACAATCAGCCCTATGAATTATGCTCTCTGAAATGATTGGAGATCAATCCAGTAAATATTTCTTAACCACTTGCTCTGACGGAGGCTCTGGGAACCACACACCGAGAAGTCAGGCACAATTTATTTTTCAAAGTGCTAGAAAGAGCCCCAGATGGCTCCCATCTAGCTGCCCCCATTAGCAATGGTGGACATGAGGGTGACCATTGGGATGATTGATGGAAAGAAATTCCCTTTTCCCTCCATCTCCCTCTGCTATTAAATTAAATTAGCAGTTGTTAAATTAGTGGTTCCAATGGGGCTGAACCGAGGGGAGAGAGGAAAAAACATTTAGCTTATTCTCCTGGGATACAGAAGACAAGATTAGAGAATCGAAATGCCTTTTAGAGAACCTGGGGCTCAAAGAGGTTACTCCTTGTCCAGTCGACGAAAATGCACCACTGGCCAGGGTGAAATGTCTGGGCAGCTTGCTCCATGATTTGATCAATGTCAATGCATTTAAAGATACAATGAGCTGTCTGTGAATGGTGCTGCCTTTATTTTTTTTGCAGACTAATCCAAGTCACATCAGCCACATACTTACTGCAAAGCCTTGGTAAATCCTTGAATTCTGTGATACTTCCGAATAGCAAGAAGAATGGCCGGGGCAGCTCCTGCACCCACAACACAGGCAGCTTCACCATAGTCTTGAGAAGTTGACTGGACACAGTCTCTCTTCCTTTCCTCCGTGCATCCGTTTGGCTTTTCTCCGAGGCACCCTACCACACATCGATGGCTGTCTGGGCAGCACACTGCACAAGGGGCTTAATCTGTCTGCCTCTTCCCTTCTTTCTAACATCTCGAAATCGGAGATAGAAAAAGGTGCCCTGGATGTTCAAGTCTGGCCCATCTGGGTCAACAGTCCTAACTTCCTTCTTTGCCCCTGTCTCTCATTCAATTTTCCAGTTCCTTGTTCCTTAGAAATGAGAAAACCTACTAGGATAGGCACGCTTTCGATGTCTTTGTATCCTTCTTCCAAGAAATTCCAAGGTATCAAGTCAAATTTTTGCATCTAATTTGTCAACTGTGTAAGCCAGGTCTTAAATAGTTCAAAGCTCCATTGGGAAAATGCTCTGTTTTGGACACCCAAGACTATCATTTTGGTACTGAAAAAGCAATGTATGACTTACCTGAAAGATATCCAGAATGTTATCACTTACACATTGCATGTAACCCGTCTGCTCAGAAGAAAAGTGCTCATGATCTAGTCTGTCCTATAAAGCAAGACAAAGAGAAGACACACATTACTAAACCCACTTTATAAGTGGGAAACTGAGAGCACAGAAGATGCCCAGATTTGTTCAAATTATATCAAAAATAGAGACAAAGCTAGGACAGAGCTCACATGAACCAATTCCCAAATTCGTAGTCTCCCAGGATCTCCTTAATTATGCCCATCCCAGGACCAGCAGTTGGCATAATGGTATGTCACTGAACTCCCATGTAGTTGACTGCAGTTCGAGTCCCGGACCCAGTGGCTTAAACTCACGCCAGGTGCATGTGCATGCATGCCCAAGATCCCGAGAGGAGAATAGGGGAGAAGGGATTGCGGCGTGGCTATCCCCCCTGGGGGGTGATTTCTCGCTGTCTCTCTGTCTCTCTCTATCTTTCTGGCAAACACAAGCACCCTATAGCTAAAACCTCTCAAAAAAAAAAAAAATATGCCTATCCCTGCCATAGATCTTATGTTCGAATAGTTTTATTTTCCCCCACCCAAAAACAAATCCTAAATACATTATTAATCATATATCTATTTTTCATTCATTAATGGCATATAAATTTACCAGCTAGTTTTTTTTTTTTTAGTTTACTTCTTCTATGAGAGAGAAAGCGAAAGGCACTCCCCCCCCCACCCCACCCCCGTGCCTTCATGCCACAATCCACCCTCACACTCAGCCAGCTGGGACCACAGACACACACGCACTCCTAGCAGGTAACATCCCAGGATGCAAACCTGGGACTTTTCCATATGGGTTCCATCATCAGAGAGTATTTTGTTACCACTGTACCTCCACTCCTGCCCCTTGGCCAGTGATAATCATAACAGAAGTAAATTTCTGTGACTCTAGACAGCAGCAATGAAGAATGAGTTTTACTTGCCTAAGCCTTTCTCTCGGCAAGCATACCCTTTTTCTTCATCTTTGTGAAATTGGTCCTGTCAAATGCTCCTTTTTAGAACTCTTAGGTTCTACTGCACTGTAGATAGGGACCCACTATTCTTATAAATGCCAAAGCAGAGTTTGTCAAACTTGAGCACCCGAGTGCCTGGAGGATACTGGCCCAGGGACCACACTTTGAGAACCTCTGCTCTAGCTGCTGCTCCAGGTCTCTGGCTCTTCCATTCTGTCTCTGGTCTTTATTCTTCCTATCAGTGAGGCTGCCTTCTCGCCAAGCCTGGCTGTAAATGGTCCCAGCAGAGATGTCAAGCCCTGCAACAGGCATGGCCCTGCCTCTGTGCCAGGGCTGCTTCCCAACCCCAGGTGCTCTACCTTGTTCTGAAGAGCCAGGCCACACGCCTCAATGGAGCTCTCTGTGGCCCGATGGGCTCTGTTCTCCTTTGGGACCCTGGTGGATGCCTGAGGTTAGAGCGGTAAGCAGGGGCTGCAGGAGGCCTGTTCTTATCTCACCATCTTTTTCTGAGCTCTACGTAAGCAAATATTTATATGCTCAGCTAAGCCAGATTGGCCCAAACTGTGAGGACAGAAATAAGAATAGCCCACAACCAAACTCCAAGGCGAGAACAAGAATTCCCTCCTGAGGAACTATTAATCTTCCTCCAGGGAGAACAAGCGAGATGTGTGACTGACTGAATTTACAACCATATTTTAATTTGAAATCACATGGATTTATTTTTTTAATTTAGAAATCCAAATTCCTTTTCGATCTTAAATGTCAATGTCCTTTAAATACAAAATGTTGTCATATGATATTCCCAGGCCTGGCAGCAAAAGTGATCCTTTATGTATTTTCCAAAAAGTCAACAGGGGGTTGAAGGGCCTTCGTGCCTCTTGCTGGTCCTCAGGGGAGGTGGCTAAAACCCACATTTTCTGGAGTCACAGAAAAGGCAAACCTCCACCCCAGGGTAGTTTTCCATGGTATGACCTTAAGTCAAAGCCCCTTATAACATCTCTTAAGCCCTGAGCAAAAAAGTATGCTATAAAATGCAGTGTGTAGACCTCTTTGGCTGTTTTCCTAAGTCCCTTGTTGTATGGGCGTGGCTTCTCCCACTCTATGGTAGAAAATTCCAGAAGACCTTTGTGCTCCCGGTCTCAGAGAAATGGACTGTGTGAATCATCTCACAGGGGAGTAGTTAACACCAAGAAGTGATGAATTGTAGCTCTACAAAGCTAAGATACAGGAAATGCAGTGTTTGCTGGAATAATTCATAAGCTCCACTAATCAGAATTGAAGAGCCTTAGGGACAAGGGAACCAGATAAATCCCTCCAAAGTCCCAAGCTGAGTTAAAACCAATTGTGTTTGGAATGTGCAAGATATCTCAAAATATAGTCATACTGTTCTCACTGGGCAGCTGCTTGAGGAAAAGGATATATTATTCTTCTAACCACTTAATAAGGCCACACAAAGATCAATCCTTTTTCTGCATTATGTAAGTAATTAAGCCATGCCAACATATAATACCTACTAAATGACTACCAGGTACAGACCTATTAGGATGAACCGTACATACTTAACAAGGGCCTGCTGGACTTCGGGCAGACCGTGTGAACTGGTTACCTGGAGAAATAGGAGCTGCTTTTCAGAGCACTTGCAACTGGGATCAAATATGCAGGAAAACGAAAGACTTCTTGTCAGCGATGTGCCCAGATTCACAGCAAAGAAAATACAGGCGCGAACATATAGTCGCACATTTACTTCTCAGAATCATTGAGTAGAGAGAATTGGGGATAAAAAAAAAAATCTAAAATGGCATGTTTTGCAAAGAAGCTCATTTTAAGAATGAAAAGCAGCAATCAAAGAGACACTAAAAAAATCAGTGCTCCAGATCAGTGGGAAATGTGATATTCAAGCAACATATCCATTTGCTTTTTTTTTTTTTTTTTTTTTTTTTTTTCCAATAAGAGGGGATGCCTTTTACTCTCTTGTCAAAGCGAAAAGAGTGGCTGTCAACTGTTTGCTGAAGGCAGCCGGCTAAGCCTATTCCACACTTTCTTTTGGCCAATATTATTCATGTTGGGGTGAAGTAGGGATTTAGAGAGGGTGTATCTTATTAGCCTCCCAAGCAACATCCTGAAAAGAGGATACCGTGGTTGATCACGAACATGGTAGCCACCATGACTACAGCCACATCTGCATGATGCCAGCTTGTCCTGCTGGAAACTGCTCAGACTTAGCAAGGTCATAAGGGCCAAATCAGGTGCACACACAGATAGCCCCAAGTGCTGATCTGGCTGGAAGCCCAATTTTTTCATTGGCTAAAGTCTAGAGCAGTTCATTGCTTATCACTTAAGAATAAAATCTGTAATGTAAGAAATATCGGAACTCTGGATCATGTGATTTATCAACTTGTCCAGACTTAAAGGAGGGAAATACCAGTGCTGTTCTGGGACCTCTGGTCACCCTCATCATTTATGGAAAGGGATTGTTTGTGGTTCTTCATTGAGATTATTGCAGGGGACCAGAAAAGCAACAAAAATGTAGAATTTTCTTGAAGGTTGTTCTACATTGCTCAGGCGAGAGCATCTACCAGCTCATCATGAAGAGGTGCTGGAAACAGTATGAGGACGATGTAGTGGGAAGAGTAGAGCGGCTGGTGTTCTCCAGTCTGGTTGTCACAGCTGCTGTGTTTATCTGACCAACAGACAGTAGTGTCTGCCTCTACTGGTTGTTAATATTTTGACTGTCACACTTTGAAAAAGGGGAGCGTGTCAGAGGACCTAGTGCCAGCTATGACCCTGAGTAAGTTCCTCTACCTCTGTGGACCTGTTTCCCTATTCTGTTTAGGGTTGCAGTCAGACTTCCTTATCTCCAAGGTTCCCTTCAATTTTCCAAGTCTGATTCTCTTCTTCCCACTTAATACTTTCAGTTGCATGTTCCTAATTGATTAGCCTCATACTTGATCCAAAATACAGTCCCTTTCTATGATGCGCCTCCTGCCCCAGCACACACCTATGCCACAATCATCCACCAGTCTTCTGAACTCAAGGCAGAGGAAAGGCAACGAGGGTGTCCGTTGTCACCTTAGTACACCCTTCCCCCAAACCAGGGCCCTACTCCTGTCCCCATTTTCCAACCTCCCTCTCTTTCCTCTGAAGCTTGGAATGTCCTTCTGCCACCATTCTCTACCTGCCGCACATTCTGCCCCTGTTTCTCTTGTTTGAGGCCCCAGTTCTACTTTTCTTTGTCTCCTGTGGCTTCAGGGCAGCTGGCGTGCTCCAGGCCTTTCCCCTCCTTTGCTTGTGGCCTAATAAAGGCGATCACCCACAGACTGCGCGGACCCCAGCAAGCACACCGGCAAATGCAGCGAAGCTGACCGACGCCCGTAACCAGCCTCTGCTCATGTCTTTGTCTTTCTGTTTCAGCGCTGAAAAGCCCAACTGAATTCCATGAGCAAAGAAAAAATTTGGATAGTGACAAGGTAATTTTTGCAAACTGCCTTTCCTAGACTTAGACTATAGGTCATAGAGATCTGAAGGATAATCTATGGCAAAGGCATGAAGAATGTTTACAACAAATTCAAGGTGCTCATTCTCTGCCCCCCCCCCCCCCCACACACACACTGTAAGGAATCTTGCTCCTGTTAGCTGGTAACTGTGGAAATGGGATATTTGCTTTGAAACTGTTATATTTTAGCTTAAAAATCAAAGTCCCCAATCTTTCTGATGTTGGGAAAAATCACAGCAAGGATGCACTTGAGGTCAAAAAGGACTTGAAAAAGGGAAGTAAAGGGGCCAGCAGGTGGTATGGTGGTTAAGGTACTAGACTCCTACATGGCTGGCTCTGGTTTGAGTCCTAGACCTGGCGGTTGCTTTCTCACTTTCCTTCTCTCTCTCTCACCAAATCTTAAAAAATAATAATAATATATGTAATTAAATTTAATAGTTTTTTTAAAGGGAAGCAAAGACAATTTACAAGCTGCCTTATATCTCTTATTACAGTCCTTTCTTAGAAATGTATTTTATTTAATTCAGTGGGAGGGCAGGATCTGTGGCTACAGAACTTATTTGTAACTCTGTGAAAACAAAAAGAATTATGTTTGTTTCCCAATTTTTTCTTAACATTTGAGGGGGAAAATTGGTATATATCCTGCACCTTCCTAATGGATCTCTGCAACTGAAGTGCACCACTAATATAAATATTGGCCCAGCTGCTGTGATTCATGCTGCTAAGACTCTGCACCCTACAGGCTAGAACCCTATGAGAGGCTCAGGTTCAATTCCCAAGCCAACTATAAAGACCAGGCATGGCGGCACATGCCTGTAATCCCAGTGACTCAGGAGGCTGAGACAGAAGTATCTTGACAAGACTCTGTCTTAATAATATTTAGTAAGTATTAGAACTTTGGTTTTTTTACTTTTGTTTTTGTTTTTTGTGTTTTGTTTTTTGTTTTGTTTTGTTTTTGTTTTTGTTTTTTGTTTTTTGTTTTTTTTTCTCCAGAGGGCACATGTGTCCACCAAGAGAGAGAAACAGAAAGAGAGGGAGAGACAGACCCATCCCCTACCCCAATGGGGAATGGTCACACAGAAATCTCTTATCATTCACTCCTCCCTCCTGTCAAGATTTGGGGCACGTGCATTCATATACTTTGTATGATTTTCCAAGCCACTGAGTGTGGGACTTAAACCATGTAGAATCCAGCTGCCTTAACCACCATAGAGCTAGCCCCTTTGTTGATTCTTTTGTTTGTTTGTATGTTTGTTTTCTAAATTTATTTCTTTCATTCTTTCACAAATGAGCGAGAGAGAAAACGTTCCCAACAGGTCTTGATGTTGCAATCCACCTCCAGCTTTAGCCAGCTCTGGATTATGGGCATATACATGCTTGGCAGACAGTAAGGTCTCTAGATGCAAAGCTGGAACCCCTCCATGTGGGCTATCCATGCAGAGTGGTGTGTTTTACTGCTGTGCACAGTCTGACCCTGGCATTTGTGCTCTGAGTAAGGAGGCAAAGAGAGGATCTGTCTGTCTGCTGGGATTTCTTTGCCTAAGAGTTCTGGCCTTATAGTTTGGTGGGTAGAGAGGAAGAGCTATGATTCCTACTACCTGAGCATAGCAGAGAACTAGAGTGATCCCAGGCCCCGACAAGAGGTTCCCTGCAAGCAGAGAAACTGGCAGTCAGGGGACCCCGGGTCAGCCCAGCCACGGCCTACATCATTTCCACAGCCAGTTCCACCCTCAAGATGTTGATGAGACTCAGGAGATAATCTGTCTCTAAATGCCCTCCCAGATCACAGTGGGTCTGAATCTGCAGGCTTTGTATTTTCACATGTCCTAAGGGAGAAGTCAGGCAAATAATGAGGGTGGGACCGATATGGGATCTTCAAAAGCTTCATGGAAAATTTATATTATGAAAAAAGTGGGGGTGGATTTTGAAATTTTTTGCACTAAAATAAATTCATACTTTTTTTTTGGAGAAGTTTTTGCAGAAAGACAGAGAGAGATAGAAAGCAAGAAATCACCCTCCAGGAGGGATGGCCATGCCACAATCCCTTCTCCTCTATTCTCCTCTCGGGATCTTGGGCACGCACACACCCGCGCCCGGTGTGAGTTTAAGCCACCGGGTCCAGGACTCGAAATGCAGTCAGCTTCATGGGAGTTCAGCGACATAGTCATTACGCTAACTGCTGGTCCCAATAAATTCATACTTAAATTCCACTTTTCCATATCCTTTCTGTGTTCCCTAGTATGTTATCATGGTATCGTAGATGAATTTAGACAGCATTTTCTCTCTCACTTTGGCTAATTTTGTGGCTGTTTTAAGAAGCAATGGAAAAAGGAATGTGATACACTGTAAAGTATGTGATTCAATGTAATATAAACAAGATTATTATGATAATAAATAAATTTTTAAAAAATACACACCACAAATAAAGCAAGAGGCTAATAAAAATTATTTAAATAAAAAAATTTTAAAAAGCAATGGAAAGAGATTGCCCATAATGCAAACAGCTTAGTAATATTCCTGTTATATTAGTATTTCATTAACAAGACAAGCCTGTCCCTTAAAGGCTTTTAAGTTTATAGCTTTGAGGTGGACCTAAGTTTTTCACCTTTTTTGTCTTATTTTCCCATCTTAAAATTACTGGCGAGGTCTATGTAAGAGTTCCTTCATCAACATGTGGAAGACCAGGGATATTTGCATATTCTATTTGTCATAAAAGAAGCTTTTTTCCTTTAGAAATCAGTGGAAGTGTTTGTCTAAAGTTAAAAACCAGGTGATTCTCCGCGTTTGTGTTCTACAGACTGAAGATTCCCTGAAGCGCAAGGCCAGAACCAAGTCGGACCGTGCCAACTGGGTTAATATGCACATACTCCAAGGTAAGACTGCCCGGCCTCATAAACCGGGAGATGCCTGTCAAATGGCAGGCCATCTACCCAGAGTGTCTTGTTTGTTACACCTTCTTAAAAAGTCTGCCCTAGGGGCCGGCAGGTGGCATGTTGGGTAGGGTGTTAGACTCCCACATAGCTGTTGTTTGAGTCCTAGACCTGGTGGCTTGAAACTCCTGTTGGAGCATGTGCATGTTTGCTCAAAATCCTGAGAGGAAAATGGAGGAGAAGGGATTGTGGTGTGGCCAACTCCTTGTGGGGGGTGATGTCTCATTTTCCCTCTGTGCCTCTCTCTGTCTCTCTGGTGAGTGCATGTGCATTATGAAAAAAAAAAAAAAAAAGGAAAGAAAGAAAGAAAGAAAGAAAGAAAGAAAGAAAGAAAGAAAGAAAGAAAAAAAAGAAAAAGAAAAGTCTGCCCTGGACCAGAAGCTTAAGCAGAGATAATGCAGCCCTCTGCAAAGCTATGACCGCATGGGAAGGACCCAGGTTAATGTTCTGAGGTCCCCCTTGCACACCAGGCATGATAGCGATCTGAGTTGGCTGAGACTGGGGGAGGACTGTGGCATGAAGAACCTTTTGGAGGTGCCCACATGCTTGCTCTCTCTCTCTCTCTCTCTCTTTGCCTCCTCTTATGGAAGAAATAAACCTTAAAAGAAAGTCCTCTGTCATGACAAAGAGGTCATTTCAAGCAGTCATCTTGTCTACAAAGCCATACAGAAAATCACACTGGAAGCATATAATGGTTAAGATTTCTAACTTAAATTACAACCTCAGGTGTCCTAAGCTTCCTAAGACTAGGGCTGAGCACATGACAAAACCTCTCTGAGCACGTAGGAAGTGCCCGACACGTGCCAACTGTCACTCATCTGGGTCATCATTCATTTGGGGATAGGATAGGAGTTCCCTAGCTACTTCCATAGCCACTGAGTAACTGATTTTGCTTTGCTGAAGACTATTTTCTTTCCTTTTTTTTTTTTTTTAATTGCCAAAGTGTGTGTTTACTCTTAGGGATTGGGGCGGCAGGGAGTGGACAAAATCCTCCCTAATGGAGCTCGATCATGCCCCAACCCTTTCTCCTCCCTTGCTCCATCCTATCAGGACTAGGGCATGCACACACATGCACTCAGCATGTCCTTCAAGTTGCAGGGACCGGCTCTCTAATGGCAGTTAGCCATGCAGGATCCATCTCCCTATGCAGAATCTTAACCACTGTGCCATGGGGTCAATCAATTAATTTTTAAAAAATTAATTAATTTCATGAGAGAGAGCATAAAAGAGACAGGTATACTCAACAGGATCTTATCGTGCCATGATCCACACCCTGCCAGCCTTCCAGCCAGCCAGGAGCACAGGTGCCAGTGTGTTCAGGATCCAAACTCTAGACCTTCTCATATGGCTCCAGTAACATAGTGACACCCTACTGCCTGCACCCCTGCAGCTGGGCCACAATGATGCCCTTATGTTCTGGCAAGCAGGGTATGGCCACGTGACAAAGCTGGCCCTGATCAAAGTAGGTCCAGTTCTACTTCAGGTGCCACCTCTATGCTAGAGAGTGTAAAATAGGGCAAATATATGGCTCCAGATAAATAAAAATATGGCCCCCACATTCTGACAACTGGGTGACGGAGGAAAGGCTTTCACTCCTGCTCTGAATTGCTTTCCCTGGGTTGGGAGTCCCCTGACACAGGTACTTATTCTCAAAGAGATCCAACTCTGATTTGGCAGTTTGGCTATGAAATATGTCCCCCTCGAACAAACATCGTATTGATTACCAGCTGAGACTTGGCCACTCTGCTACACCTTGTGGGTACAGCAATGAACACAACACAGGTTCCAGCCCTCAGAGGATTCTCGTAGTATAATAGAGGAGGAAGGTGTGAGAATCAGCACTTACAAGCCAGCATGAGAAGGAAGGAAGCTCACGACACCATGGGTGCACAGAGGAGGAGAAGCAGAGAAGAGAGGCATCTGAACGAGAACGGTCAGAGAGGAGTGAAGAAGTAAGCTGGAATGAGAAGGCTGAGCCAGGCAGAAGACGGAAGGGCATTGCAGGCTGAGGAACCAGCATATCCAGGCCTGATGCTGCTTCTCGAGAAAGTGGATCTCCTTGCAAGACTGTGCTAGCTTTACGTAGCATGAGAGATCCTGGACCGAGAAGGTTTTGGATCTGAGTGTTGTACTCAGCATGGTTTCTGATTCACCAGGGCTTCCCGGAAGATAATGGGCAAGGGCTATGTGAAATGAGAGGATCTATCTGCGCGAGGCAGTCAAAGGATGCCAGTGACTCGGGGAGGGGGAGAGAGGCCCTCCAGGGGAGGTGATGGTATTCTTACCTCCTTGCGATGGTGTTTAAGAGCCTGGAAGCAGCCACTGGCTCAGCACAAAATCACATCTGTATAAATAATCTTAGAAATGCCATTTCAAATGAGATGCAGACTTTTCAGTGATAAAGTTAGCAAATAAAAATAAATACTGTGTGTGGCAAGGGCATGGGAAGAACACGCATTCTTATACGCTGCTGGTGGGAGCACAACTGGGTCAACGTTTCTAGAGGGCAATTTGGCAACATATGTCAAACTCCTTAAGAAAGTGCTGGATGCAGTGGTGTGCCTGTGGTCCCTGGAGGCCAAGGCAGGAGGACCATGAATTCAAGGCCAGCCTGAATAACACTGTAATTTTCTCAAGAAATTTAAAAAAAAAGAAAAGAAAAGTGACCACTCTTTGGGCCTGTAATAGAATCTAGTATTTCATCCAAAGAAAACAACCAGATATACAAATATTCACGAGCAATATTTATCATGAATTTTTTAGATGTTAAAAAAATGGGTATCGTGAAATATTCAAGAATAGGAGATTGGCTAAATAAATTATGGACTGGCCATATGATTGAATACCGGGTAGCACTACAAACAAGGCTTGCTAGAAATAGTGATTTAATGAGAAAAGGCTTACAATATAATGTTTCGTGAAAAGATCAGAAAACAATGCTCTATTTACAGACAAATTCTAGAAAGAAAAAAATACACCCATACACATCAGCTGTATTTACAGTCAGTTTCTGGGAATAAAAGAATACAGACCCATCACTAAATATAAATGACTGAGAAAAACAACAGGGTATTCAAAATGGTTGACTACATGGAGAGTTTCATGAGGCTCTCGTTTCCTTTTATGTATATTTTTTAGCATTTTTCATATTTATGGAGATGAGTATAGTAATGCTATAATCAAAAAAAGTATAGGAGAGCCAGCCCTGTAGTTCAAGGGTTAAGGGAGCTGGATCCCACACCGTCACTGTAGTTCCAGTCCTAGTCCTAGGGGTTTGAAAAACATGTCAGATGCATGTGTGTGTGTGTGTGTGTGTGTGTGTGTGTGTGCTCAAAATCCTGATGGGAGGGAGTAATGGAGGAACAAGGATTGTGGAGTGACCATGCCCCATTGGGAGGGTGCTTTCTCTCTTCCTCTGTCTCTCTCTTTTTTTGGCAGCACACACACCCTCTGGCAGTAAAAAAGAAATGTTATTTCTTCATTATTGAATTAAAATACTAGGGTGTGAATGCAGCAGTCCTGGCTTAGTTGCATATCTTTGGTGGCTCTCTTGGTCTCCCACATTTTTCCAAGTAGAAATTAGGAATTAGCCTTCTGGATCCTCAGAGATCTGCTCAGTGACCCCTACCCTCAGGAGTTCCATATCTAATTTCAGAAGCAGGAACAAGAAGAGTGCATGCTTGTGTCCACCAGAGGCAGTCAGAGCAGAAGAGAACAGGCAGAGGTGGGAAGGCTTTATTCTGGGACCTGAAAGAGGAGTAGGAATTGTGGTGGGCAATGGACGGAAAGCATTTCAGAGTGGGGAGACGAAGAAAAAGTTCAAAAGTGAGCTCAGTAAGATGTTGGGGGCAGAAGGGAAAACTGGGCAGAGTGGCAGGTTTGGGATGTAGAGCTGCAGGTCACAAAAGCAGGTACATTTGGTTCATGGCTTCCTTGGAAAACTGGACTGAGAGACTCGGTTGGGAAGGAGCACCCAATAGGAGAATGCAAGAAAAAGTACTTTCTTAAGATTAATCCTAGAGAGGACCAGCAGTTGGCGTAATGGCTATGTTGCTGGACTCCCATGTATTCGACCGTGGTTTGAGACCCGGCCCCGGTGGCTTAAAACTCACGCCAGGTGTGTGTGCGTGCTTGCCCAAGATCCCGAGAGGAGAATGGAGAAGGGATTGCGGCGTGGCCATCCCCTCAGGGGGGTGATTTCTCACTTTCTGTCTCTCTGTCTCTCTCTGTCTTTCTGGTGAGCGCACGCGCCCTATAGCAAAAACCTGTCAAAATTCAAAAGAAAAAAGAAAAGAAAAGATTAATCCTGGGATAGTTTGCAAGATGGTTTAGAAAGATCCCTGAAGCAGATAAAGGTTTTTAATTTATTATATCTACGTACCCAGAGACAAATACAAATGTCAGCAAAAGGCATTCAACAATAAAACATACACCACTAAAAACAGTGGCTGCTGGTAAACTGCAAAATAAAATGGCAGCTGAAATAAAAGAGAACAAAATTCCAAAATAGTCTACCAACTGATGTGCAGAGACTGATTTTGCTTGTGCTTTTACTGTTTGCAAAGTTTTCTTTCTCTTTCACTTTTGCTTTTCCTTTCTTGAACATCTGGAATATGACATTGTGCCCATCTTTCCATTTAGAAATTTAGTAATACATTATTTTACAGATGAAGTTTCTGAACTGTATGTTATATGGATCATTTCAAATATAATTTAAATAAAATTCCCTACTCAAATTTTTTAAAAAAGGGGGGACTATCCAATGGCCTAGTGGTTGAGGGAGCCAGATCCCACATGGCCAACCACTGTTTGAATCGTGCTGAATGTGTGTGCATGTGTGCCCCAAATTCTGACAGGATAGAGAAAGCGGAGAGAAGGAACTCTCCATGCTCCACTGGCATCTCACTCTCCCTCCTTCTTTTTCTCTGTCTCTCTGGGGAGTGCATGTGCCCTCTGGAGAGGAGCAGGAGAGTGAGGAGGAGGGTAAAAACATTCCCTGAGGCAGGAAAGCCACCATGAATGCTCTCGTGGGTATGTAGGAAAGGAATTAGGCTTAGGCACCGCTATTCTTTGGTTGGAGTAGGGATGTTCTCAACATCTTAGGTAAAGTGCTTCTCAGATGCAGCATCTAGATGGGCCCAGCCTTTTGGAACTGATTAGCCATCGTAGCCCTCTTCTGTAGGGAGAATTTTAGGTTAACCACAGACGCAAAATCTGGGTTAGCAGGTTGCATAATGAGACTGGGAGGCTTGTCTGTAAATAGGTCACCTTCTAAATTCATTTTAAGTATTTGTTTTATTTTGTTTTGCCATAGGGTGTGTACTGGCTAGAGAAAGACAAAGAGCAACAAGAGAAGGAAAGTTAAAAGTCACCTTCCAGGGCCAGCAGGTGGTGTGGTGGTTAAAGGCACTGGACTCCCACATGGTTGACCATGGTTCAAGTCCTGGACCTGGCTTCCTTTCCCACTTTCCCTCTCTGTCTCTCTCTTTTCTCTGGTCCAATCGGAAAATAATAATAATAATAATAATAATAATTAATTAATTAATTAAAAGTCAAAAATAATTCTTTAAAAAAAAATAACTTTCCAGGGTGGATGACACACCCTTCTCCTCCAGTCTCCTCTCAGGATTTTGGGCATACACACACACGTGCCTGGTGTAATTTTTTTTTTTTGAGAGGTTTTTGCTATAGGGCGCGTGCGCTCGCCAGAAAGACAGAGAGATAGAAAGTGAGAAATCACCCCCCAGGGGGGATGGCCACACTGCAGTCCCTTCTCCTCCATTCTCCTCTCGGGATCTTGGGCACACACGCACACGCGCCTGGCGTGAGTTTTAAGCCACCGGGTCTGGGACTTGAACCGCGGTGGACTACATGGGAGTCCAGCGACATAGCCATTACGCTAACTGCTGGTCCCGTGTCTCGTGTAATTTTCAAGCCACTGAGTCTGAAACTTGAACTGTGGTCGACCATGTGGGAGTCCAGTGCCTTAATCACCATGCCACCTCTGGCCCCTCACCTTCTAGATTTACAAAGTTGACAGTGAAGATACAAATTCTTACAGAATCTTCACTTACAATTCTCCGTAGAACAACAGGTTGACTAAACTTCTCCAGTTTCTTCCACAGACATAAGTTGGCGCTCAAACTAAAGAGGAGTTTGATGGCAGCCATATAGAGTGTAGTCAGAGAGTCAGGCCCTTTCTCACCTCCCAAAGGCGAGAAATTGTCCATTGAGTAAATTCAATTTAGAAAAATTTCTCTAAATTGTAATTCAATCACTGTCTCCAAGGATTTTTTTCTTTAACAACCAACCTGGACATTTGCCTCAGTATCACAGCACTGACAAATCTAAAACCCTTCAAATGTTGACCTCGTGTTACTGATTATAACAACAGATATATTTCCTGTAGACTTGGCCTGTACCAGTCACTGACAGACCAAATGTGCATCCAGAGGCCATAGTTTAGGGTCAGGCAAGCATCGTTGGCCTGCGGTGCTTGCTTACAAAATCGCCAAACTGCACATTTTTTCACAAATCCTTGCAAAGCAAGTTTCTGTAACTTTTCTATGTGCCGCTCTGTTTGCCTTTATTTGGAAGTGTCTAGTCTTTGTGCTAATCCTTGTGAAATGACGATGATTGCCTTGAAAAATTATTAGCATCAGTAGGCATAATGGGACACAAGGTTTTGTAACCACACGCCAAAAAAGAATAAGACATCAAATTCTAGAATGATCCTTTTTCGTTTCAACCCTTCAGCCTCCACTGCAGAGAGGTCCATTCCAACTGCTCAGATGAAGCTGAAACGAGCCCGACTTGCAGATGATCTCAATGAAAAAATTGCTCTCCGGCCAGGGCCCCTGGAGCTGGTGGAGAAGAACATTCTCCCTGTGGATTCTGCTGTGAAAGAGGCCATAAAAGGTAGGTTGGACAAAAGTCATGTCTGTCATTGGCACTCCCAAAATCTAAGGACAGCCAGAACCCTGACATGCTAGTGACATGGGGTTAAAGCCTCCTCCTAGTCAAGAGTCATTCTGTGGGTATCTCTTCTAGCATGTTCCCCATAACCAGAGGTCCAGAGGAAGAAATGCCCACCCACATTCTCTTTAAGATCAAGTCAACACAGACCAATTTTGCTCTAGTCAAGCAAGTTGGAGACCTCACAACATCTTCCCTACAGAGTCCAATCACTTAGAAGCCATGGTCACAGCCCTCTTTGGCCTTTCTTCCTTTTTTTAAGTCTATTTGCTTATTTATTTCAAGAATAAGAGAGAAAGAGATAGCACCCCGTAGGGCCTTGACACAGCATTCTATCCTCAGCCTCAGCCAGCCTTGGACTATAGGACATGCATGGCCAGTGTACTTGGGGAGGTGTCTGGACATGAGCCTGGCACCGTCCCACATGTGACAGCCTTGTAGAACGTTCCACCTTGCGTATCACTGTGGCACCGTCTAGCCCCCTAGCCTTCCTTCTTTAAAAAAGGTGGGTCAGTACAGTAGAAAGAGTACTGGCCCAGAACTGGAAGACCAAAACTCCAAGTTTGTTTGGCTTCTCCGTGCTCCGCTTGCCCAAGTTGCTTTGCTTTGCTGAGATGGAGATGACAACACTCACCTCGCCTGCCTCATAGGCTTTGGGGAATGAAGTGTGTGTCATTCGGCGCACATGAAACTCATTGACAGCTCTCAGGTGTGCTGTGAGGTCAGAGTACGAAGACTCAAGGAGGAGACACAAACAGTAAGACTGTCGTAGAGTGAATAAAATTGTTTTGTAGATATTTTAAACAACTGCCACCAAGTGGACCTGAATACCCTGCAAGTACTGAATTCATTGGTGGAGGGTTTGGAGTAGAACCTAGGGAAACTATGGTACGAAAGAGAAAGGAGAGCTCAGCATTCCCATAGTAAACCTCCTTTCTTCCAGTCGTGCCCACCGACAGCTCCAAGAACTATTGACAGACACCAGCAAACAATACTCATTTGTTTTGACACATTGTCAACCAGTCTGTATGGTGTAAGTGTGTTACGGAACTTGTCAGTGAATTTTTTTTTTTTTTGGAGAGGTTTTTGCTATAGGTGTTGTGTGCTCGCCAGACAGAAAGACAGCGAGAAATCACCCCTCCTGGGGGGGATGGCCACACCACAATTGCTTCTCCTCCTTTCTCCTCGCACCCAGCGTGAGTTTAAGCCACTGGGTCCAGGACTTGAACTGGTCGACTACATGGGAATCCAGTGACATAGCCATTACTCCAACTGCTGGTCCCTGTCATTGAATTTGCTCATGTTCTAAAATTTAGTTCTCATGCGGCCATGCAGAGGCCATGTGGATGTTGCGTTAGGAACCTGTAAATATGGAAACAATGAGCTCCAGGAGAGGCAACACAAGGGGACTTCGAAATGTTTGTGGAAAAATGGAATTCAAGTAGAAATTCGTTTCAGTGCAGAAAAACTTTGAAAGCCACGCATGGTTTCTTCATAATATACACTTTCCATGAACATTTTGAAAACCTCTTGTGTACTCATCTTAAATACCCCATTTGGAATTTCTCCCCTCTTCACTCTCTCCCTCCACATGGAATATCCTGTCCCTTTGACCTTTGGCCACAGTACCCTAGAGCACACTGTCCCTATCTTTACTCTGATATGATTGTAGGTAGGAAAAAAATCTCCATTGGTCATCTCTTACCATTTGTAAAACATCTTATTCCATGCATGTAAATTTATTTATTTTTATATAATAGGTAAAAGAACACCTTTTTCCCTCTCATTTTTTGCTATAGGGTGTGTGTGCTCATCATAGAGAAAGAGAGTGAGAAGTCACCCCACAAGAGGGATAGCCACTCCACAATCCCTCCCCCTGCACTCTCTTCTTGGGATTTTGGGCACGTATGCGTCCGACATGATTTTCAAGCTGTCGGGTCCAGGCCTCAAACTGCAAAGCTGGCTGTGTGGGATCTAAGTGCCTTAGCCGCCACCTGCTGGCCCCAACAGATACCCTCTAATCTGTGTTCTTTGCTTGATGGTGAGAGTGTATTACTCTGTGTGCATTACTGCCGATCCGTGGTTCTCTCTCCCTTCCTGCTGGGCGTGTCCCTCCCCTTGGTCCCTACTGCTTTATACATGCTATTTACTGTAGATAGGGGGAACTGTTGATCCTCCATCTGTCACAGGTACTGCACATCCAGTTCATCCTTTGCCTTTTGGTTTTGTACATGCACACAGACAACTGGCGGGCACCGAGAGACCACGGGATGTGAGCCAGAGACCTCCTCATGTGGGTGCAGCACCACAGAACACTGCATACCACTATGCTACCAGCTGGCCCTGAGTGAGCGTTAGATCAGATTTCATATGCCAGCTTCGGTTACATGAGAATTTTGTTTGGGATTGCAGTGATTTTACAGGGTAACTTTCAGCAGATTTATGTTTAAAAATATTCTCATTCTTCAATGGCAGAAAGACAGTACCCCTCTCTACTAACTCAAGTCTGCTTCTATTTCCCTTAGCAAACTTCATTGCTGTTGCTGTTTTGTGAAGTCAGGTTGCATTGATTATTGCTGATGTGGGAAACGGATATTTTGCATATTTAATTTGTAACTGGACATCTTTGAATATTTGCTTCACAGTTCTAATAGTTTCACAACTTACCTTAAATTTCTACATGCAGAATCATATATCCACAAGTAATAGAAATTTGTTTTCTGCTTTATTTTTTTCTGATTTGGTGTGCTGTTTAGTACTTGAAAGGCGACCTCATGATATTAACATTTTATATAATTAATATCTTTTTTTAGAGTATGAATAGAATACTCATAACAAAGTATATATGATTTTTAGGCATTTTCCATTAATTATAGTATATATTTAAGATTCTAAGTTATCTGATTTTATATAAGTTACATATATTATAAAGTATAATATACTATATTCCATGAATCAAATACATTTAATTATATATAAATATATCTATAACATATATACATTTTTTTAGAGGTTTTTGCTATAGGGTGCGTGTGCTCGCCAGAAAGACAGAAAGAGACAGAAAGCGAGAAATCACCCTCCAGGGGAGATGGCCACACTGCAATCCCTTCTCCTCCATTCTCCTCTCGGGATCTTGGGCAAGCATGCACACGCACCCGGCGTGAGTTTAGTCCACCGGGTCCGGGACTTGAACCGTGGTCGACTACGTGGGAGTCCAGCGACATAGCCATTACGCTAACTGCTGGCCCCACCTATATACATTTTTATCTTATATATGAAATTAAATTTTTTTTTTGTTTACAGCATACAGTATACAAAATGATATTTTCCATCTAATATACATTGTACATTGACTCAATCAATGATATTACATACATGTTATCATCAACAAATAATTTTCTATTTCTTGTTTCTTACATATTTTGCTTCCCCTCCCCTTGTTCCCTACCTCTCACTCTCTGCCAACTCCCCCACTTCTCCCACACCGTCTCTGGTATGTACAGTTGTTTTCCATACCTTTTTTTTTTTTCACACTTTACTGATTCACTAAAGACTTAATTAATTTAAAGACTTCAATAACAAGCACAGATTATATATATATACATATACATATATATATGTATATATATGTATATGTATATATATATACACACACATATTTCTAATATATATATATATATATATATATATATATATATATATATATATTAGAAACCATGTCTGACTTTAGGTGTAATCCTCAGTGAGTAAAGTGAACATACTATAAAGTAGCACCTCACTGGGACTATATAGCTTACTGCAGCCATTAAATAGGTTTTAATAGGTATTTTTAATGCATTTTTAATTTCAAAAAAAAGTTTTAGTTTCAATAGATCAAAATAAAAAAAATGTTAAGAGAAATTTGCTTAAAACTTAAAGCCAGGAAAAAGGTTAGGATTCAGTTCAAACAGTAGGTAGACAAACCTATGAACAGTCCAAGAGAAGACAAACATCCTTAAATATGGAAATCAAAGTATTGAAGAAAATCAGTAATGTTTTAGTCTAAAGTTAAAAAATTCTATTTCACTAATTTAGACTCATGTAATTAATCTCTCTTCTATTGAATTTGCAGTGTTACTGTGATCTGATGTTTCCATTTAAATTCTAGAAGGTAACATTCAACTCTGGACCTGTCCCTACCATTACACTGGCCATTCTCTTGGTTATTTCTTGTACTCTTATTTCTGTGTGTCCGACTTTAGTTTTCCTGGTATAGCACTCCCTTCAGCACTTCTTAGAGAGCTGGTCTGGAGTTGGTAAATTCTTTGAGGTTTTATCTATCTGAGAATGTTTATGTCTTTTTTTCCCATATGAAAGATAACCTTGCTGGTATAGTATTCTCAGTTGAAATTGTTTTTCACTTAACACTTTGAATATATTTTCCCATTCTTTCCTTGTTTGCATTGTTTCCAGTGAGAGGTCTGACTTTAGCCCTATGGGATGTCTTCTGAACATGACTTGGCATTTCTCTCTTGCCAAATTTAGTAACTTGTCTCTGTCTGTGGTTTTGGTCAATCTGGCTATGATGTGCCTTAGGGAAGATCTTGGGTCGATTCTATGTGAGGTCCTTTGTATTTCTTGGTCTGGATATTTGAGTGCCTCTCTAAGTTTAGAAAGTTTTCTTCCAGGATTTCATGGAATAGATTATCAATGCCCTTATTACTTTCTTCACCTTCTGGGATAATGGTGATATGGATGTTTGGGTGTTTACTGGTATCTAGCATTACTCGTGTGTTATTCTCATTTTGGGGGGTTATTTTCTCAGACTTTTTGGTGAATTTTTCTAGGTCGGATGTTCTATCTTCTACATCTGAGTATCATATTCCGTATGCCAGACGCTATTCTAAATTCTAGAGATATATCACTGGTCAAAACATACAAAGGTTTCTGCTCTAACAGAGCTGAAATGCTAGTGGGAAAGACCTAGACAGTAGACAGAAACATAATAAGTAAGTCGTATATCATAATGCAGGATGAAAGGGCTATAAAACCAGAAGTGGTGTGGTGCACGAACAATCCTAAGTGCCCCTGGAGGAGAGTGATTGGGAGTCACAGGGGATCTATAACAAGCGAGGAGAATCAAGTATGAGACTTTCAGGACCAGCAGTTAGCGTGATGGCTATGTCGCTGGACTCGCATGTAGTCGACCAGGGTTCACATCCCGGACCCAGTGGCTTAAAAACTCACACCGGGCGTGTGTGCGTGCGTGCCCAAGATCCCGAGAGGAGAACGGAGGAGAAGGGATTGCGGCGGGGCCATCCCCCCTGGGGAGTGATTTCTCCCTTTCTGTCTCTCTGTCTCTCTCTGTCTGTCTGGAGAACGCGTGCGCCCAATAACAACAACAACAACAACAACAACAACAAAAAAAAAAAAAAAAAAAAAAAAAAAAAAAAAAAAACACTCTCCAAAAAAAAAAAAAAGAAAAAGTATGAGACTCTCATGTGGTAATGTTTAGGATGGAGGCAGGGAATAGGGAATAAACAGAAAAAATGATGGGAGAAAGAGGCAGAGGATACAGGCTGATCTAATCCAAGGAAAATTCAGAAGCGGACAATCATGACATCCATCACGAAGAGTCGAGCCCCTGTTACTCAATTCACGCATCGGCCTCTTTTGCAGTGATGGCTCAAAGGCGCATATGGGTTTTATGGTCAAGGTGATTGCATCATATGAAATGTCATAAAGGCAGAGGGAGTTGCTGAGAGACCAGTTGTAGAGAGAGCACTTCCAGGGATTGTGGGTGTACCGCATATCATTATCTGTGTTCAAGGAGTCTTCAAAAAGTTCATGGCACAGTGGCATTATTAACCAAAAACAACAACAACCATAGAAGACCTAGGAGGCGTCAGCAGGTGGTGTGATGGTTAAGGCACTGAACTCCCACATGGACTATCATGGTTCAAGTCCTGAACCTGGCGGCTTGCTTTCTCACTTTCCCTCTCTTTCTGTGTCTCTCTCTGGTGAGTGTATGTGCCTATAGTAAATTTAAAGATAGTAATAATAAATAAATAAAACTGAATAAATCTTAAAAAAAACTATGCAAAGATTTCAAACTTTTTGTATCCAAATTGGTTTATATTTCAATTATTCCACAAACTTGTCAAAGCCCTCTCATATTTCCCCTGCTCTATCCACGTGCCTTTCCAGACGTGTTTCCATGTTCCAGCTCTCTCTGCAGCTGTGTTTCTGTGTTTCTGCCAAGCTCTGAAAGAACTACTCAGTCATTGTAGACCTCCCTCCCTCCCTCCCAGTTTCATTAAAGACCAACAATTCTCCAACCCTAAAATAAAATAATCTAGAACCTCTCCCAACATAATAAAAGGACAATTTTGACAAAGAAGCCCATCACCATCACCCTGGGATTTTGTTCTCATTGCCAGACATCACTCCTTCTACAGTCAACTGATTGATCTCACCAAATTTTTCCCTTCTCCCTTTGGGTGCCAGTCATGAATCCCACTTCCAACCTGCACATTTATGTTCTCAGTCAGTTTGGTTTTTCAGATTTCAGCTTTGAAGCATATGGTCATCATGCTAAAGTGAGATGGAGGAATGTGGGGCTTGGGCCACCTCATAGTCACCTCTCAGAAAATGCCCCTGGTTGCCCACATCCCCTTTGTAGAAAACCACCAATCAGACCAGAACTCTGAATACAACGAACATGGTGCTACATGAGAGTGATGATTTGTGAGAACAGAAATTAATCCTGGAGTTTACATGACTTTGTTCAACTTATGAGTGGTCATTATCACTTCAATATTTCACAGTTTGAGACCCCCAGGGGCTTCCTGTTAACTCGGTAATTCTCTCACTGATCGTTGAAGTCATTTCTTCGCTTGTCGTGAACACCCCTTGTCTTCTAAGAAGACTGAATATTGTCCAGATGCCTGACTTCTGGCATGAGGAAAACACAACTCAGTCTGGCTTTCCCAACTCTTTAAACAGTAGGAGGGCCCTGTTTTTCAGCTCCAGTGGACAAACACCTTCTAAAATAGTCTCGCGGTTTTCTTAGACTGGGCCAGGCTTCCCACCTGAGTCAGATTTTTGGCTCATTTTAAGAACTCAAAGCCCAGCCATGTTGGTGCAGGTGGCTGGACACCGCTGCATGATGCTGGAGCCATATGGGAGGTTCCAGTTCAGAATATGAGCTGGTCTGAACGCACCGGGAGCATGCATGATCCTTGTTGGTTGGCAGTCTGTGTGGGAGGGGCCGTGGTATGAGAGACCCTCTCAAGGGTACCTCTTTGTCTCTCTCTCTCTCAAAATATAAACAAGCTAAAAAGAAATCTAGCCCATAATTTAGAACATATAGCAATATTTTCAAAGATAAATTAGTTCTTTTTATAGTGCTAACCTTTTACTACAGAAAGCAACATTTCTGACGTTCCAGTACTGGCCCAGAAGTTATCCAATTCCCGTTGTCGCTTCCATTTCTTTATTTTTCTTTATTTTTTTAAAGAGGTTTTTGCTATAGGGCACATGTGCTCGCCAGAAAGACAGAGAGATAGAAAGCGAGAAATCACCCCCCAGGGGGGATGGCCACACTGCAGTCCCTTCTCCTTCATTCTCCTCTCGGGATCTTGGGCACGCATGCACATGCGCCCGGCGTGAGTTTAAGCCACGGGGTCCGGGACTTGAACTGCGGTTGGCTACATGAGAGTTCAGGGACATAGCCATTACGCTAACTGCTGGTCCCTTGTCGCTTCCATTTCTAAGAGATTGTGTGGTGGTCTTTGCTCACCTATGTTCCCCACACTTAGACTTGATAACAAAAAACTCCTAGTTACTCGGAAACCGGCCATGCTTCAGAGACTCTGATACTCTCTGATCATTCATTCAGACAAATAGACAATAACCCTGGCTCTAAGCCAAATGGTAGGACTGTTTACTTTGGCATAAAAAAGAAAAATTTGCTTTGGCATAACTTTCTCATGGACAGAATCTACTCTTCCATAATGAGAAATAATGTCCAAAGTGCAAATGATCCTTGGGGGAAAGAAGCACAGAGACACAAGGCAAATTCTTTTCTAAGGATGGCTCTGAAGAAAGGAAGGATGGTGGGGAGAAGAGGATCAGGGAGCTGGTGGCTTTGGGGTGTGTGGGCGTGGCAGGGAGGAAGGGTGAGTGTTGAGAGAGGAAGGTGGCTCCTCAGATCTGCCTGCTGGCTGGTGCAGAGAAAGGCTTCTCCTGGTTAAGGGCATCTTAGGCACCCCTGAGACATGCATAGGCCATTATTCCCACATGGAGTGCTGGAATGGGGGACAGAAACCTGTGGGGCAGCATGAGGCACTGAGAGGAGCTGAGTGGAGTCCTCCAAAAGAGGAAGGAGAAACAGCTAAAGGGTCTTTACATTCACATAGAACAGAGTCTTTGTCCCTAGAGAACTATCTACAGAGCTACTGCAGCTAAGCGTTTATGCTCACTGGTCAGCCGTCTTTCCTGACGGGCTCAGTCCTAGAATCACGTATCCGAAGACTTTAGGAGCCAGACAGTGGCTCAGCAGTGCCGCAGGGCTGACCCACATGGGAGGTTCTGGGTTCACACGGGGAGACCTCCCTGAACATGCCAGGCACGTGTGTGCCCATTATCCAGGGCTAGCTGAAGCGAGGGGTGAGTCACGGCATCAAGACCTTGCTATGGGGCTGTCTCTCTCTGTGTCTCTGTCTGTCTCTCTCTCTCTTTCTTTCCCTCTTTTCATTTCCATTTCTCTCTCTCTCACATACATACTCATGGAAGAAATAACTAAAAAAAGGAAAAAGATTTAAGGTAAATTTCTAAAGTGCCAGGGATTTGTAGAAAAGGAATCTTTATTCATTTAAATATCCATTTAGGGCCAGCCCATGGGATGGTTGAAGCAACTGGACAGTTTGAGTCCTGGGCCTAGCGGCCTGAGAAACACGCTGGGTATATGTGCGTGTGTGCCGAAAATCCAGAAAAAAGGGAGACATGGAGAAGTGTGGCATGGCCATTCCCCTGAGAGGTGCTTTCTCGCTTTCCTCCTCTGTCTCTGGCGAGCGCACTCTGGCAGCATTTCTTAAGAAGCCATGTAAATCTATTGCTCTAATAAGGCATCTGATGGCCTGTAAGAGCAGTGAAATCTGACTTCGGTTAGACAATCCAGTAAGTCTGTAGACTATGACACACTGAGTCGATTCAAATATTTTTAGGTGGGGCCAGCAGATGGCATAGTGGTTATGTCACTGGACTCCCACATGGCGGACTGCAGTTCAAGTTCCAGATCTGGTGGCTTGAGAATCATGCCAAGCACACGCATGTGTCTGTGTGTGTGTGTCTGTGCCATGGCCATCCCCCTTGAGGAGCAATTTCTTACTTTCCCTTTCACTGTCTCTATTTCTCTCTCTAGCAAGTGCATGCGCCCTAAGACAAAAATCTCTATTAAAAAAAAGTAGATTTTGCTTCAGTCTTTTCAGGAGGCTGTTAGGAGGTGGTCTGTGCAGGCACTAAAATAGCTCTCGCTCCGCACTCTGTGCGACCCTGTCAGGAGATAAGCACTGAGACGCGTTTGCAGTTCTACTTCCGGCATCCACAGCCCTGGTGTGGGCCCTAGCGGAAAGGTAACC
The DNA here is from genome assembly GCA_026018925.1 of Tupaia tana. Classification (NCBI taxonomy): domain Eukaryota; kingdom Metazoa; phylum Chordata; class Mammalia; order Scandentia; family Tupaiidae; genus Tupaia; species Tupaia tana. The sequence continues at coordinate 9,121,219 of JAKSZU010000011.1, read as the reverse complement.
AGGTCTTCAACTATCTCCTTGTAATCTTGGAATTTTAAATGTTTCTGCAGAGAAAAGTACGACTGACCCACTCATCTAATCAGTTCCAAGCAGGGGAGAGGAAGTGAAGATTGGCCAGCCCAAGGTCTCCAAGGGGCCAGTGCCCACAACCATCCCTGTGGGCATAGCCGGGGGCTGACGTCAGGGTGTCCCAAAGCAGTCTTGTCATCACACTGCCTGTGCAGTCTGCAGGGACAATAGCCAGCACACTGCTCTCAGAGCTCCCAGCCAGCCTCCTGCCCTGGGAGATTGGAGCAGGGGCCCAGGGTCGCAAGACCAAGCCGATAGACTGGTTGTTCCAGAGGTAGCCAGATAAGGTGACCTTTGTCCCTCTCGGCTTGAGCCTGTCCCAAACCACGCAGGAGAGGGAGTAACAAGCTGGATTCGCCTTTCCCTGCGGCACTCCTCCTTTTCCAAGGAAAGCTGTCTTTGCTCTCCCAGAATGAACATCTCAGGACAAACCAGGGTGCCTGGCTCTGGTGTCGGACTGACCTTTGCAAAGCTACGTGGCCTCCTGGGTGGTCTTTCTGTTCTTGCCAGTGTTAAGCTTAAGACACAGATGCTCCTACCAGAAACAATAGCAGTAACAGCAGCTAGGAACTACGGAGCACTTCCACATCCGGGACCACGCTCAATGCCCTCCGCATGATGTTTAACCCTCGAAACCCTGGGAGGTAGCTATCGTTTATTCCCATTTCATAGACGGGAAAACTGAGGCTCAGGTGACATAACTTGCCAGCAGTCACACTGCCGCTGAAGAGGTAGAACCTAAATGTGTCTGATTCCACACCCCAAGTCTTTAACCACGTGGAACATGACTTATGAGGGGATCTTCGGGAAGTTTATGGAGAATGCATGTTGTAAAAACTACACATGGATTTCTAAATCTTTTGCACCAAAATAAATGTGCACCGATTTTCATTTTTCCACGAACTTTTTTGAAGTCGCTTCATACATCATGTTGAAAGGACGCCACTGCCATTTGTTCTCGGGGTCCCCTGTGCTATTAGAATTTCTCTTACCAACAGGCGTGGACCCAGATGTGAAGTGTTTGTGGGCTCCCTGCCCTGGCCCTTGCCTTCTGCCCTGGAAGTGGCAAATGCAGACCACTCACACCCTACAAAAGTGGTGGTTGGGAAGGTCCCCATGATAGGCTCTTTCAGCCTGGACAGCCACTAGGTGGTCCTCAAAGCTGCTCCGCGTATTCTGACCTGGCCCGTTGGGCTTTTTAAATTCAGATAGGAGCGACCAGCAGATAGCGTAATGTTTACATCACAGGACTCCCACGTAGTTGACCATGGTTTGAGTCCCTGACCAGGTGGCTTAAAATTCACATGGGGGGTAGGGGGGACCAGCAGGAGGCGTGGTGGTTAAGATGCTGGATGCTCCCACACTGCTGACCACAGTTCAAGTCCTGGACCTGGTGGCTGGAAGCTACATGCCTGCCCACAGTTCATATCACTAGCCCAGACAACTGAAAACATGGCAGACACAAATGTTCATGCCCAAGATCCCTACGGGCTGGAGGAGGGGGTTCTCTGCGACACCAGACCCTGTTAAGACTCTCTCTGTCCTTCTCTCCCTCTCTCATTCTCTCTCTTGCATGTGTGTCCAGGCACACTCTACTATGAATTTTGAAACAAAGAAACAAAAAAGAAAAGAAAACATAGTTTCTAAAGAAATTTCTGGGTTGAGTTGACAATGGAAGTAGTGGATCATCAGAAAAGTTGTGTTTCTCTAGGCAAAAATGCATCATGACTTTTCCGATGACCCAATATATTTATGGAGGCAACTGGGAGGATCTTCCTTGAAAAATTTCAGGCAAACAATCTTTCTGTGAAAGGAAAATGCTACATAAATTCATTCACACTACCTGAACATGGCACATAGGGATGTTGACAGAGATCAGGTTTTACTGTGGAAAAAAGGAAAAAAAAGAAGGATGTGAGCTACCTCTGGACTCTTGAAATGGAGAAAGAGGTGTTTGAGACCAGAATGCAAAAAACAAAGAATAACATCAGATCTCAAAGGAAAGTTGGCATTTCTCAGATACCCAATGAAATCTCCCTGCTAGAAAATAAATAGGTTTCTGACACAAATATGAGAAAATGCTTATATTTATTTATTTCAGCTTATAGGTAAATATTGTACTATACCATTATTCTATTCTCTGTGCTTTCCTATCATTTCAAAATTTTTTATTGTTTTAAACAAGGGCAAGAACTTGAAAATAAAGTTTCCCATCACTACAATAGGATACTGTTTTGTAAAAATGAGGAAGATCTTTATTTTCTCACATGGAAAGATTTCCAAGAGACAATGTGGAGAGAAGGAAAACAAGCAAGTTTCAGGATAATGTATTTCACATGTATCTATGGAATGCTTTTATACGTGTGTCTATGTCTTGCTAGTTGCATAGAATTAAATCTAGAAGGAACCAGCAGTTAGCGTAATGGCTATGTCATTGGACTCTCATGTAGTCGACTGTGGTTCGAGTCCCGGACCCGGTGGCTTAAACTCACGTCGGGCATGTGTGCGTGCGTGCCCAAGATCCCAAGAGGAGAATGGAGGAGAAGGGATTGCGGCGTGGACATCCCCCCTGGGGGGGCGGTGATTTCTCACTTTCTGTCTCTCTGACTCTTTCTGTTGTTCCGGCGAGCGCACACGCCCTACAGCAAAAACCTCTCAAAAAAAAAAAATTAAATCTAGAAGAAACAACAAATTATTAATAGGAGGTAGACATGTATATTAGTTGTTTTCATATGGCATGAATTTTATGATAAGCATAATACTTTTGTAATCAGAGCAAAGTGATAATGACCTTTTTCTTTTTTCTAGGGTTTTTGTCAAAGGGCATGTGCGCTTGCCAGAGTGAGAGAGAGAGAGAGAGAGAGAGAGAGAGAGAGAGAGAGAGAAGGAAAGTGAAAAATCACCCCCTGGGGGAATAGCCATGCCAGAATTCCTTCTCCTCCATTCTCTTCCTTAGATTTTGCCACGCTTGTATCCAGCTTGAATTTCAAGCTGCCAGGTCCAGGACTCGAACCGCAGTTGGCCATGAGAGAGTCCAGCGCCTTAACCACCACATCAACTGCTGGCCCCAGTAATGACCTTTTGCAACACCTGTGGAGCAGAAATGCTGCTGGCCCAGCCCTTCCAGGTTGGCGGGCTGCCCACTCGCCCTGTCCTTGCCTGGCCTCTTTCCTGATTTGACACTTGCATGTCTGTGTGAGAGCCCATGACAGATACCAGCAGTGGCAGTGGTGACAGGCCCAGAGCCACATTTGTCCCATTACTTCCAACTCCTTGCTGCCTTCCCAACCGCCCCAGCAGGGGCTCCTCTCTCTTATCTGCACAAGGCAAAAGTCAGAAGTTCTTGTCAGTGCGATTGCAGAGTGCCAGGCTGGAAAATCGCCTGATAATACCTAAATTCCTTTAGAAGAGCAGTGCTTGGAATCGGGTCAGGAGGCTCCAGCACATCGTGTACTGTGCAGATGGATAATAAACCAGATGAAATTTGGCAATAAAAAAATGTAAGGGACATATAAGGATGTCATAGTCCCATCTGGTTCGATAATCTCTCTCCCCAAGCCAATTTATCTGTCTCCCAAGAAAGCCCACAGAGGCTGCTGAGAAGAGTCTCAGCATGTGTGAGCCATTGAGGATTTCCAAACTAGATACAAAGATATGAGAAGCAAGAAAGAAAATCCAAGGGCGGGGGTGGGGGGGATAAGGGTTAGGCTGAAGTTTCCGAGACACATTTATAGCTTTTGTAAACAGTTATGCATTAGTTGAATGGATCTTTGGGACACTCCAGTGACATAGCTAATTTTGACGTTTAGGAATTTATACTTAGTAGCTGTCCTAGCTTATTTGTCTTCGCAGAGCTCGCTAAACACTTTGTGCTGTGTGCCCTGTTTTATGTTTGAAGATGATGCAAATGGCAGACTGTCATCTCAAGTCTATGTCTCCTCGTAAAACCTGGGGGAGATGGGAGCCTTCTACTGCATTCTCCCTTGGCCTCATTCTGCATCAGCATCACTTGTTCTTCCCTTCACCATCCCCAGTTTAGTGTTATTATTATTTTTTTTTTTTTTTGGAGAGGTTTTTGCTATAGGGCACGTGCGCTCGCCAGAGAGACAGAGAGACAGAAAGCGAGAAATCACCCCCCAGGGGGGATGGCCACGCCACAATCCCTTCTCCTCCATTCTCCTCTCGGGATCTTGGGCACGCACGCACACGCACCCAGCGTGAGTTTTAAGCCACTGGGTCCGGGACGCGAACCGCGGTCGACTACGTGGGAGTCCAGCGACATAGCCATTATGCTAACTGCTGGTTCCCCCAGTTTAGTTTTGAAAAGATAAAAGTTCACATAGAAATGTGATGATATAAAGCTGGCGCTATAGCCTACTGGTTAAGAGAGTCACATCGCAGGGCCAGCAGGTGGCATGGTGGTTAAGGCATTGGACCCTCACATGGCCAACTGCAGTTTGAGTCCTGGACCTGGTGGCTTGAAATTCATGCCGGGCACATGTGCGTGCATGCCCAAAAATCTCAGGAGAAGGGATTGTGGTGTGACCATCTCCCCGGGGGCAGGGTGGTGATTTCTTACATTTCCTATCACTGTCTCTCTTTGTGTCTCCGGTGAACACATGTGCCCTATGGCAAACGCTTAAAATAAAAAAAAAAAATTTCTTAAAGGCAAGAGGGCCACATGACCAAGGAGTACCAGCTCTGGCAGCTTGAAAAACATGCCAGAAGTGTGTGTATGGATGCCCCAAACCAAAATCTCGAAAGGAGGGCAACATGAAGTAGAAGGAACTGCAGTATGGCCATGACCCATCGAGGGGGTGCTTTCACACCTCCTTTGCCAAATAAAAAGGAAAAAGAAAAAAAAAGAAAGAAATGTATAAACCTGAGAACAATAACACATGTTGTTAAGCTTTAATGTATCTTTCAACCAGGCCAAACAGGCCACTTTCATAAGCATAAGTTCTTGCATGGAGTCCATATCTGAGAAACCAGGTCATTGAAGACGTGTCTTCACTCTTAACTGGGAACAAATCTGGGAGGTCATATGTGTGCTTCTAGCAGGGATGGCATGTTGAAGCATCCCCATTGCCCTGGGATGCTCCTCAGCCACTGACCAGCGCTTGGGTTTCACGCCCTCAGGTAACCAGGTGAGTTTCTCCAAATCGGCAGATGCCTTTGCTTTTGAAGAGGACAGCAGCAGTGATGGGCTTTCTCCTGACCAGACTCGAAGCGAAGACCCCCAGGGCTCAGTGGGATCCCCCACAGATGCTAAAGCCACGGAGACCCCTTTGGCCGGTGGTCTGGAGACAACCCAGGTAAAAAGAAAAAAAAAAGAAAAAAAACTGCATCTCTATCTATCATCTTTTTAGAGTCTTAAAATTAACACTGCCAGGGGCCAGCAGATGGTTCAGTTACTAGACTCCCACATGGCTGACTGAAGTTCGAATCCCAGACCTGGCAGCTTGCTTTCTCGCTTTCCCTCTCTCTATGTCTCTGTGGTCAAATTAAAAAATAATGATATTAAATTAAATGAACACTATCACACTTGGTTTGGCTTAGAGACCCTAGAGATGACCCCTGAGGGAGCATCATTTTGGTGTTTCTTCTCACTCTGCCCCACCTGGAGATCTGTAGATAGAGGCAAAATACTCCGGCAAACATTCAGCTCCCCAGAACTATATGGGTACTTCGACTCTGCCAAGGAGCTAGAAGGGAACTGCAAAACATTTGTGTGAAAATGGAATTAAAGTACAAGTTTATTTTGGTGTTTTTTTAAAAAAAAAAGACTGAAATCCTTATGTAGTTTTTTTTTTTATTTCTAGTATGCATTTTTTATTAACTTTTTGAAGACCCCCTCCTCCCCTTATACTTTTTAATCTCCATTTTTATAGACAAAGCAATTAAGGCTCAGGGAGATTAGATGGCTTTCTAATACAACTTTCCTGCTGGAAAATGCTAGAGCAGGGACCAGCAGTTGGTGTCATGGTTATGCCATTGGACTCCCAAGTAGTTGACTACGGTTCGAGTCCCAGACCTGGTAGCTTAAATTCACGCAGGGCATGTTGCGTGTGTGCCCAAGATCCTGAGAGGAAAATGGAGGAGAAGGGATTGTGGTGTGACCATCCCCCCGGGGGGGTGATTTCTCGCTTTCTGTCGGTCTTTCTGGCGATTGCATGCACCCTATACCAAAAACCTCTCCAAAAAAAAAAAAAAAAAAAGAAAAAGAAAATGCTAGAGCAGGGCTGATTTAAGAGTCCACAGTCTTTCTCTACACTAACAAGTTATCACTGGTTTCTGGAGGAGCTGGGAGAAGGAAATGCTGATTGCCCACATGAGGGTCGGGGACTAGCCTTGGATCTACTGTCAGTAGGTTTCCACATACCAAGCCCCACCCCAAACAGCACTCATGACTTTCTGGACAAATCCACAAACTCTTAAGATGTATATTGAGAGGGACCAGCAGATGGTGTAATGGTTACATCGTTGGACTCATACCTACTCGACATGATTGGACCTGGCACTGAAAACTCACGCCAGGTGCATGTGCATGCATGCCCAAAATCCCGAGAGGAGAATGGAAGAGAAGTGATTGCAGTGTAGCCATCCCACCTGGGGGGGTAACTTCTTGCTTTCTGTCTCTATCTCTTTCTGTCTCTCTGACAAACGCACATACCTTACAGCAAAAATCTCTCTTAAAAAAAAAAGTTATATAATGAAAATACCTTCTTTTTTTTTAATATGCCAAAAGGAGAGTTCATGCAGCAGGGGGAGAGAGAGAGAGAAACAAAAGAACCACCATTGCACTGGGGCCTAGTCATGCTATAACCCCTTTTCCTCCATCCCTTCATCCCATCAGGATCCTGAGCATGTACAGACATGTACTCAGCATATTTTCCAAGCCTCCAGGGCTGGGGTTTGAACCGTGGTTGACCATGTAGGATCTGGCTCCTTCTACACAGCACTTAACCACTGTGCTGTGAGACTAGCCCTTGCAAATCCCCATCAAGCACATTTATGAAGTGTAATGGTGGTTAGCAACGATAGCAGCTGCCGTGCAGTAAGTGCCCCCTCTGAGCCAGAGGCAGTCCTGGCCACTGTAGGAATCCTCACATCTGAACTCACTGTCCTCTCCAGGCAGCCATCATCGGTGTCTACTCTGACAGAGGAGGGACGAGGCTGGGGAACCGTGTGGTCTCCAGGAACACTGCAGAGCATTTTCAGCCACAGAATCGACCCCTAGAAGCCAAACACAGACTGGACGGGTGTTTTCTCAGCCTAGCACAGTGGCATTCACAGATGTGTGGTGGTGGTGGGGGTCCACACGTGAGAGGAAAGGAGACATGGAGTGGAAGCGGATGTGAGCCCTCACAGCTCTGGTGCTACCACAAACCCGCTCTGGAGAGAGCCCTCCAGACCTCAGCCCTTCCCTTTAGGAAGAGCTCACGCTCCTGGCCTCCCAGGGCTTGTCCAGTGGACTAAAAGCAGCTATTACATTTGAAAACACTCACTACATGGGGGCCAGGCAGCAGCGCGGCAGTAACGAGACCGGACCCACGTGGGAAATGTGCCAAGTTCACGTCCCGGAACCCCCTGAGCACATTACACGTGCACGTGCCTGAGATCTGGACTGGCTGAAACTGATAGAGGTGGGACGTGCTTGTCTCTTTCTGTCTCCAATGGGAAAAAAAAAAAAAGAAATTATTTTTCTTTTTTTTTTTTGAAAAAACGTACCATACAGATACCAGGGAGGGTTAGAACCATTATTATCCAGAGCTCTGTTTCCCAAAAACCATGCTGGTTACTGGTCATTGTCACACCTATCTTCACTCCATCGGAGCAAACCTAAAACTGCCAAGGAGAAAATGTGGACTAGGAGGAAAAAGGGAGGCAGGAAAAGCAGAGCGAAGTATTCATGTGTTTATTGTGCAAGTTTATAATCAAAGCATTTTTCCTTCCCCTGCGTGCCGCAGCTGGTCTTTCAGCCAAACTTCTTTGATAACATCAAACAGTATATCAGACCGTTCGTACCTATTATTCTGACAGTAAATTCCTCAGCTTCTGATTTAAGAATGATTCAAGGGGAAGACAAGTTCTCTTCTGCTTAACCTCAGGAGGGGGGACGAGGCGAACAAGCACTGAGCAATGCCAGGCAAAATACAACAGTCATGTTTACTCATTTCACTCAACAACCACGTTTGACAGATGAGGACACGGAGGCTCTGCAAGGGAAGGATCCTGCAGGCCTTTGACAGGTGCTTGGCTCAGGGAAGAGCTGAACAGCTCAGTCCCGACACCCCCATTGTGGAGGGGGGCTCATGATCAGCCCCTGCCCCTTCTGTCAGAGTCATGGCACAGGAATGTAGGAGAGGAAGAGAAGATAATTATTCCTTTTTTGGAGCCCTCTGCGGATAGAGATATGTCTCTCATACAGGTTGCTTATGATTCCACACACACACACACACACCCTTCACATGGATGTATGTGTGCACACTTAGACATGCATACACATATATATACACACATGCATGCTCATATACACATATAGTCACATATACATGACACACAAGCACATATATACACACAGATATACCCCACACATAGATATACGTACATACACATACACACTCAGACACACATACGTCTCATGTGTATACACAGTACACACACACACATCTGCATACACACACACATATACACTCAGACACACTTACATACACACACCTACTTTTATTCTATTGGTTAATATCCCTTTTTTTAAAAAAAAAATTTCATTTAGCTTTATTTGTTTACTTATTTTTTAATTTGACCATAGAGTGACAGAATGAAAGAAAGAGAGAAAAGGAAAGTGAGAAAGCAAGCCATCAGGTTTGGGACTTGAACTGCAGTCACCATGAGGGAGTCCAGAGTTCTTAACCATCACGCCACCTGCTGGCCCCTAGTATCCCTTTCTTCTACCTTGTTTGTTCCCTTGTCTAGGACTCTATTTTCTAGAATCATTATTAAGAATTCCTCCTTTCTCGGGAACCAGCAGTTAGCGTAATGGCTATGTCGCTGGACTCCCGCATAGTCGACTGCAGTTCGCATCCCAGACCTGGTGGCTTAAAACTTACGCTGGGCGCGTGTGCGTGCGTGCCCAAGATCCCGAGAGGAGAATGGAGGAGAAGGGATTGCGGCGTGACCACCCCCCTCCTTGGGGGTGATTTCTCGCTTTCTGTCTCTCTGTCTCTCTCTGTCTGTCTGGCGAGCGCATGCGCCCTATAGCAAAAAAAAAAAAAAAAAAAGAATTCCTCCTTTTTCTAACAAAAGCATCTGATACAGACGTGAATAAAAAGCTTGAGTGAAAGCAGCAGTTACGTGTAGGGGCTCTATTTTCACACTTCGATGTCATGCAACTTTTATTCCTACATCCTAATAATGCTGAAATTTGGATTTCAGGATCTTGCTTCTGGCTCCGAAAATGACAGGAATGACTCAGCCTCCCAGCCCAGCAACCAGACAGACATGGGGAAGCAGGGGCTAGGCCCACTCAGCACCCCCGTCCCTGTGCACGCTGCTGTAAAGGTAAGCCAGCTGCTTCCCAGGCCCTACCAGGGCACTTGCTCAGGGCCAGCTCAGATCAGAGCTTTCAGTTAGGCCTGACCGTTCACACACAGGTTCAATCCAATGGGAATGTGGCAAAACAGGAATTGAGCAATGGCCCATCTCAATGTGTATAGCGACCAAGATTCTAGTAGCCCAGTCTGCTGAACATGGTCTTGCCTGCACAGAGAAGCCATGGGCTTGCATTTCTTTGGAATCATAGCCCAACCAGCATGCTCCTGAATTAGATTTCACAACCTCACCCTTGAATTAGACGTGGTTGACTGCAGCACACACAGGATTTGCAAATATCATAAAAACAGGTATAGGGACCAGCAGTTAGTATAATGGCTATGTCGCTGGATTCCCATGTAGTCGACCATGGTTCGAGTCCCGGACCCGGCAGCTTAAACTCATGCCGGGTGTGTGTGCGTGCGTGCTCAAGATCCCGAGAAGAGAATGAAGGAGAAGGGATTGCGAATGGTCATCCCCTCCGTGGGTAATTTCTTGCTTTCTGTCTCTCCATCTGGTGAGCACACATGCCCTATAGCAAAAACCTCTCCAAAAAAGGAAAAAAGAATTATATGACTATTGGTGAATTTGTTCCTTGCTGAAGGAAGAGATGATTCACATTATGTCTTATGTTGTATATAAAGAGAAACTTGATTAGTATTTTTATCACAGCATTTGAATTTTGCATCATTCAAATTAGGGAAACCTTAGATCTTGCTGTGCCAAGGAAAGTGACCAGAGTCCAAAGGAAGGGCAGATCATGTCCAATGAAAAGCAAGATTGATATGGATTCCACGTGGTCTAAGAGGGCCAGTTGTTTCAAGAAGAGCCCCCATCCCTTCTGATTGGTCCATGCCTTTGCATTCCAGCTGCTAAGTATGCATCACTCCAAGTTAAGAGGGTACTAGAGAGCTTCTCAGAAAATTAGGCAGCCAAGGTAGGGAAAAGTCTCTCTATCCTGCTGACTTCATACGAATTGTATGAGAGAACGCACAAGAACATTCTATGAAATGATAAAAATTCTACATAAAAGTACCCTCCAATCTCTGAGAGGGTGTGTAACAAAGTGAAATAAACCCTACCCTCAAAAGGATTCCCCACTAGCTCAAATCAAGGTCTGTGCAAGTAAGAAAAACATATCCCAAAGGACTTCTTTCTCGAAAGATGTTCAAATTGCCAACAAGCACGTGAGAAAGTTCTAGACATCAGTAGTCATTAGGGAAATGCAAATCAGTACCACAGTGACACGCCACTTTATTCCCAAGAGGTTTGCTTTAATCAGACATAGAGGAAATAAGGAGTGTTGAGGATGTGGAGAAATTAGAACCCTAGCACCACCAGCAGGAATGCACAGTGGTGTTCCTCAGTGGAGAACGTCTGGCAGTTCCTCAGCAATTGAGACACAGAGTTCCTGAATGACTCAGCAATTGCACCCGTTAGTACGTACTCCAAGGAATCAAAAACAGGTGTACAAATAAAATCCTGGACATGAATATTCATAGCAGCACAAGTCACAATAATGCAAAGTTGAAACCAACCCCAATGTCTATCAATTGATGAATGAATGAATAAAATAGTATAACCATACAATCGAATATTATTGAGTTATAAGAAGGAAATGAAGTCATAATTCATGCTACAACATGAAAGAGCCAATATTATGTTGAGTGAAAAACACCAGACACAAAAGACCACATATCATATGAGTGTCTTTATATAAATTATCCAGAACAGGAAAACTATACAGACAGAAAGCAGATTAGTGGTGGGGGGGGGGAGTGGGGTGGGGTGTAACTGTTTATTGGGTATTGGGTAAGGAGTTTCCTTTTAGGGAGAAGAAAATGTTCTGAACTTGATAGAGGTGATGGTTGCTCACACTGTAAAGGTACTAAAACGGTTACAAGAATGATTTTTATGTTATTTGTACTTTACTAAAATTTCAAAAGAGTTTCCCCTTCCCTGGCCAGCCACCTCCTACCCTCGTCCAGGAGCCTAGGAAGGAGAATTGAGGCCGACTACAGTCTCCCTTACTCTTAAACAGGGGATACACTGATGGGGCTGACCACTATCTGGCAGCCTCAAAGCACCACAGGAAGGGGACCAGCAGTTAGCATAATGGCTATGTTGCTGGACTCTCATGTAGTTGATTGTGGTTCGAGCCCCGGACCTGGTGGCTTAAACTCACACCAGGCATGTGTACATGCGTGCCCAAGATGCCGAGAGGAGAATGGAGGAGAAGGGATTGCGGCGTGGCCATCTCCCCTGGGGGATGATTTCTCGCTTTCTGTCTCTCTGTCTTTCCCGTGAGTGCACACACCCTATAGCAACAACAACAAAAACTCTCAAAAATAAAAAAAAGCACCATAGGAGGAATGCAGATGGGCTATCACTTGGAGTTAGAAGTTAGAAAAGGCCTCCCAGGTGAGCCCAGGTTTGAGCCAACCTTGAAGGATGAGCTGGTCAGAGAGTGAGTGGAGGAGGAAGGAAAAGAGCAGGCGGTCAAGGTGTTGGAAAGCAGGGGCTGGGGGCAGCGGGGGGGTGGTGATGGTGGTGAATCGGTCTTCCTTGGCAGGCTGCTGAGTTTGGACTTCCTGTTACAGAGCGAGACCAGCCAATCAACTGTGGGCTGCTGGGGCGGAGTGTTGTTTGGCAAAGCCCGGGGTGTGTGCATGGGTTTGAATCAGAAGGGCTATAGGGAGTCATACACTTTCTAGCCACAGGCCGCACCACTCCTTCTCACTTTACATTAACCTGGTTCACACATTTATGCCTGGATCTTTTATTATTATTATTATTATTATTATTATTATTTATCTTATTTATTGTTATTTTTTATTTGACCAGAGAGAGAAAGGGAAAGTAAGAAAGCAAGCTGCCAGATCTGGGCCTCGAACTGTGGTCAGCCATGTAGGAATCCAGTGCCTTAACCCATGCCACCTGCTGGCCTCTGCGCCTGGATCTGTAAGTGCTGGAGTAGATCCCTCTTTAGAAAGACGAATGTGCTCTTCTTTGGGTAATGGATTCCCTGGACTGAACAAGAGAATGAAACTACACATTTTCAGGGCTTCAGGAGTCTTTGCTCCCACACTACCCTGAGAAAATGGTCTCATAATTTATGGATTGTCCTGTGTTCATGCAAAGTAGAGATCAGAAACTCCTGGGCCCCTGACACAGCTGCTAGACTCAGGGCTGCAGCTTCCCTCCCCCCCAGACAAGCGCCCAAGGAAGAGGCAGAACGAGAACCTTGTAGAAACTCCTCAAGTACAGAAGACTGATTCATTAAAACACTGGTAAATTAACGAGCAGGGAGAAACAGAGCCACGCAGCACTCGGAAATGCTTGTGCGCATCCTTCATTCGTCTCCAGGAAGACATCTCTTCGAGAAAACAAAAGAGTCTTCCTTGGTGGGGTGCGCTGAGTGAGAGAAAAGCGAATTGTAGACGCCTTTGGATAAGGTCACATTGGGCTGTGTGTTTTCTGGTTAAAACGGGGAAGCAGCCAAGTGCAAATGTGCTGCCAGCTATTCAGGAGCCCCCTCTTCTGGACGCTGCCGGTATCACACTTGCTTTCCAACATTTCCCCCTAAATCTTTGAATGTCTTGGGTCAAAATACTTCACTTCAAACGCCTGCCATAAAACCAGGACTTGAAAAAAAATTTAAACCGATAATAATGTGGAGCTACTCCTTTCTAATATAGAGAGGCCATTTGATTTTAGGAACAGATTATAGATATAATTGTGCTGTTCACTGAGCACCTGTGTTTTTTTTTTTTTGGGGGGGGGATAGTTTTGCTATAGGGCGCATGCACTCTCCAGAAAGACAAAGAGAGACAGAGAGACAGAAAGTGAGAAATCACCCCCCAGGGGGGATGGCCACACCCCAAACCCTTCTCCTCCGTTCTCCTCTCGGGATCTTGGGCACGCACGCACACCTGCTGGGCAAGAGTTTAAGCCACCGGGTCTGGGACTCGAAGCATGGTTGACTACATGGGAGTCCAGCGACACAGCCATTATGCCAACTGCTGGTCCCCTGAGCACCTGTTATTATTTCAATATTTCTTTTGTTGTCTTTAGATTAATCAGAGAGATAGAGAGTAGGGAATATTTTCCCCAACTTGCAGATGAGGGTGTAAGCTGTAGTAAAACTAAGTAATTAGACCACAGGTGGTGTGGTGGTTAAGACACTAGATTCCCAGAGAGCCGACTACAGCTCAGTCCCAGACCTGGTGGCTTGAAAATCTTGCCAGGCATGTGTACGTTCATCCCAAGAGGAGAATGGAGAAGGGACTGTGGCATGGCCATCCTGCCTGGGTTAAGAGGAAGAATGATTTCTCACTATCTCTCTCTTGTGAGCACACACACCCTGTGTGTGTGTGTGGCGGTGGTGGGGGGTGGGGGTGGGGGTGGGATTAGCTTCCAGGCCTGTACCCTTCACTTCTTTCCATGTGTCCAAATCACACTCGACAATGGGACGGATTCCAGGTGGTGGCCAGCCCTTCCCAGAGTAAATGAAGTATCATATTTCAGAGGGTGTAACTTCCTGATCTTATATGAGTATCTGGGGTGGAGGTCAGAGTGAAAAATGGCCCGCTATGGGGAGTCTATCCTATTTTCTGCCCAAAGCGACAAAGAACCTCAGTCCAGATTTTCAAAGACAATCTTAATTTTATCTAAATTTACATCCTTAACAAGTCAGTTTATGTAGTGTTTAACTAAAGATGATTGCATGTATACATATGAAAGACCTTTCCCAGGAATAATCCCCAGGTCTGAATGCATTCTTTGTCCAGTGATCAGGAGGTTTCTAGGTAAAAGAATGCACTCATTGAGACGTGGGCTTAAGTTTCACTGTAATTCAGGAAGGAAACACTCCTGCAGTCTCTGTAAGATCCATTCCCAGGTCCCCACCTAAAGCTGTCCTTCCCATGTGAAGTGCTTGTACTGGATGTGTTCCTCCGATACATCAGTGTCCTCGTGGATTTCTGTGCAACCTTCCTTTGCTATATTCTATTTCTGGGATTGAAGAATGTCCATGGGGGCTAGCAGGTGATGTGTTGGTTAAGCTTTGGATCCCACATGGCTGAATCCCAGGCCTGAGTCCCAGGCCTGGCTCCTTGAAAAACACTCCCCTGGGGCCGGCAGGTGGTGTGGTGGTTAGGGGTGCTGGACTTCCACATGGCTGACCACGGTTCGAGCCCCAGACAAGATGGCTTGCTTTCTCATCACCCCCCCTCCCCCCCGTCTCGCTCTGTCCCTCTCTGGTCAAGTAAATAAATAAATAAATAAAACAAAGTTAAATAACATAACTCTTTAAAAAAGAAAAAGAAAAACAGCCCCCACTAAGAAGCGGCTTCTCGGCTCCTTCTCGAATTGCTACCTGTTTGGTTCCTCCTGCCTCCACTCCAGCTCCACCATGTCCATCAGGGTGACCCAGAAATCCTACAAGATGTCCACCTCTGGCGCCCGGCCGGCCTTCAGCAGCCGCTCATACACGAACGCACCCGTCTCCCGAATCAGCTCCTCCAGCTTCTCCCGGGTGGGCAGCAGCAGCAGCAACTTACGGGGTGGCCTGAATGCCGGCATGGGTCTGGGTCTGGGCCTGGGCTACGGTGGTGCTGGTGCTATCACGGCCGTCACGGTGAACCAGAGCCTGCTGAACCCCCCTAAGCTAGGGGTGGACCCCAACATCCAGGCTGTGCGCACCCAGGAAAAGGAGCAGATCAAGACCCTCAACAACAAGTTCGCCTCCTTCATCGACAAGGTCCGGTTCCTAGAACAGCAGAACAAGATGCTGGAGACCAAGTGGAGCCTCCTGCAGCAGCAGAAGACAGCCCGGAGCAACATGGACAACATGTTCGAGAGCTACATCAACAACCTGCGCCGGCAGCTGGACACTCTGGGCCAGGAGAAGCTGAAGCTGGAGGCGGAGCTTGGCAACATGCAGGGGCTGGTGGAGGACTTCAAGAAAAAGTACGAGGATGAGATCAACAAGCTACAGAGATGGAAAATGAATTCGTCCTCATCAAGAAGGATGTGGATGAAGCTTACATGAACAAGGTAGAGCTGGAGTCTCGCCTGGAAGGGCTGACTGATGAGATCAACTTCCTCAGGCAGCTGTATGAAGAGGAGATCCGCGAGCTGCAGTCCCAGATCTCCGACACGTCCGTGGTCCTGTCCATGGACAACAGCCGCTCCCTGGACATGGACGGCATCATTGCTGAGGTCCGCGCCCAGTACGAGGAAATCGCCAACCGCAGCCGGGCTGAAGCTGAGAACATGTACCAAATCAAGTATGAGGAGCTGCAGATGCTGGCTGGGAAGCACGGGGATGACCTGCGGCGCACGAAAACTGAGATCTCTGAGATGAACCGGAACATTAGCCGGCTCCAGGCTGAGATTGAGGGCCTTAAGGGCCAGAGAGCTTCGCTGGATGCCGCCATTGCTGATGCTGAGCAGCACGGGGAGCTGGCCATTAAGGATGCCAACGCCAAGCTGGCTCAGCTGGAGGCAGCCCTGCTGCAGGCCAAGCAGGACATGGCGCGGCAGCTGCGCGAGTACCAGGAGCTCATGAACGTCAAACTGGCCCTGGACATCGAGATCGCCACCTACCGCAAGCTGCTGGAGGGCGAGGAGAGCCGGCTGGAGTCTGGGATGCAGAACATGAGTATCCATACGAAGACCACCAGCGGCTACTCAGGTGGGCTGACCTACAGGGGCCTCACAAGCCCCAGCCTCAACTACGGTCTGAGCTCCTTCCAGTCCAGCTTCAGCTCTGGAGGCTCCAGCCCCTTCAGCCGCACCAGCTCCACCAAGGCCGTGGTCGTGAAGAAGATTGAGACACGTGATGGGAAGCTGGTGTCCGAGTCCTCTGACGTCCTGCCCAAGTGAACGGCCACTGCAGCCCCTCCTCATCTACTCTCCTGCGGTGGCTACTCCAGGTGGGGGGAGTAGTCGTGCAGGGGAGCGTAGGGAGCAGAAGACTCACCTGAGGCTCAGCAGCCCACCCTGGAAAGGGCTCTACTGTCTGGGTCTCCCCTCTTGCCCATGCCCCCAACTAAAACCAATTTAACTGTATTTTCCAATAAAGCCTCAGCTGGCCCTGCCAAAAAAAAAAAAAAAAAAAAAAAAAAAAAAAGAAAAAGAAAAACAGTCCTCGCATGTGTGTGTGCATGCCCAGAATTCTAAGGGGAGAGTGGAAAAGGGATTGTGGCCTTTTGGCTGGAACCGCCATCTTTCAGTAATTAATAAAAATGAAGAACACAAAGGGAAAGAGGAGAGGCACCTGATACATGTTCTCTAGGCCTTTTAGAAAACATGGAGCTGTTTCTTTGGCAATATATATGCGAATCTACAAGGTGATATTGTAGACATCAAGGGAATGGGTACTGTTCAAAAAGGAATGCCCCACAAATGTTACCATGGCAAAACTGGAAGAGTCTACACTGTTACCCAGCATGCTGTTGGCATGGTTGTAAACAAACAAGTTAAGGGCAAGACTCTTGCCGAGAGAATTAATGTACATATTAAGCATATTAAGCATTCTAAGAGCAGAGATAGCTTCCTAAAACATGTGAAGGAAAATGACCAGAAAAAGAAAGAAGCCAAAGAGAAAGGGACCTGGGTTCAACTGAAGCACCAGCCTGCTCCACCCAGAGAAGCACAGTTTGTGAGGACCAATGCAAAGGAGCCTGAGCTACTGGAACCTATTCCCTATGAATTCATGGCATTATGGGTGTTAAAAATAAACTAATCTGTGGTCTATTAAAAAAAAAAAAGAAAGAAAGAAAGAAAGGAAGGAAGAAAGAAAAAGAAAGAAAGGATTGTGTGTGTCTGTATCACTCGGGAAGGGGCTGATTTCTCACTTCTGTTCCCTCTCTGTCTCTCTCTCTGTATCTCTCTTCGGCAAGCACACATGCTCTTTGGCAAAAAATCTAAAAAAGAGAATGTCCATCAGGGGCCAGCCAGTGGTGTAGTGGGTAAGGCGGCTGGATTCCACATGACCAACAGCATGGCTAAAGTCTCAGACCTGGTGGAATGAAAAACATGCCAGGCATGTGTTCATGCATGCCCAAAATCTCAAAAGGAGGGTGAGATGAAGAGAAAGGATTGAGGCATGATCATTCCTCATGTAAGCTTCTTTCTCGCTGTCTCTCCCTCTTTTTCTCTTTCTCTCTCTCTCTCTCTGGCAAGATCATGCACCCTCTAGCAAGTTAAAAACAGGAAAAGAGGTCCATCAGAAGAGACAGATATTCATGATGCCAAGTATTCTCACCTGTCCCTAAAGTGCAGCCATCTCATTCTCTTTGCAGTCCAAGTCCTTGGGTGATAGCAAAAACCGCCACAAAAAGCCCAAGGACCCCAAGCCAAAGGTGAAGAAGCTCAAATATCACCAGTACATCCCCCCGGACCAGAAGGCAGAGAAGTCCCCTCCGCCCATGGACTCAGCCTACGCCCGCCTGCTGCAGCAGCAGCAGCTGTTCCTGCAGCTCCAGATCCTCAGCCAACAGCAGCACCGCTTCGGCTACCCCGGGGTGCACCAAGCTCAGCTCAAGTAAGTGGGGTGAGCCTGGGGCGGGGTGGCCGAGGCAGATCATGGCTTCTCTGCTGCACGTGGGGTCGGCGCCTTGGGACCCAGCAGGCCCTGTATTTTGCACCCCATCCTCATCCAGGATGCTTGGGATATGGTTCTAGTCAGAAACCAAGCAAGTGAATCAGTGCCCCTGATTAGACAAGTACTAGCACTTCCTAACTGACCTGTGGGACAGCTAAGGATGGGATGCTGAAATTGGGAGTGTTTGCAATTCATTTCTGCTTTGGAAGGCAACCAAGTTGAATGACTGAGTGATACCCTCAAAGGTTGACTCCAGACGCCAGGCTGTGGGGCCCTTTTCCTAGGTCACCGTTTTTTAAAAATATTTTGTTAGAGATTTTTATCTTAGGGCATGTGTACTCACCAGAGAGAGAGAGAGAGAGAGACAGTGAGAGAAAATGTGAGAAATCACTCCTCAGAGTGGATAGCCACACTGCAATCTCTTCTCCTCCCTTCTCCTCCATTCTCCTCCCAGGATCTTAGGCACACACGCCTGGCATGATTTTCAAACCACCTGGTCCAGGACTTGAACCTTGGTTGGCCATGTGGGAATCCAGTGACGTAACTGCTCTGCCATCTGCTGGTCCTGCTAGATCACCTTTCAAATGGTCAATACGCTCACCTATGAACTTGGGATATGGGTTCCCTCCCCGCCTCTGGTCTTCCTCAGGTCATGCTGATAATTATGCTGAACTTTTCCTCGGTATGTTCATGCCTCCTCGGGACAGAACTGTGCATCTGTTAAATCACAGATGGACGTGTGGCCCCTTCCATATGCCAAATCTCCACCGCTCCCTCTTGTCTCCCCAAAATGAGGCCTGAGAGTCACTTGTCCCTGATTGTCTAGCTGCACTGTTATTTTTTCTCACCCTTCCCTCTTCTACTGATTTATTTCATTTTTGGTCCTTATAGACAATTATCTTGTGATCTGATCTAAATGCAAATTACCCCATATATATTTAATCGTTTTTTTAAAGTGTGCCTCTGTTTTTCGCTTTATATTTTTTAGAGAACCAAGTGAACAGATGGTCAGAAATGCAAATTCTTCTTCAACACCACTGAGCAATACTCCTCTATCCCCCATCAAAAACAGTTTTTCTGGACAAACTGGTGTCTCTTCTCTCAAACCAGGTCCACTGCCACCTAACCTGGATGATCTGAAGGTATCATTGATATAATCTTATTCCTTTTTGTTTTGTGTCTTTCTTATTTCTATTTTTTTTTTGAACAAAATAATAATACATTGTTAATAGCATCATTGCCAACTGATTTCTTGAGTAAGAGAGGGAAGAGGAGTACGGGAGAGATGGAAGCTGGTGACTGAGTTTATGCTGCTGTGGACACATGGGAAGAGCCCTTCGTAGGCCATTTAAACTCGAGCTGGTTTGTACACCTTTCTGTATCTCATTTGCATAAATGCATTATTGCAAGAGTCCAGTGGACACGTCTACATGATAGACGTTGACACAAAGAGCAAGTGTGATATTGACATAAGTTTCCAGGATATTCTAAAGCAGAGGGCAATTCTGTGACAGACTTCTTTCAATATCTGGTGAAATGACAAAAATAAGAACTGTGTAAGAGCTTGTCATAAATCAAAGTGCACATTACCTGTTTGAGTAACCTTCATTCAAAGTGTATATTTTCTCCCAATGTTTTGAATTTTTAAAAATCCTTTCTGGGACCAGCAGACAGCAAAACAGTTCCGTCACTGGATTTCCACGTAATCAACCGCAGGCAAGTCACGGACCTGGCAGCTTAAACCTCACCCTGGGTGCGTGTGCAGCCGTACCCAAAATCCTGAGAGGAGAATGGAAGAGAAGGGATTGTGGTGTGGCCATTGCCCCTGGTGGGGGTGGTTTCTGTCTCTCTGGTGAGCGCATGCACCCTATAGCAAAAATCTCTCTCTCAATAAAAAAGTAAAATAAAATCAAATATCCTTTTCATTAAAAATGATGTGGTAATAAATGGAAGTTGCATGATTTGGATAGAATTTTATTTGTTCCTCTTGTTAAGTAATGATATTATTAAATAAGGATCCCAGTTCTTATTGAACAAGATAAAACATTGGTGAGCAGATGCTAATAATTTAATTTAAAACAATTCTGTTTTATAAAATTGCCGAGTCTGGGAGCTTCTTCTCTGAAGCCTGCAGCACCGTGTTAAATGACACAAGCATGCCAGTGGTTTATTCCAGATCACAGAGCACGTGAACTGACACCCCCTGAAATGACATTAGATTTTGTACTGAACCCAGTGTGTTTCAGAGCAGGTCTCAGGATGGGCGTACTCATCCACCCATCCACTCTTCCCAGCGGGACCCAAACAGGAGCCCAGTGCCCTTCAGCTTCTCAGTGTGCGAAACAATCCAGTTCCTCTCCCCATTTTTAGTGATGACTCCTGCTTACCTATTTTCCACAAAGGTTCTTTCAATTATCCCCCAAAACACTAAGTTCCTAAAGGTCCCCACAGCCTTCACTGTGCCCATTGTAGGCCCTTCCTTGGTCTTCTGTCCTCATTTTTGTTTCATTTATTTTTCAAGGCTTTTGGCATAGGGCACATGGGCTTGCCAGAGACAGTGAGAGGGAAAGGGAGAAATCACCCCCCAAGGGGGTTGACCATGCTGCAGTTTCTTCTCTTCCATTCTCCTCCTGGGATCTTGGGCACGCATGCACACATGCACAGCATGATTTTCAAGCCACCAGATCTGGGACTCAAACTGCGGACAGCCGTGTGGGAGTCCAGCGACGTAACCACTACACCATCTGCTGGCCCCCTCAGGCCTCATTTTTACCCTCATCCCCACTTTCAGTCCTCAGTCATCATTCTCTTTGGAAAAGAAGCTAAGGTTCAGGTTATTCCAAAGGGAAGGAATATGGCAGCCAGGTGCCAACACTATAAATAAAGTGTATCTTGGGTCTTATATCAAAGGTCCCTCCATTCCTTCCACTTGGATTAAAAATTGTGGAGCTTGTTTCCATTTGGTATCTATAAACCAAGGAGAGGATGCCAAGCTGACAATGGTGCTCTCTGAGTCGCTCTCCAAACTGTAAAAGCAGAGATAAAAGTAGGCAATCCCTTGAAAAACTTTATGCTTAGTGAAATAAACCTAACTGTGTGAGTCCACTTACAGGAGGTACCCACACAGGCAAATTCATAGAGACAGAGAGAAGCATGGTAGTTACAGGGGACAGGCGATGGGGGTTGGATGGGGGTTGGTGGTGAGGAGTTAATGGAGACGGAGTTTCAGTCTGAATGACATTGAACTCCTGGAGAGGGACAGTGGTGACAGTATTAAACATTTTGAATATACTTCATGCCACTGAATTAGACACTCAAAAATAGTTAAATGGCAAACTTTATGCTATGTGTTTTTTTTTTTTTTTTTTTTTTTGAGAGGTTTTTGCTATAGGGCGTGTGCGCTTGCCATAAAGACAGAGAGAGACAGAGAGACAGAAAGTGAGAAATCACCCCCCGGGAGAATGGCCACGCTGCAATCCCTTCTCCTCCATTCTCCTCTCGGGATCTTGGGCATGCATGCACACACGCACGGCGTGAGTTTAAGCCACCAGGTCTGGGACTCAAATCGCGGTCGACTACATGGGAGTCCAGCGACATAGCCATTACGCTAACTGCTGGTCCCATGCTATGTGTATTTGACCACAGTATTGACAACATTGATTTTTTTAAAGTAGGCTTTTTCTGCATGGGGATCATGGACCAGGTAGGAATGGAGAGAAGCCTGAGCCCCCAAAACCTAGTTGGGACACAATAGTGCCGTCCACCAGAGCTGCCAAAGGCGGTGTTCTGTGTGCACACACTCACGACCATTGGCTGGTGACGATTACAGCCATGCACACAGGTAGAGGGGAGTGATGGTGATGGTGGCTCCCGAAATTGTAACTCCAACCCACCGGTCAGCCATTTCACAGAGTCGATTTGCTGATACAATAGGACAACTGAGGAAAAAGGTCTAGTCAGTTTCTCTCCGTCAGAAACAAACCAATGTAGGGAACCAGCAGTTAGCGTAATGGCTATGTCGCTGGACTCCCACGTAGTCGACCGCGATTCGTGTCCCGGACCCGGTGGCTTAAAACTCACGCTGGGCACGTGTGCGTGCGTGCCCAAGATCCCGAGAGGAGAATGGAGGAGAAGGGATTGCGGCGTGACCATCCCCCCTGGGGGGTGATTTCTCGCTTTCTGTCTCTATGTCTCTCTCTGTCTGTCTGGCGAGCGCACGCGCCCTATAGCAAAGAAACCTCTCCAAAAAAAAGAAATAAACCAATGTAGGATCAGCCCTGCAACCTAAGGGCGTAGGATCCCACATGACTGAGCTTGGCCCCAATCTTGGCCCCAGCAACTTGAAAAACATGCCAGGCATGTGGGCCCAAATCAAAACAGGACAGAGAAGTGGAGGAGGAGAGAGTGCCGTGCGATCACACCCCATTGCGTGATGGTTTCTCCCTCTCTTTCTGTCTCTCTAGCAAATGCACATGCCCTCTGGCAATTAAACAAAGAAAGAAGCCGAGCTAGTTCAGCCCCACTGTGACCTGGGGGATAGGAACAGAACTTTTAGAAGCAGGGACTGACAGTGACTGATTGGGGAGCTTTGAGGTTCGGACCAGACGTCTCCCTGAACACACTAGACACTCTCAAGCCCATAACATGAGACTGGCTGAAGCTAGAGGTGAATCACAGCATGAAGGCCTTGTTGGGAGCGTGTGTCTGCCCCTCGTTCTGTCTCTCTTGCCCATGAAAAAAAGAAAGGAAGAAAGGGACCAGCAGATAAGGCACTGGTCTCTCACATGGCCGTCCGTGTTTCAGGTCCCGGACCTGGTGGCTTGAGACTCATGCCAGGCACGTGTGCATGCGTGCCCAAAATCCCAAAAGGAGGATGTAGGAGAAGAGATTGTGGTGTGGACATCCCCCCTGGGGGGTGATTTATTACTTTCCCTCTCTCTGTCTCTGACTGTCTCTATTGTCTCTCTCTCTCCTGGAAGAGCACACACCCTAAGGCAAAAACCTAGGAAAAAAAAAGGTAGAAGAAAAGGACACTTCAGAATTGTATGGGAAGGTTTAAAACTAGAAGAGTAAATGTGCTTGAGGGAAAGCAAAGCAGAAAGAGTAGGAAGGAAGGAAGGAAAGGAGAGGGAAGGAGAGGAAGAGAAGAAAGGATGCATATGGCGCCACCACATTTTGGGACCAAAAGAAATAAGAGGAATTTATGAAGGTGATCTTTCAAAACATAATCAGAAAGGTAAAGTAATGAAGGGGACAATATCAGGAAATATTCATGTTTTGCTACATAGAATTAAAAGGGAAAATGGAGAACAGAGTTTGTTTCTCATTAAAAATATTATATAGAACTATTTCAGACAGAGATTTTTGCTATAGGACACATGCGCTCATTGAAAAGATTATATGTAATTATTTTAGACAGATTTTTGCTATAGGACAGGTGTGCTTGCCGGAGAGACAAAGAGACAGAAAGCGAGAAACCAACCCCCACAGGAGATAGCCATGCTACAGTCCCTTCTCCTCCACTCTTCTCTTGGGATTTTGGGTATGCGTGCACATGCATCCGGTGTGAGTTTCAAGCTGCTGGGTCCAGGACTTGAACTGCTGTCGACCATGAGGGAGTCCAGCAACATAACCAGTATGCCATCTGCTGGTCCCTTAAAAAGCTATTAAGTCATATCGTGGTATATGGATTCTTTTTGATGTCCTGTTTCTAAGAAACTGGAGATAAGAAAGAGAAAGGGAGAATAGACTGGAAGTTTGAAATTAGGAGACTGTTTTATGGGTATTAGTATATATTATTCATTTTTAAGGTGTGATATGGTATTATACCTATTTTTTAAAGTGTATTTATTCCATGAGGAAAAGTGATAGGAGGGGTACCCCCAAAAGGATCACTATGCCATGACCTACTCCCAGCTTCAGCCAGACCCGAATCGAATCATAGGCCTGGGTGCACCTGGAGTGTTCAGGAGGCCATGAGCCCAGAAGCTTCCCGTGTGGTTAAACTTGCAGAGTGTCGCATCAACGCTGCACCATTTTCCAACTCTTTGTATCTATTTTTTTAAGTATTTATTTCCTTTTTTTTAAGAATTATTTTATTTCACTTTATCTATTTATTTATTTAAATTTGACCAGAGAGGGACAGAGTAAGTGAGAGAAAGAGAGAGAGAGAGAGGAGAGAGAAAGTGAGAAAGCAAACAAGCAAGCCTCCAGGTCTGGGACTCAAACCACAGTTAAGTGTGTGAGTCCAGTGCCCTTCACCACCATGCCACCTGCTAGCCTCATACTTATTTCTTACAGATAGATACCAAAAATATTTACATGTGCAGTTTCATGATTTGTACCAACTAATTCAGGAAAGGAAAGATAAGAAGTAGGTTGGGGTATAAATAATCAAGATTGGGCATGAGTTGGCCATTGTTGAAGTTGATTGATGTTGAAGTTGATTGATGAGTGTATAGGGTTCGTCATACTTGTCTGTCTACCTTTTTGTAGGTTTTAATTTTTCCGTAAAAAAAATGGTTTACAAAGTTGTCAGTGATTAAAACACCAGTGACTGTATGAAAGAAGTGTATTACTTGTCCCATGTAAACTTGCACAGCATAATATTCTGAAACTCAACCAAGACCGAACTCAACAAGTATTCATTTTATTTTAGAATATGAGCTCCATTATTTAATAATGCAGTTTAAATTATTCAGTGCTAGAACAGATTCTAAAAATAAATGTAGAACTCATTAATTTTAAGTAATTCAAAATTAAAACAATAATGAGTTGCCATTTTGCACTTTTTCAAACCAGCAAATCTAAAATAAAATGATAAAACAATGCTAGCAAGACTATTAGTAAAATAGCCATTTTATTGCTAGCATAAGCTGATGCAATCTTTTTTTGATAACTTTCAGCTGATTAAAAAGTAACATATATTCACTGCTGAGATATGATAGTGTATACAAAAGAAGTAAATAGTATTTTAAATGATAATTAAGATTCATAGAAAGCATTACATATTATATTTCCTTCTAGATTTAAAATGTATCTGAACATATTTTGTTTTAAAATAATTAGATGCACATAAATTTCTGGTATGCTTCTTTAACATGTCATGAATATTTTTCATAGCTTTTAATATTCAATAAGATTTTTATTTTTAATAGCAGCTATCATTCTACCACCTACTTAACACTCTAGTCCTGGATATTTGTCTAGCTTACAAAGTTTTCATTATCCAAACTGTGATTTCACTGGCCTTTGTACATACCTTTATTAATTTCTCTGATTCACTGGCCTAACTACATAGGAATGAAATTCCTGAACTAAAATATATCAATATTTTTTAAAAATCTTGATATACGTTGCCAAATTTCTGTCCTGAACATTTATACCAGTCTATTTCCAGAAGCTTTATGTAAAAGTAGCACCCCTCAAATATTAATATGTGCAATGAATCACCTGGTGTCTTGTTCAAGTTCAGCTTCTGATTCAGTAGGTCTGCAGAAGGGCGTGAGGTTCTACATTTCCAACCCGCTCCCACAGTGTCAATACTGCTGGCCCAAAACCATATTTGAAGATCAATATAATAAAGAACTTTTTACTTCTTTCAAACACTTTTTAAATTTTATTTCGCTTGTCTTTATTATTTTTTTGTCAAGACAATGAATACAAAAATATGTATATATTTATTTTATTTGCATTTCTTAGATTTCTAATGATGGCATGAATGCACTATTGGCCATTTTTAAATTTTTTTTTAATGCTGTAGAGTACATGTGCTCACCAGAGAAAGACAGAAAGAGAGAGAGGGAAAGTGAGAAATCACCCTCCAGGCGAGATGGCCATGCCACAATCCCTTCTCCATCCTCCATTCTTTTCTCAGGATTTTAGGCATATACACATGTGCCCAGTATGTCAAACCACCGGGTCCAGGACTCGAACTGCACAGCCGGCCATGTATGAGTCCAGTACCTTAATCGCCATGCCATCAGTTGGCCCAACCATTCTTTAAATTTTAGTGTTTGTTTGTGAAGAACTGGATCAACCCTTTACCCATTTCTACATTAGATGTTGATCTTTTTATTTGTATAAGCACCCCTGATAAATTGAGCTTTTTAACACTTTTTATTATTTTTGCTACAATTATTTTTATGCACGATTGCTATTTGTATTTGCATTATGTTCATAATTTTATGACTTACAGAACTTTAAAAAACTTTGCTGTCAGGGTCGGCAGGTAGCATGGTGATTAATGCGCTGGACTCCCACATGGCCAACTGTGGTTGGAGCCTGGACCTGGCAGCTTGCTTTGTCACTTTTCCTCTATCTCTTTCTCTCTGTCTCTCTCTAGTCAAATTTTAAAAATAATAATAATAATAAATTAAATTAGTAATTTAAAAAAATTTAATGTTGTCAATATTTTTATGATTACCTTGTTCGATTTTATGCTCAAAAGTTCTTTTCCTACAGA